>JAACJM010000066.1:0-381778 GCA_013368315.1 Tetrapyrgos nigripes
CCTCGATCATTCGTGGCCGACTTACTTGATTGCGCGACCTCTTTTCATCATGATCTCTCCCAACCGTACAACCTCATCCGTATCGTCTTCGGGTTCGCCAACACCGTGACGGTTTACAATTGCTGGAATGACACTGGCAGGATGATCGCCACCCAGTCCAGTCCATGGCATCCTCCAACTTTATCAAAGTTGACGTGACCTCGACTTCGACGACTACGATGGACGATTTGAGTGTCGGGGGAAAGAAGGTCAAAAGGTTGCGGAGTGATATAACAGATTCGCATGGCGAACAAGAACCGTACTGGCAGAATTCAAAACGCAATATTGAGAACCTGTGAACCCCAGTGGAGGCTCAGAAGAATACTGCAGTATCAGTACAATAAAGCGTAGGGGTGCTTCCGTTCACAACTTTATTGTATCCAGATACCTAGAGTCATACGTTTTAGGGAAGGAGTATATATTTGACTTACGTGCGCATCCAATAAATATTGCACCGCTGAAAGGATATGAAGCTTTGAGCCTCAGAAATTGAAAGGAGTCATAGATAAATACTGGTCTTGCTACTAGTACTCCATCTTCCCTCACTAACCTGTCTGGCATCTTGGTATAAGATCAGCTCTATAGCAATTAGCAGCATCCATTTGCACTTACATATTGTACCAACTTCTCATTGGGCAAAAAAAGCAACTCGTTGGCATTGGCAATTCGTTGACGATGAGTGGGGGGGCAGTTAAAACTAGCGCGGCTGTGCAATAGCTTTCCTTTTTCAAAACGCTTTCATGAGGTCGCGTTGTAAAGAGCCGATCCAAGTCTTACGATGCTTTGGCAAATTTCACGTAAAGATGTGTCCACCAGGACGAAGAATATTTTTTGCAGGGAGACTCAGATAGCTACAAGGTTGGTGCGATAGCGAGGTTGTGAAGATACAGTACGTAGTCAATGTGCAACATGAAGCAAAGCAGTCATAGATAGCGATAGCTGGTATGCGGTTTATCTATCTGAGTCTATCAGAAGTGTTCAGAGAAATGTTCGGATTTTGAGATGAAGAGAGAGATGAAGAAAGCATATTAGAACGTTGGGTAGAGAGTAGTCGCTTGACACGAGATAGATGCGAGGATAGTGAGGATAGAGATATGGGATAGGGGTATGTATGAGATGAGATGGGATGGGATAGGAAGAGAGGAGACCAGTCAATGGAACCTTATGTAACCAGGAGGAAAGAAGAAAGAAGACACGATGAGGAAGAGGGAAAAGTGGTAGATACAGTTGGTGATTGGATACAGTGAGTAGTTGTATGTAGCATGAATGAGCCATGAGTGACACGATGAACCGAGAATGAGATGAGAAAAATGGAGAGATGAGGTGTATATGGAATATGCATGATGAAAGGAGAAAATAGAGGCAAACCGAGAAAAAAGCAGAGTGTATGCGTCTGTATAGGCGTCAAATCGCGTAGCGTTGGCGTCGGGAGTCATTAGGAGAGTTTTGTAGATGGTGTATGAGATATGTATGCGGGCCAAAGCCAAGTATATGCATGAATGATGGCGGAGACTTGAGAGAGTAGGCGTTTGCTTTCTTCCAAATCATCACATCATCACCTCTTCTTCTTTTCACAACTCCCTCATCCCCTCCTAGCGTTCACAACATTCAACCCACCCAAACAAACCTCCCAAGCCAAATCCACGACATCCAACAACCCCAAATCATACACTCCCAACGCGACCAGTGTCTGCCAAAACTCTTTAACGTGTCCGACGTGAATCATCAACGTCGAAGGGTTATATAACGCGTGTTCGGCGAGGTGGCGAGAGAGAGAGGTCAAAGTGGAGTTGGAGGTCATGAGCGTACGGAGAGTTTCGCGGTTTAGAGATGGGGTAGAGGAAGATGGGAGGAATGAAGATGGGAGGAATGAAGATGGGAGAGGGATGAGGGATTTGAGGACACCGTCGAGGGAGTGGGTGTAGAGGTATTTGCGGATGAGGGCAAAGGCGTGAGGTGAGGGAAGGGAGAGAGGCACGACTGGTAGGTGGAGGTGGTCGCGGCCTTGAGTTTGAGAATGAGAAGAAGGAAGAGTTGGGAGACGTGCGCAGTGGGCCGCAAGGATGAGATAGTGCACGGGAAAGATGAGTGCCTGGGAGTCGTGCCCGCGAGACGGGTAGACTGCAAGCGCGTGTGTTGGGTAGACTGGGGGTATTGAGGAAGATTTGTGGTAGAGAGGGATGCTGAGGTGAGAAGGGAGATGGCTTTTGGATAGTTTATTGGGAACATGGGATGGAGAAAGGGCGTTTAGACCTGCTTGCATCCTGAAACAAATGAGTCAAAAAGTCGAACATGAATAAAGCGCACAACTCACTCGGCCTCTTTTGGTCTCAACGACTGACGAATGTATTCTGGGGGAACATTTGCCAGGTCTGGAGCAGCTGCTATGATAGACGACTTGGATACTTCTGTGTATTCCGGTCTAGCCAGTCTGCGAGGGAGTTGGACAGGGTTTGGCGCCTGTGAAGAAGTAGAGGACGCGACAACAGATTCGCGTCGAGAATGGTGAGGAGCAGTCGGGAAAGAGGACGAGTGAGGATGAGAGGCGACTTGGAACATTGTAGCTGAAGGAGGAGATATTGATAGACGAGCCAGGTGAACAGGCGTATATATATATCATGCTCTGTAAAAATTGCCTCTCGCTTAGCTTTCCTATTTAGGACGCTCACAAAGGGATTGACGAAAATGGAACTAGGTTGGGTCCTGACCCCGCTTCTCTTTTTGGTAGGTCTTGTATATCCTTGGAGACCGAATTCATAACGTTCGTTTAGAGTACAAGGCTCCCCCAAGGTCAGACGTAGTGCAACTTGTGCTCTCGATTTCAAATGCCCAAAAGGCCCTTGTACTATACTCCGCGCGTTTTCCACCAATTTTCCACGCAGCCGAGTCATACTGACGCCAATCTATCTATCTTTGGAACAGCTGTTATAACTCTACAGCTCGAAGTGCGGCTGCGAAGACGAAGCCCGTCCAAAAGGCGTTACACAGGACTAACAGCACTCGCACCAATGTGGATGCGTCGGGCGCGTATCAGTGTCGTCTCTATATTCGGTGAGAAAGACCCAGAAAAGCCGCCACTTGGACGTCATATGACGCCCTCTTCACATATCTTTTCTCAGCGTCAAAATGACCATCATCTATCTTAGTTCCCGAGTCACCTTGCCTTTTGCCCTTCATCTCAAAAAGGTCAAAGGCCAAAGCACCGCGTTGGAACCCATTCAATGGCTGGCCTTCCAGAACTATCTATCCGCTTTGGCTTTGTCCTTGAAGAAGTCTGAAGGGCTGGAATTCAATACGGCGCTAGGTCTTGCTACGTATCGTGTGCGTAGATTGACGTAGTACTACGCATATCCCCGACCGATGCTGATCCTTGCTGATCATCACGACATGTATGTCAAGGTGCAGCCAGCTGTGTAGTGACCGTATACGTATCATTTGCAATCCAGCAAGACGTCAAGACATATCGATGGGCTCTGACTGGTTGTCGTTGTCGTTCTAGTTGACGTACGCATCCCCGAGAAGACTCCTACTGGAGGACTCCACAAAGGCACGTCCGTAACGTTAACCAGTTGCTTCTTCTTTTCTTTCGGCTTTGACTCGACTTGACCCAGCCTCGATGCATTCAGCTTTGCTTTTTGCCTGTGAAAAGACTCTAACTCGGAGACTTTGATATGGTGATCATGATCTTGGGGTTGGTGCATGTCTATTGCGCATGCAATGTCTATTCTTCTTTTGCCGTTAACATTCTCGTCAATGATTTTCAGGATGGACGGATATCGATTTGCTTGTAGGTAAGTATGCCGTTCATGTCTGACTCAACCATATCGTTCTCTTCGTCTCCCTTTACAGGCTCGGTTTCTCAGATCAACTCGAGGCTCAGGGTTCGTTCAATCCCTTTGGAGCCTTTTACATATTGTGGGTCTGTCCAGGCTCGTCCATTGTCTCCGTTGCGCGTCAAGAATAATGGTTTACGATACTACTTAAATTTTCGTACGCAGTTCTAGAAATCGCGTTGGCTTTACGCTGTACAGAAAGGAATACCCCTCCTGCTCGAACAAAGAGAATAATCTTGGAGCTCCGAGTCAGGATCCATCTCCGCCATAGGTGTCTTTACCTCACTCGCTCAGTACTTACTCACTAGATAACCTTCTAGCTTATGTCTTCCGCCGCGAGGCATTGCGTTCCTTTCACATTTTTTGGCAAATTTGTTTTCCGTACGCGTCTTCCCGTCAGCCTTGTCTTGTCGAGATTCTACGCCTTCTCTCGGCTACTTGAAACTGCAGCGTTTTGCTACTATATGTGCCTCGAGCCGCACGAGACGACCGTAATTTGTTTTTCAAACTGTATTCGAAGATATTGTTAGATCGCATATATCTGCTTTTGGTCTGCCTCATGTCCTCGTTTAACTTGGGCTCCTCATGCGCGGGTACAGTCAAGGAGTGCAAGGTACAGTACGGCTACGCTCGAGCCTCGAGGACGCCGGCGGCGGAACTGTGGACCCACAATTGCCACCAAATCTCCGAGAGCCCTAAATTTCGCATCATATTAGTACATACATATATATTCAACTTCTGTGTTCGCGGTGGTTTTTATTTTTTTTTTTTTTTTCGTTTTTACATGCATAAATAAGTATGACATTGGTACCGATATCTAGATCTATCGAAGCATCTCACCCGGGACGTTCACGGTCTATCTAGTACAAGTCTAGTAGCTATGTATGTACTACTAGGGTCCTGGCTGGTTTCTTCTGGGACCTAAAGTCAGAGTACGTACTTGCACAGTTGAACGGTCCAGTGACCGTGACTGCGGTCCTCGTAAATTGACAATAGCCCGGATGCAGAGAACATTCCGATATACGATATTAGTATGGATGCTTTGCATTGTTCTATTATTAATCCAGTGGCCTCAAGGGCGAAGGGATGAAAGTTTAAGGAGGACTTATAGCATCAATATCGGGAATGATTGTACGTACGCGGCGATGTGACATGTCCTGCGTTGAAATCATTTCTCTGACGTCTCGTTTACCCAAGCAAGCCTGAGAGGCGTAGCAGGGATGCGGCTGCAGACTCGGAGTACTCCCAGTGAGTCATGATTAGTGAGTGGCGCACCAAAAAATCGGTCCAGGACTACATACATAGTACTATGTACCGAGCCTAAGAGATCTAAAAGGAAGATCATAACGTTATGGTACTTTTCCTGAGCTCGATAGGGGTGCGCGCCACCGCGGCGCATCTCGGGACCACAAGAATCTGAATCTGTACACGACTATTTGCGTAGACAGGGACGTGCGCACTAGAGCGTCAGTCTAGTTTTCAGACTAAAGGTCAGTAGACCAACGACGCGTTGACAGAGCAGAAAATCATTTATCCCTATTCGCGTGGGTGGCGCGCGTTAGTACTTCTCACTGGCATGGTGTACATAGCTATGGTAATCTATCCTCTGGCTCGTTCCAATTTTGAGCTTGGAGATATAATTTGGATATCTGAAGATGTGTATCACTATCAGGCCGAGTAAAAGCCAAGCCACGTCTGAGTCAAAGCTTCAACAGCTTTTTCTCTGAATCTGTAATCTGGCATCATCGTGTGCATAAATGATAAGTACTTCCCGTAGGGCTTCCGTGTCCGTGTCTGCAAATACATACTTTGCTTTATGTATTGTGTATTGTGTATTGAGAATTGAGATTGTGTATGGATTCAATGCATTGCAAAGTAACGCGTAACGCGGGCGGCTGGACAAAAGAGTACCTGATAGGGGTCAGAGACTCGTTAGAATGATGGACAGATGTATACGCGCTGCATCAGCCCCATGCACCCATGTGCGTCTGTGGATACGCATGATACATACAAATTTTACTCGGAGAAAGTAACGCTATCTATTGAACGCTATGTGGTAGTAGTACCTGACAAGACAAAGAAGGAAATGATTCGTTGGAGCTTTGAGCGCTACTGCCTACAGTCTACTTACTTCCACAAAGATCAAAGCTGTATTCGCGTCGGCATCCCCAGATTCAGTTATTTAGACGTCATAAGGAGTACTTACTAACAAAGACTAAAGCATTCTTCGACGTCGACATTGTCAATCATGATTACGCCTGTTTTCCTTCGGGATCAGATTATAATACATATGATTGCCCTAGGCGTTACAAAAAAAATCCCTGCAACAGAATCTCGACAGTCCATCCTTAAGGATTAACCAAGGTAATCCCTCCATCTACAGCCAAATTAATACCATTCACAAATTCACCAGCGACAGAGGACAAGAAAGCAGCTGCAGTTCCTATCTCGAGTTGCCTGTGATTTTTCAGATCCGAGGCATAATCAGATATAGCTGGTTTCCAAAGGTAGATATATTTTTTAGAACTCACCTTCCAGGCCTGCGCGATGGAGCTGGATTTAATGTCCCAGGTGCCGGAGCGGGTATGAGAAATTTGCGGACACCCCTTGCAGACACCTTGCGGACACCCTGCAGACACCCATATTTTTACTGCTATGGACTTATTTCTTGTCCAAACCATTGTCTCTCTTAGTTTATGGGATAGTACAACACTCCTACCACCTGCTATGAATAATAAGAATGGAGAAAATAGTCTCTTTACAGGAATTGGCTATTCCCAGAAAATATAATGAGTACAAAGTTTTATGAAGCTATTACAATGTATTACCTTGTAGAAACATGCTAAGATATGACCCCAATACCATCAATTTTTTGACATTCAAAGTTGACAAGTGCAAATACTGGCAGCAAGCATCTCAAAGCACTTGAGATGTGTGAGAAACATTTTGAGTATCTTCAGTGTTGCAATTTCACAGAGAGATTGACTCATGAGGGTGTAGGAATCTTCTCTTGGTATCCTATAGAGATTATCTATGGAAACATATCCAAAAAAACAAAAAACGAAAATTTGTGGCTGTGCTTATCCCACTTTTTTGAAAATGTTTACACTCTGTGGACAGCCCTGGAATGCATCAGTATTGTAACTGGCACTCCTCAGGTTGTCTACAGGGTGTCCACAAGGTGTCCGCAAGGTGTCCGCAAGGTGTCTGACCTTGCGGACACCCTGCGGACACCTTGCAGACAAGTGCACAGCAAAATTACAATGAGTACAAATGATCTTGAAGCTATTACAATGTCTTATCTTGTAGAAACATGCTAAGACATGACCCTAATACCATCAATTGTTTGATATTCAAAGTTGACAAGTCCAAATGTTAAAAGTACAATGAGTACCAAATTACCTTGAAGTTATTACAATGTGTATCTTCCATAAACATGCTAAGACATGTCCTAATACCACCAATTAGTTGATATTCAAAGTTGACAAGTGCAGATGCTGGCAGCAAGCATCTCAAAGCACTTGAGATGTATGAAATTTTGAGTGTCTTCATTGCAATTTTACAATGATATTGACTCATGAGGATGTAAAAATCTTCTCTTGGTATCCTGTAGAGAGATTATCTGTGGAAACATATCAGAAAAAAAATTGTGGCTGTGCTTATCCCACTTTTTTGAAGATTTTTACACTCTGTGGACAACAGATACAAGACCTTGAAAGTGTCTCTGAGGTAAGATATACACTTGGCATAGGAGATACAGTCTTATACAGTATCTACAATCCTATCTGCAGGGTGTCCGCAACCCTGCAAGGTGTCCGCAAGGGGTGTCCGCAATTTTACCAGTACCGGTGCCGGAGGTGCAGCCCATTGACTTATCTGGTCTGTTGATAGTTTATCTGTCATCTGGGACTCGAAAAAACCTGGCGAAATGGTGTTCACGCGGACGGGAATGTTTTGTAGAGCAAACTGCGTGGCGAGGATCTCCGTGAGGTGATTAAGGCCTGCTTTACTCACTGGATAGGCAATCTAGCGAAAGACGACATCCCAAATGAGCTCTGACAGTCATCATAATATAATGCTATAACGTAGAAGAATGCACGTACTCCACCCAGTATGACTTTGACGTCTGCGCCGATACTGGAAATGTTAATGACACTAGAGGTTTTCCCCTCCCTTGCGCGTGCACCTCGCTCGAGGAGGGAGAGGAAACCCATCGTGACGAAATAAGAACCTGCAGCGTTGGTTTTGAAGACGTCGCCCCACTGCTCGAAAGAGTCTTCAGCGAAAGCACTGTCTCCCAGTTTTCCGTCCTTTGGTGCAGTGGCACTGTCTCTCCCCTTGAGAAAATCGAATAAAGGGCCTGTAATCCCGGCACTTTTATGACAGTCGTAAGCAATGTTCGTCCTACATTGGCAGCCTGAGGGTCTAAGTGAAGATTTGACTTACTTGTTCACCAGAATGTCCAACTTCCCTTCAGCTTCATCAATGGTTTTTACCGCGTTCGCGATAGACTGTTTGTCAGAGACATCCATTTGGAGGCTAAGCATCCAGAGCGCTAGTGAGGTCGGGTGTCTGTATTTGTGATTGGAAGACACATACGTAATCAATCCGGTCTCTGTTGCGATCTTCTCTAGAACCTCCAGACGTCTGCCAGTAATATAGACCTTCGCCCCATTATTGGACAGCTCCTTTGCGATCATTAAGCCACTGGCATTTGTTCGAGGCCGGATATTTAATGAGAAGGGAGTGTCAGAAGCAAAGCACGAACTTACATTCCAGTACCACCACCGGTAACGAGAGCAATCTTGCCTTGCAAGTCGAGAGCGGACATCGTTAGTGAGAGTTGTGAATAATGCTAGGTCTTCCTGAACGCACTGTGAGGTCTCTTATACCTATTTGTTGAATCTATACCGTGGATACGCGCGTCTGTACCGGCAGGTTAGTCTCTGCCTATGACCCTCCGATTGACCGCGTGATAAAAATCAAAGGAGTCCATTCGCTTGGGGTCCATAAAGTAAGCAAGGCATTCGGACAGCAAAACAAAACTGAACGAGATAATGTAAGATCACCCACATCATCGACAGCCATATCATATATGTACCATTCAGACGGAGAGGAATATCACAGGGTACTCTCGGCCCTACTTATAAGCCAGTTTGAGTCACCGGCGCAACGATGAAATTGAGTAATAGAGCTACAACGCAGTCAGGTTTTCAGTCGGTGGAGGTAAGTAATCTTGAGAATGAGAGAATTCCGGCTAAATACTAGAGAAGTAAGTAGTTAGTCAAAGGTTGTCGCGAGAAAGATGAAAAAACGTACCCACAGATTCATTCCGTTGGAAGAGAGGCGCGGAGAGTCACTGAGCTCCCGCACCCATGCACGATCATTGATCTTTGTGGAATGTTGTCGCATTGGAATAGACCCAGACGTCTACTTGAATAGTGCAAGGTCCTTAGTACCGTCGAAGTTGCTGGCAAATGGATCCGGAAGAAGGGGCGTGGGAACTTTTCAGTCGGATACAGTTTTTTCCGTTTTCCAACTATCACCTTGATGCCTTCTCCTCCCTGGTCTCGGGCCACCGTACGGTGTAGGCCAGCAAACCCGCCAGAAAGGCCTCACACAGCTTCTGGTGTTGCTCATATTTCGAATTATTTGGAACCGATTCACGCGAAACTGAGTTGTAATGTCCGTCAATCTCTTTGGATAGTACCGAGCGGTTGTTATACCTCTGACTAGCATAATACACACAGGTCTAGGCAGAAACAACGGTGAGTGATGCCAGCCTGAGGTTACTATTTGAACGGACCTCTGAAAACATCTAGGCAACAAAGACCATGCCTCAAGGCATAAACCTAGCCTTGGAGGACTGTTAGAGGTGTGTGACACGCATTGCCGTCGTGTTAGTTCTATGCCCCTTGACAGCTCCTTTGACAGCAAATCAGGCACACACCACGCTCTCACTGCAACCACCACTATCCGCGTCATTCACGAGCCAACACCCCTCGTCGAAAATCTTTAATCCATTTCGACAACTCTGAAACTGGACAGTCTTCCCCAGTTAGACGTTTGCCAAACGGATATGGAGCGATATACATCCACTCGAACTGGGAATACTTCACTTGAGCGTTCTGCCATTGAGGACGATACACCGTCTAAAAACACTCCAGGAGTTGACCGAAACCGATTTCCATCATCCCAAGGCTCAATGTCCTCTGTACCAGCACATGATGAAAAGGCTGCTTTGGGTGAGCTCACTTTCTCAAAAGTTGTGGTACATGCTAATGATTATCACTTTAGGCCATGGTGACTCGTGTCCGAAGTGCCCATCTCTTCGCCTGTCATATCGCTCAGCTCAAATCCAGTTCCTCGAGTAAAAACCCTCAGTATTCCTTCTCATCAAGATAGTGAGTTGCACTGGCCTACTGAACGAGCGTTCTCCGGTTGATCAAGACATACAGAATACGATGATGCCGCTCACCCCAATATTGAACCTCGCGAATCAGAAATAATGGAGAGAAGTGAGACCTAACATAATGTTCTGTTTCGTTCTTTGACCGTGATCTCGTTTTAGAACATAGGGACGCGAGTGATGACACGCTACTGCTCTCAACCTTGTGCAATCCCCATCGGTGGATCTCGAGAATGCCGACGTCAGTACCAACGATCTATGGATCAATGGGCTATTCTTTGCTAGTCTGTCGCTTTCACTAGCTACAGCGCTCCTCTCTGTGCTAGTAAAGCAATGGCTTCAAGCCTACGCCACCCTACCCTCAGGTAACGCTCGTGAGCGTGCCAAAATACGCCAATTCCGATATGACGGGTTTGTCCAGTGGAAAGTGCCCGAGTTAATAGGCATCTTGCCCATTGTACTCCATACTTCCCTTGCGCTGTTCATGATCGGTCTCTCGGTCTCTCGCTATACGTTTCGGAACTCCATCGCTCCCTTTGCTGGATAGTGGTTTCCGTGACTGCACTCTCGTTTTTAATGTACCTTGGAAGCGTTATCATCCCCGCTATTGCAATTCAGTGTCCCTATCGAATTCCGCTGTTGTTTATCCCTGCAAAGTTTTTCCTTTATCCGTTCAGGGTTGTCAAGTATTATTGGCGAAAAGTGACTTCCCCTCGGCATTCCCGTAGGACGAGTGCTCGTTGGCCATCCCTTCCAATCAAAACCATCAGAGATGCTGAAGTTATGTTCCTTTTCGACCACTGGGGTAAATCACAATCTTTATTCTTTCGCCATCACTCCGTTTTGGCGCATGGTCTCAGATGGTTGCAATCCCTGGAATCGAACTACTCGATTCAGCTAGTAGTTGCTCAAGCTCTGCACGGCATCCTCACAGAAAACGATGTTTCTGAGTATGACTCTAGCTTCATATACATTCGTGGACCGACTCTACAATGTTCACGCGGAGACTGTTGACTTGAAAAGTTGAAATCCATTGCAGATTTCTCATGGGGAGCCCTGATGAGTTTGGAGGATGAAGACGAAACCGATGACTCTAGACTCTGGATATCGCCCTGGACAGCATGGAAGAGGATTGAAAAATGGGTTCCTTTGTTCAAAAATGACCACGGCATTGAAGATGCCATTCTCGCTAGACGCACACGCGTTGTCAAATCTCTGGTTCACAGCGGCGTAGACATCAATACTCAGGGAGGATATTCCGGAGGGTATACATTGGGGATAGCAATATCCAGGGGTCAGCTGGCCATGGATATTGTCCGGTTACTTGTTGAGAACGGGGCCGACATCAATGCATGGGGAGGAGAAGATCAGTTTGCATTACAGGCAGCAGTAAGATGGAGACGTTGGGATATTGTCAGGTATCTTGTCGAAAACGGTGCAGACGTCAATAGGCAGATGAGCAAAGAATATGGAACGGTACTGCAGGCAGCTGCATTTCATGGATATTTGGAGACCGTCAGGTATCTTGTTGAGAAGGGGGCTTATATGAATGGACTGGGAGGAAAACATGGGACTACTTTGCACGCACTGCAAGATGGGGACATTTGGACGTTGCCAAGTTTCTTGTTGAGCAGGGAGCGGATATTCATACACAGGGAGTACAATTTGGGTCGGCACTACAGGCAGCAGCGTACAGGAGAGTGTCGCAGATTGTCAAGTATATTGTTGAGAATGGCGGAGATGTGAATGCACGAGGAAGATATGGGTCTGCACTAAAGATTGCAAAGGAGCAAGGGAACGAGGAGATGGTTGCTTATTTGAAGGATAGAGGAGCAGAGGAATCATAGACAGGATAGTAGGAATACATCCTCAGTAATGACGTTCCAAGGACTCAGTACCAACTCAGTGCTCAGTACTAGTTGTATAAGTAGTGCCGACGTGAGAGTGAAGACGAGGAGGACGTGAAAATGTGTGAGAAATTTACTTTCTGCTTAGCCTCCTCTTAGTACTACTCCCGAAACATAACCTCTATACCGTTGTCGAGTTGAGAGGAAGTACTATACCGCATTGCCTCTCTTACTCTCCCTGCCTACACGTACAATCTTCTACGGCCACAATCTCGCCTGCATTCTTCTCGAACTCGAATCCGCTTCCTCCATGGCTATAGGCAAAATTCTGCCACTGGAGAACTCAATTACATGTCGTTAATTGTGTCCTGGAACTAGTTGTCGTTCCTGCCCGTCGTACCAGTGGTTTTCAGTCACCTTTCGCTGACTGCAGGCTCTCCTAGGATAAAGCTGGCGAACAGGGTGTACGCTGGTCAATGAAAGTGCGTCATTCTTCCTTCAGGACTAGTTTGCTTCTTCTTTGGTCGACTTTTCCTTTTCGTGTGTACTCTCTCTTTTCGTGTGTACTCTCTCCTTTTCGTGTGTACTCTCTCCTTTTGATTTGCCTTGGCCTCATCCTTTGGTAATGAGACTAATTTATCTTAATAAAACCCCATAGTTCTCTGTTTCCACGGAATCCTACTCAATACCCGCTCAAGAACTTTTTTCTCCGATGGAACTCCAGAATAATGTCCTCCCGTTCCTTTCCTTCTATCGACTCGCCAGATGATATCTGAATACACAATAACGATTTCTCGCGTCCTACCCGGTTAAAATCGCTGCCACCTTTCCTCACTCATTCCATTGTGCACCGTTCAACGGATTTGGTTGGGAGTGTAGAAATCGATTTGGAGTGTCCAGACTACCAGCAGAGACCTGGACAGGACAGGACAAAAGAGCGAGACGAGGTTGGGCGCCGTCGCTATGACTCCTCAAAGTGCCGATAAAGCAACTCTCTTCTCCCCACCATGTCCCCACCAACTCCCGCATCGCACGCATTGTTGAACCGGGTCTTCCTAGGTCATTCCACTCTCTTCCCCATGGCGTTCCTCATCGTCACATGTACATATTGCATTATATCTCGTCCGGGCGTAGTCGGATTTGGCTGGAGCGGTCGCCGGAACTGGGATTGGTATTGCCAGGACGATGATGACATTGGACACTCATTACTCCCTGTCGTCGCTCTATTGTTTGGCACTATCAGATGTTGGATGGTGCTTGTTGGAGTGGGGCTTGGCGTAGATTGGTCCCGCATAATTTACGCTGCTTGTTGAGTGGTGAAGCTGGATGTATTTGGGTTAGACGACGACGAGCAGTCTGAAGATGTTCTGACCTAAGAGACGAGAACGATAGATGAACTGCGCCTTGGAGCAGAATTGTGGAATGGATGATGAGGACTACGCTGGGCTCTAGCCTCGATATGTACAACTTACTGGCAAGCGGGCTTTCGTATGTACGGCGATGCCAATCGTGAAGACATTACTTGACGCCGAGGCAGCTGGACTAGATTGGGTTGGTTTTCGATTCGGGAATATAATTGGCATCAGGACGCAGTTCAAGGTCGGGATAGATGAAAGCCACGTCTTTATGGTGAGTGCTATACGGGACCTTCTATCTCTCTACCTCGACTCCGACTTGATTCCTTGTAAAGTGTCTGTTCGTTAACTCTGACATTATTCTACAGGCCACTTGTAACGTTGTATCTTCATACGCTAATATACGAGAGGCCAAGACCAAAATGTTCTCTTATACCACCCCGCCAATCCAGAATGTTTGTCTTAACATGAATCACCTTCATTCCCATGCGTTTTTCACTTATTATCACTACGCAAGAGCTTCTCGCTGTATATGTTGGCAGACTGTCGCCGCTTTGGATAGCTGGTGGATGCCCGGATGACTGGTTGCTTGGAGATGACTGGGAGCAGCGAGGATGATTGATGACTGGGAGAGGGCCAAGCGTAGCGAATACATGGGGGTCGATGAGACGTCTATGCGTTTACTGGTGCAGATCGTATAGGTTGGAATGTAGACTGAAAGGCCGTTGATTAGTGCTGCTGCGCCTGTTTGAAGGGGAAGAAGGAAAATGAGACGTCGGCATCCCATCTGGAACCAAACCGTGACGCTCTCTCGCTTGCGTAATCCTCGTATCTCGGGGTTTTGCGTTCAGGCTTCGGTGAACGCCCAGGTTATCAGATCTCAACCTTCCGACGACACATGCCGTGCCCGTCTTGGTTCCGAGTCCCGACCTAGATCTGTTGCTGTTTGGTACATCGCTGGAGCGCAGTTGCGACAAGAACATCTCAGTTCCCGGTTCTTGACTGGAGCTAACCTACCAAGCCTGGCTCTCCTTACCCTGATCGACATCTTATTCCGCTTGACCCACAATATGGTCTCGGACCATCCATCCATCGCTGCTTTACTCGCAGATATGGGTTTTCAGTGGACAGTTGGTTCGTTGCTTTTCGCGACTGTGTGCGGACAAAGCTTGAAGCATGACGAGCTGCGAGAAGAAAACACTGCTTTAGACGGAAGAATTCTGGCGGACATTTTCGTCCCTCATTAAGACGAACGGACATGGTCAGCCGAAACTGAGCTCCTCGCAGCGCCAGTCGTGTATTCCGCACTCATAACTTCGCTCATAACCTCAGCAACTTAACCCCCGTCTGCTGTTTTCACTCAGTCAAACCTCCGTTTCTTTCCATCTGCGAAAAAACATGCTACTCCTGTCCTCCTTCATTTTTCCTGTCAATGTAATTCATTTCATGAAGCACGTTGTGAGCTGAACAGCTCATTTGTACCTTCTAACTTCATCTCAGTCAAGAATGTCGCCGTTTCTCGCTCTGCTGCTCGCCGCAAGCTTGTTAATAACGGTGAGGATGATGTCGACACTCGAATGTCACTGTGGAATTATGAGAGCCTGTGGGTATGGAGGACGGAATTGCGCAGCTGGCTCAAATTGGTCGATCATAATGCGTCAACAGGCATGCAAAGTCGCTGAAGCTTGACACTCAGTGAACTCTCACTGCGTCCGCCACTACTACTATCTACGATATAAACGAACCAACTCCCCTCGGCGAAAATCCCCAATCTACTCCAACAATTTCGAACACTGGACTGTAGTCCTCCAATAATCCAAACCGTACATCTTCTCTCCGTCGTTGCCAAAGCTTTGCCCACGATATGGAACGATGCGCGTCCGCTCAGAGCGATGTTATTCCGGGTGCACGTTCCGACGGTCGCGCTGGGGACACAAGGCACGCCGCCGGTGGTTCTATCGACCAAGCAGCTAAAGATGGTGCGTTTCCAGTTGCAATAATTGTCATACTAGTACTAACGATGGACCTTCTGTAGGCAATGGACACTCTAAGGCCGACGTAGAGTTGTCTCGATCTATCTCTGTCGCTGCTGAGAGTTATCATGGAAATTACGCTGCGGCTGCAGGGTCGCGTCTACCACCTGGAACCCTCATCGTTCCCTTGACCGACCAGGCTTCATCTCGTTCCTTGGATGTTCAAGATACGCACACAATTGCTGCAGGTGAGTCTTGCATTTGGCCTTGACCTTATGCGACGCTCATCAGTTTTGGGCTGTTTTCAGCTACGTCCACGCTACCTCAACACACTCCAGGACATGATCAGGACCTCCCAATCTCTCAAAGCCTCGCCTCAATCTCGGCGGATGGTGAGAATCCCCATTGCAATATCATTTTACCTCTGACCTACTCTTTTCTCCCAGTCACTCAGAAGGACGCTGGTCGTCGCATCTCAGACACCTCAGAGCATGATCTTGCTACCGGTGAGTTCATTTTCCTTAAGTCGTGACGCATGCTGATCATTTCTGGTTCAGGCAACCGCAACTCGTTGGAAGCACCCCTATTGTCTACGCCGGCCGTCATAAACAACCTAGTGACAGTTAGCTCTACCTCGCAAGTCCAAAACAATGAAGGCCCTGCTAGTAGATGTGAGTAACACCAACTTGCCCTTAAATTGTCACTGGCTAACGACAGTTTTCAAAGCCGACAAGAGAAAGGCTTCACGTCATGTATTTGACAGTCAAGATTATCGGAAGACTGACAGAGGTGAGCAGGACGTATTCTCCTTGTATTAGCTCTGTGCTGACTGCTTGCCACCATGCAGAAGATGGGAAGTCAATGGAGGAACAATCTTTTGGAGAACACAGGCCCGATTCCTCAAGTCCAAGATCAGACTTCTAATCAGAACAGTAAGTCCATGTACTGGTAAGGTGTGTAATTAACACTAATCATCAATGTCTTCAGGGAACGGGAATGGAAGTCCCAGCAATATGACAGACACTCGGGACTAGAAACGACTGAGAAGGGTATGATGCCATGATATAAGGTTCCTTTTCATCATCTGATTATTCTGTTCTCTTCTAGATCAAGTCAAGAACATGAATGATAGTGATAACCCATATGGGGGTACCTCAACTCCACCAAACATGCAGGCCACAAAGACAACTCATCCTCAAGACAACAGAGTACATGTAAATGGAAATGACCAAGGCCAGACAACTGGAGAAGATTCAGGTGATGAGAAGAAGAAAGAGGATCAACATCGACTTTTGGGCATTCCGGGATATCAACCCTCATACAGTGGTGAGTCATCATGATGATATCATGACAATTTGACCAATCTATCATTGTCTCTAGGAAACAGGAACTACGACTACACACAAAAATACCCACCAGATGAGCTTGGCAAGGAGCAAGTGAGAATGCTCGAGTATGGAAGGTGTACCTTGATGAGGCTGAGGCTTTTGATGATGAGATGCTGCAGGGGTTCAGAGATACTTTGGATGCTCTCCTTGTGTTTGTGAGTGCCAATTGTTACCTGTGGAGAATACTCAGTTGACTGGTGTACTAGGCAGCCCTTTTCTCTGCTGTAGTCACAACATTCATTGTCTCTACTGTTGTGGCCCTTCAACCAGATTATGCTCAGATTACGGCAAGGCTTGTGTTGGAGCAGAACCAACTCATCCTTGCTGTTCTGACTGGAAATGCCACTACCATCAGCTCTGCCCAACATGCACCAGCATCAGTCAATTTGGACACTGCTGATCCCAGTGCCAAAGATCTATGGGTCAATGGGCTCTTCTTTGCCAGCCTGTTGCTTTCACTAGCAACATCTCTACTATCTGTGCTAGTCAAGCAATGGCTTTTAGCATATGTCTCTCTTCCCTCTGGCAATGCTATGGAACGAGCCAAGATACGCCAGTTCCGGTATCAAGGATTCAAGGACTGGAAAGTCCCAGAGATTATTGGAGCTCTACCACTTATTCTCCATGCTTCCTTGGCCCTCTTCATGATTGGCCTCTCAATATATGTTGCTCAGCTTCATGGTGCCATGTATTCTATTGTGGTCATCATCACAGCCTTCTCCTTCTTGATGTATCTTGGAAGCATCTTCCTCCCTGCAATTACCATCCACTGCCCATATCGAATTCCCATACTATTCATTCCTGCACATTACTGCCTTTGGCTTTTTAAAAAGCTGTATTTCTGGAATCTATGTGCACAGTGGCAATCTTTCTCTCAAAAATCAATTACAGAGACAGAAATTTCCTATCTGCACCCTGAATTTAATTCACATGGAGATGCATTGCTATCATTCACTCGACATCACTCTGCTTTGGCAGATTGTCTTCAATGGCTTCAATCATTGGAATCAAATAGTTCTATCCAGCAGACTGTTGCCCAGGCTGTTTGTGGTATCCTCAAGGAGCAGACACAGTGCAGGGGAGCTTTGGAATGTTATGCAAAGGCTCTTGACTTGAGCTCCATTGCAAATGTCACCTGGAATGCCTTGATCCATATGAAGAATAGAGATTGGGAATGGCCATCACTCTGTATGGAGTGGAAAAATGCAACTTTGTTTCCTGCAATGGAAATAAAATATAGCCTTCATGAGGCAGCAGATGCTGGATACTTCCATGTGGTCAAGGTTTTGGTCATGATAGGAGAAAATATCAATATGCAGGGTGGATACTTTGGGACTGCACTCCATGCAGCAGCCTATCGACAAAATCTGGAGATTGTCAAATATCTGGTTGAGAATGGGGCAGATGTTAATGTGCAGATTGGGAAATATAGGACTCCATTGCTGGCAGCTGCCTATCAACAAAATCTGGAGATTGTCAAGTATTTGGTTAAGCATGGGGCAGATGTCAATGTGCAGGGTGGAAAATATGGGACTGCACTGCTAGCAGCTGTCTATCCACAAAATCTGGTTGAGCAGAGGGCAGATGTCAATGTGCAGAGTGGAGAATATGGGACTGCACTGCAAAATCTGGAGATTGTGAAGTGCCTAGTTGAGCATGGGGCAGATGTCAATGTGCAGGGTGGACAATATGGGACTGCACTGCTAGCAGCTGTCTATCAACAAAATCTGGGGATTGTCAGGTATCTGGTTGAGCAGGGGGCAGATGTCAATGTGCAGAGTGGAGAATATGGGACTGCACTGCAGGCAGCTGCCTACCAGCAAAATCTGGAGATTGTGAAGTGCCTAGTTGAGCATGGGGCAGATGTCAATGTGCAGGGTGGACAATATGGGACTGCACTGCTAGCAGCTGTCTATCAACAAAATCTGGGGATTGTCAGGTATCTGGTTGAGCAGAGGGCAGATGTCAATGTGCAGAGTAGAGAATATGTGACTGCACTGCAGGCAGCTGCCTACCAGCAAAATCTGGAGATTGTGAGGTGCCTAGTTGAGCATGGGGCAGATGTCAATGTGCAGGGTGGCAAATATGGGACTGCACTTTATGCAGCATTTCCCAATTTGGGGATTGTCAAATATCTGGTTGAGCATGGGGCAGATGTCAATGTGCAGAGTGGAGAATATGGAACTGCACTGCAGGCAGCTGCCTCTCAACAAAATCTGGAGATTGTCAAGTGTCTGGTTGAGCATGGGGCAGATATCAATGTGCCAGGTGACAAATATGGGACTGCACTTTATGCAGCATTTCCAAATTTGGAAATTGTCAAGTATATGGTTGAGCATGGGGCAGATGTCAATATGCAGGGTGGAGAATATGGGACTGTTCTCCAGGCAGCAGCCCTCACAGAAACACTCGATATTGTCAAGTATCTGGTTGAGCATGGGGCAGATGTTAATGTGGAGGGTGGAAAATATGGGACTGCACTCCAAGCAGCACCTCCAAATCTGGAGATTTTCAAGTATCTGGTTGAGCATGGGGCAGATATCAATGTGCAGGGTGGAGAATATGGGACTACACTGCAGGCAGCTGCCTTTCAACGAAATTTGGAGATTGTCAGGTATCTGGTTGAGCATGGGGCAGATGTCAATGTGCAGGGTGGGAAATATGGGACTGCACTGCAGGCAGCTGCCTATCGTGACAATCTGGAGATTGTCAAATATCTGGTTGAGCATAGGGCAGATGTCAATGTGGAGGGTGGAGAATATGGGATTGCACTCTATGCAGCAGTCCCAAACTTAAAGATTGTCAAGTATCTGGTTGAGCATGGGGCAGATATCAACTTGCAGGGTGAAAAATATGGGACTGCACTGCAGGCAGCTGCCTATCGAGAAAATCTGGAGATTGTCAAATATCTGGTTGAGCATGGGGCAGATATCAATATGCAGGGTGGCAAATATGGAACTGCACTGCAGGCAGCTGCCTATCGAGGACATATGGAGATTTTCAGGTATCTGGTTGAGTGTGGGGCAGATCTCCATTTGCAGGGTGGGCAATATGGGACTGCACTACAGGCAGCTGCATATCGGGGAGCATTTGATATTGTCAAGTATCTGGTTGAGCATGGGGCAGATGTCAATGTGCAGGGTGGAGAATATGAATCTCCAATCAAAGCAGCACAGTATATGGGCTACAACAAGATAATTAATTACCTTCAGGAGAAAGGAGCAAGGGAGTAGAATAACATTGCTATGGAATAAAAACAGTTTCTTCTGGTCCTATACAAGGGGGATGCATATGGTTGCAAAGACATATAGGGTCATAAAAATTTTCAAGGGCTTGAAGGCCAGACTAACTAACTGTATATTGATTATATATACCAAATTAGGACATGATAACTTACTTGGACACTCACTTATCTCCAAAAAATACCATCTTTGCTTGCACCTTGATTGTTGCACTCTTTGATATCTTTTAGAGCGCTGTTAGGAGCTGCCTTGCTAGGTTGGATCAGAGTTGGTTTGTACAATTAAGTTCAAGGACCAAAGTTCTGTAGCAGTGACCTACAATAGTGGCACAGATAGATAGATACACCACTACCACAGTGCTTGACATTGGTGACAATGAACTCTGAAAGGATATTCATATTCACAGAAGTCCAGCTGGACCAGGAGCAGCACAACTGACTCCTTCCTATTCTTAACAGCGTGAGGCCATTCTTGTGCAATTATTCAAGATCATGGAAGGAATGTCTTCAGCTACCAAAACCAGAAGGGTGTACTTGAAGGTGGTGCACCAAATCCAATAGACAACATGCACAGTCATTTTTCAGAGGGATAAGTGACATTGTATCAGTGAATTGTCCAGTGTATGACAACATACACAATTGCAACTGTTAACATGACCAGAGCAGCATTGACATCACCTAGTGCTCCAGGTGGAAAGGGGGAGAGAAAGCAGTGGTAATAGCACAGTACAGACAGACAACAATGAAAGACAAAACACAGGGGAAATCGAAATCTCAGACACAGTCACAAACAAACAGTTCTGGAAAGAACCAGAAAAGTAACCCTCCCCCAGAGTCCCCCATCCCCCTTCTCCTAGCCCCAACAGCAAATGGCCCAGCGCAGAAGGATGACAAACATCAAAGCAAACTAAATTTAAAAAATAAGAACCCCCCCTCCCCCCACTCCAGGCCCAAAAACTCCCCATGCCCCTTCTTCCCCTTCCCATACCTCAGACTCAGACCCTTGCCTTGCGTACATCTCCACAGGAAAACGAAGACAAAGAAATAAATAAAGTTTAAACAATGAAGAGTGTGAAAGAAAAAGACCAGGGTCCAGAAGGGAAAAAGAGAAGAGAGAGAGAATAAAATAATAATAAAACAAATTGAAGTAAATGTTGACGTGGATGATGGTGACTTGGGGATTTCGGAGTATGTAGTCTCTGGGTAGTCAGTCGTAAGTAGTCTTAGAAGGCATAATAGAGAGCGTCCACAATTGGTCCACGATATAAGTATGACATTGCGATTGCAAACGAAAAGGAAGCCGAAGCCGAAGCCGAAAACGGGGAGAGAAATGAGAGAAATGAGAGAAATGAGCCGGAGCCGGAGCTGGAGCTGGCGTTGCACAAGTCTAGTCTGGCCACGACGAATTGCATAGAAACACTGGACCCTGGTACACTGCTTACGTCCAGAAAGTAATTAGGCCTCAGGATTCAGTGAGAATCTGCTATGTATAGGAAAAGTCAAGAAAAGTCAGAAAAACTGTCGGAGAGGAGAAAGAAAGAACGGGGTGATGGAGGTGGAGGCAAAACGAGTGGATGGCGCGGCCGAAGTAGACGGCAGTCAGGGATAAATGGAAGTTGAGAGTGCGTGCATATCCGGTGCCCAATCTTGATGTCTACATAGAAAGGATTTAGGTAGTGTTGAGATAGTCTTTCAATGACAATGAGACAATGTCCAGAAACCGCGCGCGCGCGTCAGTTGCGCATTCTCAACAACTGTCATCTGGAATACCCATGGACGTGCCAGTGACCACCCTAGTGGGTCCACCACTCCTCCGGCAGCCAGCTGTTAGTTTCAAGCACACTAGAAAAGCGTCAGACCGTGTCACTCAAGACCAAGATACCGCAGCCTCAAGCGCTGTAGGTGAACCTAGTGGATCAGCTACGATAGGTTCAGGCCTTCAGCTTCTCAAAGAGACTTCCAGCTTTCTTCCCACGTCTTCAGCCTCTCATACCTCTTCCAATGGTAAGCTCGTCTTGCATTACATCGTAATTGGCTACTAACTAGTATCGTCACCAGTAGAAAATCTGGGACCGTCGGACGCGACACCAGCAGGTCATGACGATGTAGTTTTTGAGGACCATAGTGCGTATTTTTCAGTTCTTTCTTGGGTGTTAATTTTCTGACGTTGGAAAACGGGGGACAGACCAGGAGAACAAGTCTGCAGGCCGTGTATTTTGGGATCCAGCTGATATCCATGACAAAGGTGAGTGAAGATTCATTCCTCTGCGACTACTTTTTCATCAACCTCTCGTCGTTCAAAAGGTAGTGATATCTCAACACCGAACGCATCCCGTCTTACCGCTACCGTTACTCGTCGCCCGGAAAACTCAGACCCGGTAGCTCAAGCTCAAGCTCAAGACCAAGATCAAGAAGTTCCTCAGAGCAGTCAGCATCACTCGTTCATTCACCCTTTCTCTACTGATGACAAGTTTGTGATATTGGTAGTCCGCAAAGATGAAGGTCCACGTTATTACATCCCAGAATTCACCAACACAGCAGATGACCCGTACTATCCCTCTCCTTCTGCTCCCCTCCAAGACGACGCAACGCCTGCCAATAGAAGTACTCGGTATTCGACCCAGCAACCTGCAGAGCTAGAAAAGAAACCTGAAGTCCCTCACCGAGTGTTGGGCATTCCGCAGCACCAGAGTGCATACAGCGGTGAGTGTCTTTCTGGTGCAGTGGCGAATCTTTCACTAATCACTGTTATCGACAGGGAACAGAAACTACGACTACACGCAGAAATATCCACCTGACGAGCTGGGCAAAGAGGCTAGCGAGAACGCTCGGGTTTGGAAGGTTTACTTGGACGAGGCGGAAGCTTTTGACGATGAGATGTTGAGAGGCTTTAGGGATACGCTGGATTCTCTTCTCGTGTTTGTGAGTGTCATCTACTATCTGCTAAAGCCTTTTTGCTGACCTGTATATCAGGCGGCGCTCTTTTCTGCTGTAGTCACAACATTTGTGGTATCTACGGCCGAATCTCTACAGCCCGATTATGCACAAATAACGGCCAGACTCATGTTTGAGCAGAACCAACTGCTACGCGCAGCTGGGAATATCACTGCGATAAACCTCGTCCAATCGCCCTCTGTCGACCTAGACAATGCGGATGCGAGTGTCACCGATCTATGGGTCAACGCACTATTCTTCGCCAGTCTGTCGCTTGCGCTCGCTACAGCGCTTCTCTCTGTGCTCGTAAAGCAATGGCTTCAAGCTTACGCTTCTCTTCCCAATGGCAATGCTATGGAGCGTACTAAAATACGCCAATTCCGTTACGAGGGGTTCCTGAATTGGAGAGTCACAGAGATTATTGGAGCACTGCCGTTGGTTCTTCATACCTCCCTCGCTCTCTTTATGGTCGGCCTCTCGTTATACGTCTCTGAGCTTAACCGCTCTCTCTGCTGGGCGGTGGTTGTCGTTACTGCCATCTCGTTCCTAATGTATTTTGGAAGCATCGTTATTCCCGCCGTTACTATCCAATGTCCATACAGAATCCCGATACTTTTTGTTCCTGTGCAAAACTTCGTTTGGTTAATCGAAGTAGCCATTTATTATGGACGAAAGCTTGTTCCCTGCTTTCGGACTCGGGACCTTCAACGACCATCCTTCACCCAAAACTCTGTCAGAGACGCGGAACTCCTCTACCTTACGCCCCAAGCCAACTGGCTTGCCAGGAAACCATTCCCCTCATACGCTCGTCACCACTCCATTTTGGCGGATAGCCTCAAATGGTTGCAATCTCTCGAGTCAAACAGCTCAATCCAGCAGGTCGTTGCTCAGGCTCTACATGGTATCTTCCAGATGAAGCTCCCTGAAGATATGAAAATCCTACGAAATCTCACTTTGAGGTGTTATGCCAACACCCTCGACCTGAGATCCATAGCAAACCTGACATGGGATGCCTTACTCCATATGGATCACGGAGCTGGTGATTGGGATTGGGAATGGCCTTTACTCTGTATACTATGGAAAGAAGCCGCAGAAGATTCGTTTCCTCGGATGGAAACGAGATATAGCCTGTACGACGCTGCGTATGCGGGGTATTTGCATATTGTCAAGGTGCTGGTTAGAACAGGAGCGGATATTAACTTACTGGGAGGAAGATATGGTACGGCGTTGAATGCAGCAGCCATGCGCGGACATTTGGAGATTGTCAAGTACCTCATCGAGGCAGGGGCGGATATGAATAGACATGGGTCGGCGTTTTATGCAGCAGCTAGGTACGGTCACCTGGAAATCATCGGGTATCTTACAGAGAAAGGGGCGGACGTTAATGCTCCAGGAGATGGGTATGCAGGATCTGCGCTGCGAGTAGCAGCACGGGAAGGGCATCTGCAGGTGGTCAAGTATCTCGTTGAGCACGGTGCAGAGGTTAATGCACGGGAAGAAAGCTATGGACCTGTTTTGCATGTAGCAGCCTTATGCGGGTATCTGGAGATGGTTCGGTATCTCATTGCAATGGGGGCAGATGTCGATGCACAGGGAGGAGAATATGGGACTGCGTTAAAGGCAGCAGCACTCGAGGGTCATTTGGACGTTGTGAGGTGTCTTGTGGGGAACGGAGCAGATGTGAATGCTCCCGGAGGGGCATATGGATCTGCGTTGCACGTAGCAGCCAAATGTGGGCATCTAGAGGTAGTGCTATATCTGTTAGACAGAGGAGCAATCAAATTCTAGTCCTGCGATCTTGAAAAGGGTGTTGAGTTCAAGTTGAGTATGACGCGATTTTCATTGACAAATACCGTTGACGTGACCCGTCGGTCCCTCTGGCCATTGGCCTTCACGAGATTCGCACGGGTCCATGCTTGCTATATAACCTCCGCACGAAGCCAGAACGTCACCTGTATACCTATGTCCACGTCCAACAACCTGGAAGCCCCCAAAGCTCGTGATATGGACTCCAAGGCACACTCAACAACGGAAAAAGCACTATATAGTGTATATTCAAGAAAAGAGAAATGGTTCCTCGTTCTTCTCATCGCTGCATCTGGAATATTTAGGGGCGTCGATTTCTTGGCCATAACTTGATGCAGCGAACTTACTTGTGTAACTCTTTTCTTGTATCTACAGCCCGTTAACGGCCAGCATATATTTTCCAGCCATACCAGTGATCGCTGACGCGTTTGGTAAATCGACGGAGCTCATAAACCTCACTGTAAGTGACGCTGCTTCACATCTTTGAAAAGAAGTACTCAAGTTCGAAAAATCAGATCACCATGTACATGGTCTTTCAGGGAATATGTAGGGGCATTCGTCTTCAGTCGTCAGATTTAAAATCTCACCAGAATTACTTCATGTTAGCACCGATGTTCTTCGGCGCCCTCGCAGATTTCGTTGGCCGTCGTCTTATCTACGCCTCGTGTTTAGCGATCCTGTCCTTGTCATGCGTTGGCCTTGCTCTATGTCCGACAGATGCTTATTGGCTTCTGATGGTGCTGAGATGCCTTCAAGCAGCTGGAAGCACCAGTACTATCGCATTAGGTGGGTCATTGGAGTTCTTGAATTTACGCGATTTCTTCAACTTTTTGTCAGGCGCCGGCGTAATTGGAGATATCGCAGAACCATTCGAGCGTGGTGGTTTTATGGGAGCGTATGTCGTAGGGCCTGTCGTAAGTGTTATTGTCCTTCTTCTCCAACACCACATAAATATCAAACAGATTGGACCAGCTATAGCACCGGTAATCGGAGGTGTACTAGTAGCATCGTTAGGATGGCGGTAAGCTTAACTTCCACACGATGAGAGTAATCGCACAGCTGATTCGAAATCACTTCCAGATCGATATTCTGGTTTCTTGTCATTGCCGCTGGTATTGCGTGTATAGTCATTCTACTGTAAGTCTATGGGTGTCAGTCAGGTATTGCACGATCTTATCTCATAATTCATCTTTACTAGGATCCTTCCGGAAACGTTGCGGGCTATTGTTGGGAATGGAAGCATCCTTCCTCCTCGCTCGTTACGCCCCATCTTCCCTATCGTGGCCGGGTACAAGAAAGGACCACCTACTCCACAAGACCTACAAACCAAGTCAGCAAGGAGGAAATTCCGCAATCCTTTGACTTTACTGTTAACTCCGGATATTCCGCTATTGCTCTTCTACAATGGCACTGTCTCAGCAGTTTTCTATGCAGTGACTGTATCCATCAGTTCAGTTTTTGTGTGCGTTTTTACCTGCTCGCACTGTGATTCATACTTAATTCAATGCCTATGGATTCTTCAGGCAGATCTACCCATTTTTAACACAAACCGAAATTGGATTATGTTTCCTTTGCATTGGTGGCGGGTCAATGATAGGAAGCTTGCTTAGCGGAAGGCTTTTGGACTGGGAGTATAGGAGGGTCAGCAAGGCTTATCGCCTCTCGAAAGGCAAAGGAGGCGAGAGAGAAAATGACGTAGGATTGGACCTCAAGACCGCCAGAGAAGATCCTGATTTTCCTATCGAATTAGTATGTTCTAGTACCTTTTAATCTTTTCAGCTTGCATTTTGCTAACTAGTATCTTCGTGCTAGGCTCGTCTTCGTGCAACGCCCTACTACATGATCTTGTTCCTCGGTGGTGTGATAGGATATGGCTGGTGTATACAGGCAGTCACACATATCTCCGTTCCATTGATCCTCACATTCTTCAGTGAGCAATTTCCTCTTTCGCACGTCTACGGCAAGCCTTCTGACACCTTCGTGTTGACCTTGCACAGTGGGCGTAGCATCAATTCTCTTCCTCAACGCCGTGCAAACCGTCAGTGTCGATCTCGTCCCAGCGCAGAGCTCATCCGTCGCAGCCTGTAACAATCTCTTTCGAGGGGGTCTCGGCGCTGTCATTGTCTCTGTGATCGATCTGATGTTGAAGGCGTTGAAGCCTGGATGGACATACGTTTTACTTGGTGGAATTTGCACAGTGCTTACGCCGTTGATTTGGGTCGTTATCAGGATAGGACCTGGTTGTAGGAAGAGAAGGAGGGAGAAGGAGATGAGGGAAGCTGAAAAGGCTAATCAGCGGAATTCATAGATTCGGAGACAAAGACATCATCTCTCGACGACAAGACAATTAGTAGTAAAATGGGACTCGTGCTCACGAATTTTGGTTGAATTTGATTCATGTAGGTATTCATGTTCAGGTCTTGATTATGGATTGCTTGGTGCATTGACACCCTTCCGTAGAAACGTCTCTTTCATTGTTATATTTCGCCAGCAGTACAAATCGTCGCCATGGGCATTACAAAAAGCTTTCTCAATGCCAGCTAGTTCTGACCAGAACCGACCTTGCTAACGGGCTCCATTTCCGTCAGACATAGCTAGAAGCAGTTCACCAGATATATCATATAGACAGACAGAAAAATTTGACATTTTGCATAAGTATTAACACTCTTCAGTAGAAACGTCTATTTCATAAGTTGTTACATACATTTCGGTGTTCAGCTCGTGGACCCATGCCAGTTAATAAATACCTCCTCCTCCTCCGCCGTCGTCGCCAATCAGTTACAAATCGTCACCATTTACGAAAACTTTCTCAATCCCAGCTCATCCTCAAGGATTCACCAAGCTAATACCTCCATCTATAGGCAGATTTACTCCATTCACGAATTCACCAGCAGCAGAGGACAAGAAAGCTACTGCAGTTCCTATCTCAAGCTGCCTGTAAATTTCAGGTTGGAAAATCAGATATCGCAGAGGTTCAGAGTCATTACCGCAACTCACGTTCCTGCCCTTAGAATTGGAGCCGCATTGAAGAGCCCCTTCGCTGGTACTGCAGCCCATTGATTAATCTGCTCGGATGACAGTCCGAGTCCCTCTGTCATCTGGGACGGGAAGAAACCTGGCGAGAGGGCGTTAACCCGAACAGGAATGTTTTGCAGTGCGAACTGTGTTGCCAGAACCTCGGTGAGGTGATTGACACCAGCTTTACTCACTGGATATGCAACCTAGCAAGAGAAGACGTCAACGAGCTCGAACAGTCATTAGACAGCGTAGAAAAATGCACGTACTCCACCCAGTAACAATTTGACGACTCCGCCGACACTGGAAATAATAATGACACTAGAGGTTTCCCCCTCCCTCGTGCGTGCACCTCGTTCGAGGAGAGAGAGGAAACCCATGGTCACAAAGTAAGGGGCAGCAGTGTTCGTTTTGAAAACTTCAGCCCACTGCTCAAAGGAGTCTTGAGCGAAAGCACTGTCTCCAACTTTTGCGTCCTTGGGGGCATCTTTCCCCTGTAGAAAATCGAAATGAGGCCCCCCAATTCCGGCGCTTTCGTGGCAGGCATAAGCATTCGGTCGTGCAGGTTCTAAGTGCAAAATCTGACTTACTTGTTCACGAGTATGTCCAACTTCCCTTCAGCTTGATCAATGGTTTTTACAGCGTTCGCAATGGACTCCTTGTCGGAAACGTCCATTTGAAGGCTATGAACATGCAGAGTGAGCTCGGGTGTAAGTATCTGTGGTAAGGCACTTACGGGATCAATCCAACTCCTGTTTCGGTCGCAGTCTTCTGTAGAACCTGTAGACGCCTGCCAGTAATATAGACCTTGGCCCCATTCTTGGAAAGCTCCTTCGCAATCATTAGACCACTGGAAATTAAGGCCCCAGCCCATGTCAGGACAAGCAAGGGTAAATCAAACTGCGAGCATACATTCCGGTACCACCACCAGTAACGAGAGCGATTTTGCCTTGCAAGTTGATAGCGGACATAGTGAGTATTGTGGATATGTTGGGATTCGTTGGGCGTGTTGTTCTCTTTTTATATCTGTCTTAGAGGCTCTGTACTCGTGTTTTGACGGCAGGGCGAGTAGTCTATTAGTATGACTAAAAAGCAGACTATAAGCTTATCACTGAATCATGATGTATAGCAGATTGAATAGCTTACAAGAGAGACCCGACTCGAATGGTATCGGAATATAAGTGAAAACGTTAGCATGGGCAAGAAGGGCCGAATACCAAATGGTCTTAGCGGCTTTGACCTTGCCGGCTGACAATCATATCTGCAAACTTGGAGCGATCCAAGTATGCAATTCACGCAGTAGTGGCGCTCTATTGTGATTTTAACCAGCGCGCCGAGGCGTGTATGGCTCGTTTGAGGATCGAAGTAAGCAAAAAGGTCGCCATAGCACACCATTAGCCTAACGGGAACTTGAAGATCACGGAGATGAAGAACCACCGGGTCAAGAACGTAAAGAGTCGTCGAAAAAGGACATTTTCTAGGGAAATCCAACTCACAACTGAGAAGGAAGCTCGACGAAAGTTAATGATTACAGTCCGCTTTTGAGTGTGCAGGATGTAGCGAATGTAGAAGACTTGTCGGTATAGTATCCAGACTGGCCTAGCGCTCGCTTCGTCAGTGCATCAGGTTCAACGATTGTAGAAAATGTCGAGGACCAATGCAGCCTGAGAACAGCTTGTATGATACGCTTGTACAATTCTGCACGTTTTGCATGGCACGGAACATGTGCATAAACGCTGAGTCTGAACGATCCCAAGCGACGGCTGCGTTGGGTGCGTTTGCAACGATGAAAGAGTAGCGCGCGTCAGGGCCGAATCCTTCTATTTCCAAAGGGTTTGATATGAAGTACGAAAGGAAAGGCCTAAAAGAAACACGTAAGGATTGTCGCATTGAGGGACAAAAGGAGTACGTACACGCAGCCGCATCACGCAACGAATGCCATCCCACTCAAATCCCGTTCCCTTGACTTCATCTCACCCCCTAACCACCACATTTCGCCGCAAGACACAATCTAGGCCAGATTCTGACTAGCTTCTCCAATAATTATGAGTACTACAAGCGTGCAGTTGCAAGGCATCCGGGTAAGTACGAGTCTTTTCGTTCCAAACATGAGTTGGAGGTCTAATTGCGTAATTGAGGTTTTTTTTCCAGGAAGTAAGGGGTAGAGATTGCTGAGAGGATGAGAGCAGCTATCTTTATCTTACAATGCTTCTCTTAGAGTTGGAGGAGGAAGAGACGATGATGATGGTTTGGAAGAAAACTTTTTCCAGTCGGCGACCGCCGACAGCGACGATGCCGGCCTCGGCATATCCCTCCTTCTGCGTTTCTCATCCAATTGGTTTTCAAGCACACTGGGACGAGAATCTGACGAAGACCATTCGCAAAATTCAACGACTTGGCAGCCCCAGATTAAATAACCGGCGAAGCGCCGTCCCCTTTGGGCGGCAAAGCCCGCTACCAAACGCCGGTACCAGTTCCTGCGTATATCGTGTAAATATTTGGTATTTACATTTCGTAACAATAGCTCGGCAATTAGTGTCATTTACAGATAAATACGTAGCGCATTATCGTTCAACACCCCAACCAAGTCATATTTCCTCTGAAGCTTAGTAAGAGCCCTTGGTTGGGCAAGTCACCCGAATGCACGCCTCTCGGAGATCAGAGCCAAAGATAACCGAGACAGTACTTGGACAATCTTGGCAACACGAAAGAGAGGACGTTTGTGAAGCTGATAGGTACATTTGAAAAGGTGACCGGTACCCAGAGTGAGGTTGCATAAGGAAAGCCAATTGGCGAGCGATGGAAATGGAAACCACGGAAGTCGACAGATTAAAGTCGCAAGAATGATGATGGAGCGGAATTCCTCTGATGGTGATCGGCGTGGGGTTCATTGGTAGAAATGTCGAGAAACTGAACGAAAATTAGCATAGCATATGTAGTCGTATAAATGTTTTACCGGTGTAGATACTAACGCAAATGGAAAGAGGAGAAGAACTTGAGAGATGTGTTTAGTGAGATAGACATACCGTCGGATACGCACAACAAGGACAAGATAAAGGGACTCAAAGGAAGATCCAAGCCAGTGAGTAGTCCACAGCTTTCGAACAGGGGTACCGGTTTCGACAGGAAGGCGCCCCTTAACGTCATCCTGTTTCGATACCGAGAAACGGCCGTCGGAGTGTGAAAAGCGGCCTGAATGCTGCCGTGTGCTTAAACGAAACGGAACGGGTGATTTCACAGTACTTTCGAACAGGGGTACCGGTTTCGAGTAGGAGAAACAATAGAACGAGAGGAGAAGACGGGATTTTTCTCTAACTCCGGCATTCCGGCACTTGTTTCGATACCGAGAAACAGACGTCGGAGTGTGAAAAGCGGCTTGAATGCTGCCGTGTGCTTAATCATTTCGGGTGCGGAAAAACGTCCACTTACCCCAAAACCCACTACTATCGTAGCGGGAATAAGTCCACAAATACTATAAAGAAAAGTCGAACATTCAAAGGATAGTCAAGGTCACTGCCCTCGTTGGGTCAAACATTGACATCACGAACACGGCCTCAAATTCTCAATGTTCATGGATAATTTGGTATTCATTTACTTTATATTCACATCATCAGTTCATACTCGTATACTACGAGCGCGCTTTGTTTATTGTTGGCTGTTTGCCGTGGGTCAGCCCCAAAGAATAGCTAATTCAAATCAAGGAAAAGACTTGGAGATCTATTGGATCGTCACTGGGGCAGATTGAGCGAGGGCGCCAGTGCTGTCACGGAGCTCCAATCCGACGGAGGTACCTGGAGACGAGCGGAGATTTTGTAAGTAGGTGGTGTGATCCCGCCAAGGTTTTGAGTACGCACCAGCATCGATATCGACGTTCCAGGTGAAGGAAGTGCCTTCTTGCTGGCCAAGATCTTCGAGAGGAGTGGCACCAGACTGGCTACCGGGCACGACGCTGAACAGAAGGGTCAGGACGGTGTTGGCAGTGAGTCAATCACTTGGCATGACTTACGTCTACATTGTCGAGGAAGAAACAGGTGAAAGTGTGTACGTTGGTGATTAGAATTCTGAGTGAGGAACGATGGATTTTATTGTTGTATCATCAGACCACGTACCAAGAAGTAGGGAGCTAAAAACGTGGACGTCTGGGTCAATGATCGTCAAGGTAGACGAGAAATACGATACTTACCTTGACCACCTTGCCAGGTAAGCAAAGCAGGCTGGCCATCAACCAAGCTGGTACTTGAAGAAGCAAATTTGGACTCCACGTCAATGAAAAATCCAGCTCGAGATAGAGGGAAAACATACGGGGTGTTAATGGTCAAGCCCTGAGCAGCCACAGTGGCGGCAAAGGCAAGGGAGGAAGTGATGAGGGTTGTGAAGAACTTCATCTCTCAAATGACTGTTCGAAGTGGGGATTCGATGAGAAAAGAAGATGGGATAGAGGTCTTTTTATACCCTTCGCACATAGGCGCTCGCCGATCTTTTTGGAGCAGTTACGAAACTGTGATATATACCCGGGAACCCGGAGGAGGAGAATATTTAATTATTCTATTGATACTTGTCGCGCTTTTCGAGTTTCCACTTCGATTAACAGCCACCATATTAGATTGAACTACCGCAGCGCTTTCACCAAGCTTTCACCCTGCTCGAACTGCCGAGAATAAATACCTAACAGTCCCGCAGCCATTCAGATTCGATTCACAGCTTCATCAGGCTGCCCCACATCCAACCCACATCAGTTACGCCCGTAATATTGATCCTCGGTAGAATATCAAGATGTAGCTAGATTATAGGATGTGGATACACTGCTACCTTGATCGATGTAGTCAACGCAAACGCCCCTCCGCTCGTCCCAAAGACACTCAAGCTCGCGATACAAATTGTCGTTTCATAGATGAGGATGATTCAGAGCAATGACAGAGGCTTCGTGCTTCTACACAAGGACAGAAAGAATTCAAGAAGCAACTACTCAAAACCGAGCGACCTGGTGAGGTCGATAATTGAGAATATTAACCGTACGAGCGCTAGAAACGAAACACTTACGCCTCGTGCTGCGGCCATTACTGCCCGTACACAGTAGAGTGTACTGGAGAAGATCACTTCAAGAGCTTCCTGAAGCTCTGTCAGTTGTCATCCGTGAGTGAAGCATTTTTCGCATCGGAGGCCTTGAACTTGAAAGTCTGCATACATAGTCAGAGGAGTATCTCGAACCTTGATTGTACAGCTCTGACTCATTTCTTGTGCGCAGTCGCAAAGAAGACTTCCCAAATTCTTGTCTCCTTGTATGATAATGAACCTTCAGGAATAGTGTCCAGCGTGATCATAGGTTCTAGAGCCTAAGGAAGCGAGGTTCTAGTACTTGGGCAAGATCAGCTATGATCGGCGTTGGGTAATACACTCCTCCTCCTCCTCCTCAATGATGTCAGGAATACTTACCCAGTCGAACGACTCCGACTCTCCCCGAGCTTCTGAACAAGCCACGAGTACCTTCTGCTATAAATAATCTGCAAGAACGATGCATGTTCACCCCAACTCTTCTAATAATTCATCGGAAGCACCCAGCGCCCGAAGTGTCTTCAGTCACTGACTAACAGTTGTATAACGATACAGTAACACTGACTCACGAAATATATGAGAAATATCATGAGAAATATGGGCTTGGGGACAAGGAGCCAGTCTCGATGACCAGGCTGACGATATTCATTGAGTACTCCGATTTGCGCGGTTTGCCAGGTGCCTTGCAGGTGCCACCAGTGGGTTTGAATCGTGGGCAGCATGAGCCTGCCACGCCCCCGGCTTAGTAGAGAGAGGGGCCCCTCGATATAATCAAGGGAATGGCAATCAGTTCCCCGTGCTTTACTAGGCTTTCCCCTCGACTTTGCCAGCGCTGTCTTGCTTATGGCAAGTCTGCCTGGCCAAACGGTGGCGCGCCTATCCGAAATCTTCCCACGAACCGTCGAACCGACGATATGACGCGTATCTCTAGTCTCCTGTCTTCAATCTCTACCATCTGCTGTGGACGGCGAGGCGATAGACCCAACAATCCTTCTCGCGCACGCTCGAATCCATTAATGCCGCTTATAATCCCAACATCGATGACCTCAGACCAGACAGCAGCATATCTTCGGACACTACCTGCAATACGAGAGCGATGCGGTCGCGTCTTCCAGCTAGCAAAAGAAAGAAAGCTAAAGTACTTTGACTATCATCCTGAAAAAGAGGGAGAAGTTACGGATTTTTTGCTTGGGTATTATGAGCGTGCGTTATACCATGGTCAAATACAGGAAATTGTTTGACGAGTCTAACTTTATCTAGCGCGATTTTGGGTCAAACTTTGACCAGGTAGCTTTTACTGTTTCTCTGGACTAGAACTCGTTCAAAACCGATATGGATTTCGTAGATTCCTCCGCACGGACGCTGGCGGCACTTTGACATTGGGCGGCCTCGTGTAGAGCCTCTCCTATCTCAATGGCAATCACAATCCCTCGCAGACTCCAAGGAAGCCAGCAAACGCCTCATCGATCTCTTTGTTGTCTCTGTTTTACTTGACGCAGGAGCCGGGAAAGACTGGGGATACACAGAAGATGGCGGAGCGAGGTTTACTAGATCCGAGGGTCTGGCGGTTGCAAGTATACATATGTTCGAAGCTGGGTTGTTCTCCAGCGACAAGAACCAACCACATCGAGTAGATGGTGCGTTCTATTCCTCTTTTTCCTATCTCAGCATGCTGAAGTCTTTTGTTTTCTCTTCTAGCTGCCGCCTTGTCCAAAATATCCGTGGACTCGATAGCGAAGCATATGCAAGTGTCCGAGTCAAATCCTCTTGTCGGTCTCGAAGGACGGACTTCCCTGCTCAAGAACCTCAGCAACGCTCTCCTTGACAATCCCAAATTCTTTGGTGAAGTGGGTAGACCCGGAAACATGCTTGGTATGCCTTTTTATTACTGGTGCTACTTCATACGACGTCCTCATCATATCTGCCTCTAGGTTTTCTAGAATCTGCATCCAAATCATCCTCTGACGGAAAGACGCGTCAAGTACCTCTGGCCGCCCTCTGGCAAATTCTTATCGAAGGTCTCAGCCGTGTTTGGCCAGCAACCCGTACAAAGTTGGCAGGAATCGCTCTGGGTGACGTTTGGCCTTGTGAGGCACTGAAGGAGAGCGCCAAGGAGGAATCAGTACGTGTCTTTCCCGATATGAGCCGGTCATCTAAAACTCAAACAAACCCTCTTCAACTTTTTGCTAGGACGACCTCGTCCCTTTCCATAAACTCACCCAGTGGATGACATACAGTGTAGTTGAAGCAATCAAGCAAACGATGAAGTGGGAGATAGTCGGGATGGAAGATATGACGGGTTTACCAGAGTATAGGAATGGTATGTTTAGCTTGCCCCCGTCACTGTTTCGGGGATCACAGCTCTCAACTGCTTCACTTCTTCTTGTGCTCATAGGTGGCCTCTTCATGGACCTGGGCGTCCTCTCTCTCAAGCCCGACGCACTCCCTACCGACCCGCAATCTGGCTTGCCTAAAGCTGCTTCTGACCATCCTGCCATCGTCGAGTGGAGGGCGATGACAGTTATCTTGCTGTCAGTTTTCTATCAGGTTCTACCTCTATACATTCATACTCATTTATGCTCATGAACAGAGATCGCGTCGCTGACTCCATCCGCACCAAAGCCGGACTAAGCCCGGCTCAGCTCAACCTAGCTCAAGTTTTGGAGAGTGCAACATGGAAGGGTGGACGAGAGATTGCCAAAACGAAGAGGCCTGAGACGGGGGGTCCGCCATTGGAGCTTGAGAGCGATGGGACTGTCTTCTAGGTTTAGGTTTGGGGTTTTTTACTTTTGAATGACTAGGAAGGAAAAACTGTACAAATGTAACTCTCAAACTAATAACAATGCCCAACGCCCCAGTCTAATGAGTAGCTGAATACATGCAATCTAATGTAGGATTATCAGGAAGAAAAAGTGCAAGTATCTGTATCGTATGTAGTATATTACAACCGTACAAGGCAAACCTTTTTTGCGAGAATAAAAACCGATAAATACAAAGACAAGGATGGCCTCTCTTTTTGCCAGGAGGCATCAACGATGTCTCAGCTCCCGAGCTAACCGCCAACATAAGATGAAAGCGATAAACGCCGACACACCACCCAGCCTACAAGTGGAGAGTAAATATATACGGACTGGATCAACAGTGGAAAGACAGAAACGGTACCTACCTAAAGATGTAGGCCACAGAGTTCGAAAATTTCGGTATCTCATCTTCAGAGACATCCCTCGACTTGCGATGAACGACCGTCTTGTCTGGGTCAAATATTGCGAAAATGACGGAAGATATCCCTGTCACGATGAATTGGGGTATGACGATGAAGATATTGGAAATTCCCTAGATGCGACGACGGACATATGAGTCTCGACAAATGAAAGTAGTAGAAGGAAGTTAAAGGAGAGACACGCACGAGAATAATCCCCGCTTTTGCACTCAAACCACCACCATTGTGATTGGCACCCAAATCCTCCTCCTCGTCCACACTACCCTCTTCCTCATCCCTATCCCTATCCCTCGTCCTTCTATTCCCAACCAACGTAGCTTCCTCATCTGCCTCCTCATCACCCTCACCCTCACCATCGCCATCACCATAATCATCCCCAAACATCCTAATCTCAGGCCTCAAATCAACTTTGGACACTCCAGCTGTTGAACCCAGTGTTAAAAACTTTTTTCTCCTTTCTGCTCCTTCTTTCCGAGCTGATTCGCCATCTTCTGATTCGACGTCGCTTTCTGAATCTGAGGAATGTCCGGGGACAAATATTTGCGAGTCTTCCCTGACATTGACACCGGCACCGCCAGAACCGCCTATGTTCCTGTTCCCGTTCTCATGCCCTGGGCCACCGCTGGTACTTCGCCTATGTGAAGTCGATAATCGTGTCCGAGTATCCGTCAACAAGATTGATGACCTGTCTCCTGCACCTCCACTCATAGAGTCAGCCGGCTCAGTCAGGATGGCCTCTGCAAGGAGAGCAAATGGAGCCCATGAGGTGACAGCCCAAGAGAAACCAGTGACGATGATGAGGAATGTTGCTCCGGCGACGGAATAGGTGAAGCTGAAAAAAATAAAAGAAATAAGGTCAGAAATCTATCCAGAGTCATCGCAAGACAGACTCACAAAGTACCCATCATGCAAACAGCAACAATAGCATGACTCGCAGCCCACAAACTTGCTATATGCACTTTAATCGACTCGGGTATGCTCAGCTCTCTGAGTCTCCCCAACAAGCCATTCCCACTCGTAAATCGCCCAAGTCCTCTCGGTGTCCTACTACTCCCAGGCGACATTTCATAATCATCCACTGAACCTGCACTTCCTCTTCCTCCACCCATGACTCCTCCATTTACATGTCTTGCCTGACGAGGATGTAAACGTTCTCGTTTTCTTCTCCTCGAAGACGATGAAGCTTCCGTGACGAAGAAGGGTACACCGATGGTGACTAGGAGCGAAAGGACGGAAGAGTAGAAGAGAGCTCGGGAGCCGAGGCGAGTGGATTCTTCTTCGATGTCGTCAATGGTGTCTCTGAGCACCAGAGAGGAAAACTGATGAAAAGCTCTGGTCAAAAAGGTACGAGTGATGTTTTGAGTATTTTGAGATTTGAGGGGGTCGTAGAAGGCCCGTCTGTTAAGGTCTCCGACGTAGACGGTGGTGTAGAAGAGGATGGGAAACCAGGAAATCCAGGCGAAGAATTGAATGATACACTGGGGAAAAAAGGTGATATATGCTATGAGTCCAAGCTTCGCTGCGCGCAAGAGATATATAGACTCACTATTTGGCGGATGGTTCTCGGTAGATTAAACAGGTTTGTGAAAATCTCTTTCAATTCTTGGGTAAAGCTTTTACTTGAAGAGCTGAGTGGAATAAGATGAGAACATGAAGACTCGTCGAAGGTGAGACTGATTCTCACCCACCAGGACCGCTCGGACCCTTCAATAACACTCGTTCGTTGACCATACCCGCTGTGACCAGCTGAGTTCCTAGCAGTATCAAACTAGCTAGGATACTTATGATTTGGAGCTCAGAAGAGCCGAGGATTGGGAGCAAAGAAGGTAAATTGAGGTTTCCCCTACAAAAACAAGTTAGTCTGATATACGTGAAAAAGCAAGAACGACGAGCGTACACAAAGAATCCAACAACAGCTCCCACTCCTCCCATCCGCGCTGCCCAAGCAGTCCCAGCAGATTGCATTGACGCAGGTAATGTGTCGACAACAAGAGCACGGTCTACAGCCATTACTGGAGGAAAGCGTATCGTAAATTCAGCTGTCGCTGACAGGAGCACTCTGTATAACACACCTGCATTGATACTGAAGTCAATGAGGAAAATGGACAAAACTGCGAGCCATAATGTCAATGTTGTAGGCTGCACGTTAAAAATGAGCTGTCAAGCAGAAACCAAGACGATTGTTACACGCACGTTACTAGTAAACCATCCCGCGACCTCCTTTGTCCATCCCAATAGCAGCATTGCAATACTGCACAACACTGTTCCAGAAAACATATACGGTCTTCTCCTGCCCCATCTAGACGTGCAAGAGTCTGCCATGACACCTATCAACGGTTGCATAACCAGTCCAGAAAGAGGTCCTGCGATAAATACTATGGCCATATGGGATTTTGATATGCCTAGAGCAAGGAGATATGGTGAAGCATAGGACATTTCGACAGACCAGAATATTTGGACGCCTAGTAAGCAGATGGTGATGATTGGTAGATGGAGGAGGGAGGGACCACGGATAAATGCGTGTCCAGAGAAGTGACCGGCATTAGAAGAGTCATTCTGGTCCAACAGTGCAAACCCGCCGCCTGTCATGAGCGTTCAGAACAAAAGTTGCTGGATGTTAATGCGGACAACGGGCGTGTCGTGGCGCCTGGGTAAGCTGGATTACGCGTTTATCACGTGCACTTTTGCTGTCCAGGGCGTTCCCGTACGGTCTGGCATGCACAACTAGTAAGCTTGCTTGTCTTTGCATGCAGAGAACTTTCAGCAAAGATTCACTCTAATTTGCTAGATTTTCTCTGCAATAATTCCCCATGGATTCAATTCCAAGCTCCGTATACGGGTCGAGGAACGTCGCGTAAAAAACGAGTACATACTTGCTACGCAAGAGACAAACCAAGATGCCATACGATTAGTGCAGGGTTACTCTCCTTCCCGTGTCAGCGCTCTCCTTTATCGCATCAACCACTCGTCTAGTCCTAACCGCATCTTCCAGAGAAGGATACTCCCCTACCCTCCCATCTGCAAAGGCATCCCATGCTCTTCTCACAAGCGCATATGGATCCTCCTCCTTCCCCACATCAGTTTTCTCCCCATTTACAAAAATCTCCGGTTCCATCTTGATCCAATTATTCTTCCAATCCTCTACACGGATATTCCCCTCCTCTCCATCAATCAACCATAAAAATTTGACTGCATCTTCCGCGACTCCACACTGCAGATGGAAATTGAAGATCGCGTTATTCTTCAAAAGGCCAGACGTAGCAACTTGAGTAGGAATATCCTGTGGAACCTTTCGTCCAGTTGGCTTCATATCCTTTTCGTCGAGGACTATGGCTTCTGGATATGGATTAGACGTGGTGGATGTGAGGGAAGCGATGGGTCCAAGAACGTATTGGAACAGATCTAATCCATGTCCACCTGCGATGTCAAGCATACCTGCGCCATTAGCAGCGTTGACGAGGTAAGCATTCGTTGCGGTGGTGAATTTGCCCCGAGCAGGAATGGCGTGCGTATATGAGAGGATCTAAACGTTGGCAGGAGGTTCAGGTTGAATGAATTCGTATGAGCTCAGATTTTGATGACTTGCCAGAGTAGTCGAAAGCACTCGTCCAATCTTCCCCGAGTCAATTATAGATTTTATCTGAAAATCATCGAATTTGGAGTCAAGACTTACTTGTTAACAACATATTCGAGGAACCTTCTACGCACCTTATTGACAAACTTCATCTCCCTCAGCTGCGTACCAACCAAACTCTTTACCCCTTTTTTCTTCGCTGCTTCGTTTATCTCCTCAGTCTCCTTCGTATCCCTCCCAGCAGGCCACTGCAAAAATAGATCCTTCCCAGCCTCGATAGCATTTAGCGCTGCCTCCTTATGCTCCATCGTCTTAATCGACACGACAACCAAATCCACGTTAGGATCCGCGGCAATGTGTTTGGTGGACCCATGATAGGCTTTGATTTCGACGTTCTCGATACTTTGTCCCAAAGCAGCCGACGTAAGCTCGGAATACTTCTTTGCACTAGCTGTAGCTGAGTCTTGGTTAGTTGTGGAGACTGCGACGATGCGATATTTGGAGGACAGAGGTTCTTGGAAGAGAGGAGGAGCGAGTATGGACGATGCCCATCCTTTGTTTGAAGATAATCCAACGAAGCCAAGACGGATGGGTGTCATGATACAACGTTGACAATGATAAGAGGGCCTGAGGGTTTCCTGGATCTACTTACACATGGGTGTAGTTAAGTATGTCCTTGTATGCCGAAACTATCGGGAATTGATTACAGGAAATCCAAAGTCGCCCCTGAGATAAAGATCAACCACTGCAGAGGTCAATAGTCAACATCGATTTGTGGACAAGCTCCAGGGATGATCAAGACCGAGTAAGGTGTCAGAGGGTGTCTCATCCATGTTGACGACAGTAATCAAGTGCAGCGGCAGCAGCGCTCAACCTAGTAAACTTTCCGACAAATCGAAGCCATGTCGCACGACAATGCTATTGTATATCACTGAAGAACAATTCGGTTTCCAGTAGCCCCGCTTTCCTTGATAGCATCGACCACTCGTCTAGTTCTCAGCGCATCCTCGAGTGTCGCATACTCCCCAGCTCGCCCTTCGGCAAAAGCATCCCAAGCTCTCCTAACCATCCCCAACGAATCCTGATCCTTCTCCAACTCAATCTTCTCTCCATTCAAGTACAAGTCTGGGTCGTAAGATGAGAAGATCATATTCTTGTGATCCTCAACTCTGATATTCCCTTCTTCACCGTCAATCAACCATACAAACCCAATAGCATTTTTCGCCACGCCAGCTTGAATGTGAAAGTTGAAAGCACAGCCGTTCTGAAGAAGACCTGATACAATGGCTTGAGTGGCATTGGTCTGAGGTAGGCGTTCCTCAGTAGGAGTGAAATCGTGAGGGTCAAGGATTATGGCTTCAGGAAACTGTGTCGATGTAGTCGATGTGAGTGAGGCAATAGGTCCGAGAACATGTTGCATCAAGCCAAGCGCATGTCCTCCTGGTAAATCTATCATGCCAGCACCATTGGAGGCGTCCAGGGTGTAGGTGTAAGGAGGAAGAGCGTACTTGCCCAATCCAGGTGTAGTACATGTTATGAACTAGGTAAAGTGCAATGTTAATAATAAAAATTAACGGTCGTAGGGAAAAAATACTCACAAGTGTAGAGGACAACACTCGTCCGATTTTGCCAGACTCGACAAGAGACTTCACCTGGATTCAAAAAATAAGTAGATGTCATCAACTAGCGGCGAGGGTCAATATCATGCGATGCATCGCTCACCTTTTTGGCAAACGGAGCTTGGCGAAACTGCGTCCCAATCATGGTCTTGACACCTTTCTTCTTCGCCGCCTCATACAGTTCTTCTGTCTCCTTGGCATTCTTCCCCGCTGGCCACTCCAAGAACAAATCCTTTCCAGCCTCTATAACCTGCAGTGCAGCGTCCTTGTGCGACATCGTCCTGATGGATATGGCCACCATATCGACATCAGGATCTGCAGAAATTTGTCCGGCACCGGTCGCACCATGGTATGCCTTGACCTTGAATTTCCTTGCCTCTAGCAGCTGACCCAAGCTCGGAATACTTCTTCGCACTTGCCGCAGCTGAATCGGGATTACTCGTCGACACTGCGACGAGGTGGTATTTGGAGGAGAGAGCCGGTTCGAAGAGAGGGAGAGCGAGTGTCATTGAGGCCCATCCTTGAGAGGACAGACCAATGAAACCGAGACGGATAGGTGACATAATAGCCGAAGAACTTGAAGTACGAAGGTTGAGTTGCTCGCGAGAGCCTTTAATGTGTAGTTTTTATGCCGAGAGCGTCGGTGATTGGTGACCGAGGAGAAATCCCTTAAAGATCGGCGAGGCAGCGATTGCATACTATCGCTCAGCAAGTTTTGGTCAACAAGCCTCACTCACAAAATTAGCCAATCCAAAATGTGGTATACGGCAAGTGCTGACGCGCTGACGCGTCTTTAGGGCCACTAACGTCAAAGTTGCAACACAGCTTCTGAATTGTTGTCTATTGTTGTACACGATTGCGGGTGTAGGAAATATACAGGAAAAATTTTACATCCATACATGGATCACTGAAGAATGATTCTCTTCCCAGTAGCTCCGCTTTCCTTAATAGCATCAACCACTCGCCTATTTCTCAACGCATCTTCAAGCGTCGCATACTCCCCAACTCGCCCATCCGCAAAAGCCTCCCAAGCTCTTCTAACCGTGCCCAGCGCATCGCCGTCCTTCTCCAACTCAATCTTCTCTCCATTCAGATACACGTCCGGATCGAAGGATGTGAAGACCGTATTGTTGGGATCTTCAACGCGGATATTTCCCTCCTCGCCGTCAATCAACCATAAAAACGCAACGCCATTTTTCGCTATGCCAGACTGGATGTGGAAGTTGAAAGCAGCGCCATTCTGGAGGAGACCTGATACGATGGCTTGAGTGGGAATGGTCTGAGGAGCTCGGTCCTTAGTGGGAGTGTAGTCTTTGGGATCAAGCACTATGGCTTCGGGGAATTGATTGACAGTGGTCGCTGTGAGAGAGGCAACTGGACCAAGAACGTGTTGCAGCATTTCTAAAGTATGTCCTCCACCAATGTCGATTAGGCCAGCACCGTTAGAGGCGTCCAAAACATACGTATAAACCGGGAGTGTGTATTTGCCGAAGCCTGGTGAGGTGAATGATACGAACTAGATAAATGTTAGTGAGTGAAATCTAACATGCAGAGGGGGAGGAGACTAACTAGTGTGGAGGACAGGACTCGTCCAATCTTCCCAGCATCAACAAGCGACTTCACCTAGAGAAACGTGAACGACCGAACAGTGACATCATCGAAGTTATTTGCTCACCTTCCTGGCAAATAGGGCTTGGCGGAACTGCGTCCCAACGACGGTCTTGATACCTTTCTTCTTCGCTGCCTCGTACAATTCCTCCGTCTCTTTGGCACTCTTCCCAGCTGGCCACTCCAAAAACAAGTCCTTTCCAGCTTCAATGACCTTCAATGCAGCGTCCCTGTGCAGCATCGTTTTGATGGACACGGCCACCATATCGACATCAGGGTCTGCAGAGATTTCTTCAGCTCCCGTCGCGCCATGGTATGACTTGACCTTGATGTCTTTGCCTGTAGTGGTAGAGCCAAGCTCAGAGTACTTCTTCGCACTCTCTGCAGCTGAGTCGGGATTACTCGTGGTAACTGCGACGACGTTGTACTTGGAAGTGAGAGCTGGTTCGAAGAGAGGGACAGCGAGTGTCCTCGCAGCCCACCCTTGAGAGGACAGGCCAATGAAACCGAGGCGAATGGGAGCCATGCTGGAGATGAGCTGAGAAGAGGTTGGGATGATGTCGTCAGGATGGCGACACTTTATATGCACATCATTGATAGAAACATATGCCTTGGGAGTCGGGAAATGCTTGCTAGGGTTCACCGTTCAAAAGCGGGAAATAGATGATTGGTAATAGCACGAGTATATGAGTAAGAGGCTTGGAAGAGGCTGGCTCAAAATAGACATGTCGTTGTCCAAAATTGCTACCCGGCTAGTAGCTACACATCTTATGACAGGACACAACCAGAAGTACCTGCATGATGCTACAGTACACCAACATTAGTTTGCCAGCTATTCCTGAGTTAAGGCGAATGAAATCGAGATGAATAGGTGCCATAACAGCCCAAGGACGAAGGTTGTTTTGCTCATGATAGCCTCAGGCTTTAATGTCTGGTATTTACTATGCGGAGTTCGTCGGTGATTGAGGATGAATCCCTCAGCTTTCATACATCGGCGAGCCAGCGATTGCATACTATCGCTCAGCCAAGTTTTTTTGTCAACAAGCTTTACTCTTGAAAGAATTAGCCAATCCAAAATGTAGGGTAGGGTGGAAAACGGCGAATGGGGATGATTCCGCGATAAGTACGAAGTGCTTATCTTAGGTAGGATAAGCTAGCGTAAGGAGTGGCTATGCCTTTGCTGACGAATCTCTGCCGTGTAAGGCAGATTCGGTATTCGCTTTGCTCCCGCCTTCCATCTCGTCCGACGCTCGCTCCTAGGACGCATACCTTCTTTTCGATTTCTCTCGCTCAAGAACGCGTCTTTCGCCTCAAAATCCCTCTCATTCTTTCCTCACGGCACCTCCCATCTTTCCACTGGTATCCGAGTTCGCCTCGATACCCTTCATCCTAAAAAAACAAATTTGTTTTGTTTTTTAAGCAACCAGAATACGTTTCAGTTGCCAGTTTGTCTCCCATCCCCAACTCCTAACAAATCCCATCATGCCTCTCTGGAACCGGGGAACATCAAAGCGCACTGAGGATTTCGACGCGTCCAAGAGACGTACCCACACCAACCCGAGAGCTGCAGCGGCCCTCAAGGCTGGTCCTCTAGAGGTCAGACTCCGAAAGAACACTGAGATCGAGAAGGCCAACATCGCCCGGCGTCAAAAACGTCTTGAGCATCTTGGCGACCCAAGTAAACCCGATGGCTCAGACACAGCGTCTCTGGTCACGATAGAAGACCATGAGTTCCAGCACATCCGAAAATCGAAAACATGGAGGGAAATGTGGGGCGATCTCCTCGGTTCTCGTTTCCATTTCTGGGCCAATGAGGAGGATGCGAAGGAGAAGAGAGAGGAGTGTTGTTGGTCTCAGATCTATACCTATACGGAATACACTAAGTCAGTACTCACTATATAGATAGTTAGTAATGAATAAAATGAGACAAGTGATAGTACTGACCTCCTCAGCCAGGACACAATAACGGTCAAGTGGATGAGGAGAAAAAAGTTAAGTAAGCAGACTAAATAGTGAGAACAAAGGCTCTAGGCAAACGAAAACACACAAACATGATAAGAATTATAAGGAAATTGATAAGATATAAATATATCTTACAGCAAGGAGGAGGAGAGAGAAGCGCAGAAGATGGAGAGGGAGAAGGAACATGCAGCTTGGTTGCAGGAACAGGCCAAGCGCCTCGCTTTGACTAATGCCAATGCCCAATGCCAATGCTAATGGAGGTAATGCTCTGCCCATCCTTAAAGACCCAGCCATCACTCCCATCTTTGTCCCCATCAAGAAGACCCCTGGACAACCGGTAGCCAATCGAATACCCTCGACTTCTCAAGATTATGGCAAACCATTTCCATGTTCCCCTTCCTTTCTTTACGACTGATAACCTGGTCAAGATCATGCAAATGGGATCGTCTATCCCTACCAAACTTGGCATAACATGGATTCCAGTGCTAAGGAGATAGTGGTGGATCTAGAGGTGTTAGGGAAGAAACTGAAGCTGGCCCCTGCTGAGGACCCTGCTGAGGGTCTTCAACATCATGAGGCTGTCCAGGCTTTAGACCACTACTATAACTTCATGGCTAGTAGAGATCCGGATGGCCCAGATGGTAATTTGTATGCTCTATTCTATCAAAAACATGGTTCTTTCTTCATTCACCAGCCCAACTCCTACGACATCTACAAATGGTGGAAGCTGATTGAGAAGGAGCTTAGACAAGACCGGGAAAACTTCCATATTGAGTTCGATGAGGCAGTATATGCCTCTAAATACCGGGAAGTGCAGACCTTGAAGAAGACTGAAACACTGATTGCTGAGGCAGTTGTGAGCAGCTGTCCACCTTCGAGTGGGCCTGTCTGTACTCAACCTTCCACATCCTTGGCCAGGCAGCAGCCCTTTCCAGCAGGCGGCAAGGAGAAGAAGGGTCCTTCCTGCTGCCTCACCTGTGGCGGCCTCAGCCATGCCAATTTTGGTACCAAGTGGGCTTGTATTGAGAACCAATCCCTCTTCACCCCTAACAACAAGCAGATCTGCCTTGGTTTCAACATCTTCAGCGCTGCAAAGATTGTGTCCATGAGCACATCTGCTCATTCTGTGGCAGCCCCAACCACTACACCTTCGCCTTCCACCGTGACTACACTGTCACCTCTGACCCCAGATCAAACTCTACCTGAACGAACAGCTCACCTGGGTACTATCGAAATGATCGAAAGCACCTCGTCTACTTTTCTTGATGCATTGGAGAATGCTCTTTCCCTTCCCTACCATGATTTCTCCAGTTCTATACACTACCGTCTTCCCCTCACTAATTCATCTCCCGACCATAACGACATATTTAATCACATTGTTATGCCATATGATGCAGACACTTTCGAAGTAGCTATCAGCCAACATGACCTTTCACATTCATACCCACTTTTTGTTAACAACCTTCACAATGGCTTCCCAATTGGGGAACTACCTGCCCTAGACCAATCTTATATCCATCATAACCACTTCATGTGTTGTGAGCACCCCCAAGTTGTAGCCAATTACATCAAGGGAGAGGTAGACACTGGCCATTTCTCAGGTCCATATACTTTGCAGGAGGTTGAGACTATATTACAAGGTCCTGTCCTAATCTCTCCTCTCATTGTAGTGATCTCTGAGCGTGGCCCAGGGTTACTGCCGAAGTTCAGAGTCTGTTGCCACTTCTCCAAGGAGGCACCAGAGCAGCTGTTGGTCAACTCTTACATTAAGAAAGAACATTTCCCTACCCACTTTGACACTGCTGCTAGAGTTGCAGATATGGTAAGTCATTTCCTTCATATACCCTGTATGCCTGTTTGGGCACCTTTTTCCATCTTATACCCTGATATACCCTGCACCCTACCCTGTTATACCCTGCACCCTGCCCTGTTATACCCTGCTACACCATTACTTACCCACCCTGCTATAGGTTGCCTCTGCTCCTGCTGGAACCAAAATCTGCACCCTTGACCTTGAAAAGTTCCTTCCACATCATAAACCCTTCTTGGTTGTCAGGAGTGAGGATTCTTCCTTCTACATTGACCATTGCGTTCCCTTTGGTACGGCCTCAGCCAGCAGCAATGCAGGTATGATTGGCAATGCTATTGTGGAAATCTGGCATGCTCGGGGTGTCAGGCCAGTGGCGCGTTACGAAGATGATTTCACAGCGCTCAATGAACCAGTCTCGACTACTTTGTCAGTAGATGGATCCACGCAATACCATCACCCTTACAACAAGGCACTGATGTTAATGCAGATTAAAGATCTCAAGGCACCCTGGCATATGACAGACAAGGAAGATGATGAATTCGAGTTTGTTACTGTCTTCATCAGTTTCCTCTGGGACTTGATACTAAAGCATGTCTCCTTGCCTGAGGAGAAACATCTTAAGTATTTTTCTCATATAGACGATTTTATTCGTAACAATGAGCGTTGCCAGTGCCAACTCAAGATTGTTGAGAAGATCCATGGCATTCTTTGTCATTGCTCTTTTGTCTACCATGAAGGCCATACTCACCTACCTTCCATCTCAAACTTTGCATCATCTTTCAAAGGCGACTATTTTTCATTCCATTACCCCTCCTGCATTCTCATAAAGGACCTTAAGTGGTGGCGAGAGATCCTTTTGGACCCCACCTACTCCCGCCAACTTGTTTCCAGATCCTCACCAGTGGACCATCAACTGATTGGGGTATCGGCATAGCCATTGGCCTGAATTGGGTGCGTTATCGCCTTTCCGAAACCTGGAAGGAGCCGGGTCGAGATATCTGTTGGTTAGAGACAGTGGCTGTTGAACTCCTGGTCCACTGGCTGGCCCACCTGGGCTATAAAGACAAGTGTATCATTATACACTCGGACAACCAGGGTACCATTAGAGCTGTCACCAAAGCCTGTAGTCCAAACTACTGGATGAACATGTCTATCCAGAGGACATTTGATGTCCTGAATCCTCTCTTCCTTTTCCCTACCCTGATTTACGTGGAGTCAGCTATGAACCTGGCTGACAAGTTGTCGTGTGGACAGCTTGGTCAGTTCAAGGTTGCCAATCAGCTCCCTGATGCCCTCCATTTGCCAGAGGAGCTTTGCAATGTCCTTTATTATGCCTAGGTTCATTACCAAACCCACACCCTGCCCCTTTCCTTTCCCTAACTTTCCTTTAGTCTCCTAGGTTTCTGCTGCTGGAAGAGTGATGTTGTTCCATGCCCTTCATCACCTCCAGCACCTTCTGAGGCTGCTATTACTCAGCCTTCCCCTCATCGTTCCCTTTTACTACACTGCCATTCAATTTCCATGCCTGTCTCTGGCAATCCCAATACTCTGCCCGTTAATCCTTCCTCATTACCCCAACTGCTATCAGCATCTTATTCTCCTGCTCTGCCACAACTGTCTCCCAACCCTGCTGTATCATCTCAACCCTTCCTAGACCCTTCCCACATGGCCTCAAGACAGCCTAGAACTGAAAACCGGATAGATCCATCTTCCCTGTGACCTCACATTCTCGCTAAGCATCGTCTCCAGGATTGGGAAACTCCATGGTCTCTGGAACATCGTGCAAAGAGAAATGAACTTTATGGAAGCGATGTAGCTCGTCTAGCTGAGGCAACAGCAGGGGGCTCTGTTGTTGCAGAGTCACTAGAATCTTACGCTGTGGGCCTTCTGTGATTCAACCAGTTCTGCAATTTATACAAGGTAGATGAACGAATCTGCATGCTGGCAGATGACGTCCTTATCTCAGCGTTTATTGGTCATTACCTTGGGAAGGTCTCAGGGTCCTCTCTCAACAACTGGCTCTCTGGTCTCAAGATGTGGCATGATATGAAGCATGCCCCTTGGTGTGGTGGAGAATGTTGGGTTCAAATGTGTCGTAGAAATGGTAATTGAGAAGGAGCCTACTGTAAACGTAGATCATGTTTATGACACGATCACATGTAGTGACAGTACTATTTATACCAGTAGTCACACTGTACCTTTTTTCTTATCTTTTTCTTTCATCTTCCAAATACGACGTGTTCTAGATTCTTGCCTCGTTCCTCCTCTCGCTTAGTGTTCCAGTCTGACGACTGGTTTCCACTTTTTTTTGAATCTTTCTGTGCGTCTAGCCGTGAGGCGACGCGCACGTCATGGATAAGGAATTCCGTGAGTCTTCCCATCATCAGTCTTCATCGATAGGAACCTTCCATCTTTTACACTGCGAACGGCGTTCTCGCCCTTGTGTATTGTCTTCCAAAAATGCTGTAAACATGGTTGTTTTCTCGTCTCCTGCCTTGTACTTGTCGCCTGTCTCGTCTTGTCCAGCTCTTACGATTGCCTTGAGCTATTTTCCTGACTGCCTTGTCTTGCCTTGTCTCGTCTCTGTAACTGCCCAATCTCGCTTAACGTTATGATGTCTAACATCAATGTCTCGTTTGTTTCCAGACCTCGACGGAGTAAAAAGGCTGACACCACTGGGGCAGAAGCTGCTGAACCTGTCAACACCACCAAAGCTCCTGTCGCTACTCCCATTGCCGGATCCTCTTCCACCGCTGATCTAGCTCAGACCATTGACGAAGAACAGACCGTCAACGAAGAGCTCACGCCTGCCTCAGAACTCACACCACTGCCTGGTGACCTGTCTCAAGAGTTGGTCCATTCTCGTAACAAATCCGCCTCTTCATCTGCCTCTTCCACTTCCAATTCGTCTGCCAAGTCAAGTCTGTCTCCCATGTCCAATTCGAACACATCAACGGCGCTGCCTAACACTGCCTGGTCCCCTGGCAGCCCAGGTAAACCGCCTAAGGTCTATGATAAACAGCTTACAGCACAGCAATACGCCAACGTACGGACATGCATGTTGCGTTACCTGGGGAGCAGGAAGACGCCCCTGGCCGACTTCGAAACCAAGGAGGCCCGTGACCTTTTTGCGGAATGCTTCCAGAACCCTGCGAGCATGAACTTCTTCTCAGTCAGAAGAGAGGAACTTCACACTGGTTCCTCCGCGGATTTCGAAAATGTGTTGCTGCGTCACGTCTTGGGTGAGGATTGGGAGGAAGACATCAAATCCCTCATCCTATATGCAGATCTATCAAATTCGAGGATGCAGACTTCAGCGTCATGCATGACACGCTCGTCACATACAATAATCTCTTGAAGGGTACACCCAAGCACGTTGAGGATAGTCGGTTCCAGAGTGCGTTACACAGTGCACTAGGAAAGGGTCTGTGGGAATACCTGAAGAAGAACAAGGTCTTGGATACGCTAGATCTGAAGACATGGGTCAAGACAGTCAAGACGCTAGATGCAGAATATCACAGATATGTTCGTCCAGAGCAGGACCGGCTTTATCGAATCGAGAGGGCTCTAAAGTCAGGTTCGGGCTCCACCACTTCCTGTGCAAACATCTCCTCAGCCCCCACTGCCAGTGTCTCCTTGTCATCTCAAGATCAGCGCCGCATGCCTCGTGCAGTTGCAGCTGCACTTGCATCTTCCTCAGCGTCGTTTCCTACCAACAGGGCGCCATACATGTCTGAAGTCCGTGCATATCCTGGCCAGATGCAGCTGTATCATGAAGGACACCTCTGCTTCAAGTGCAGAGTGGCGAACACAGACCATAAGGCTTCAGAGTGTCCACATGGTGTGGTCACTCCGGCTCTCACTGTGCCTAACAGGCCATTGACGAAGGACGACATCAAATATGCTAACGAAATATGGAAGAAGTACAAGGCCCGAGTTTCCCTCAACGCACTACTGAAGAGGACTCCAGCTCCGGTCGCAGCCACAGCTCCCCGTACCAGCTCCAATTCGGTTGTGGACGACATTGACGCCTTCCTAGAACGAGTGGAGAGAGGTGCAAATCCTGTCTCTGCAGTATTCCCGAATGCCTGTTTGATGTCCGATACAGACCTATACTCCAATTCTCACAGCCGCTGTCGCTCCGCCTTGTGGTCTCCCATGCATGTCCCAGGTCGTCGAAACCGCCATTCATCAACGTATGACGACTACAACAGCTCTCCTTCTCCAGACGCTCGCCACAGACGCTACAGTCCATCACCTTCTCGTCATTGTCGCAGCCCTTCCTCTGAACGTGCCTCACCTGTGGCTGCCCTGAACAACGCCATAGAAAATGAAGATGAGGAGTGGCTGACAGCTGATGGTGCCAAGACTCCTGAAGTTAATGGGCCTGGACCTGATATGCGGCACACTGTGGTAAGTGATGCCCCTCTACGTCTGCCTCATTTGAACTTGCGTGCTCTGCTTGATGGGCCTGCCATTTCTTCCCCGATCCGTGTCTCCTTGCTCCTTGATTCCGGCTCACATATTGTCTTAATCAGGGATGATCTCGTCACCCAACTTGGTCTGCAGTGATTCAAGTTGCCTCGTCCTGAGGTCATTGGTGTTGCAACGACTGATTCTTCTTCACCTGGAAGTACAACCACCTTGCATGAATTTGTTAAGATACGCATTTCGGACCATTCTAATACTTGGACTTCTCAAACAGTCCGAGCTATCGTTTCCCCGTCTCTATGTTCCCCGATGATTCTCGGCATTCTGTTTCTTTCACATAATAACCTGGCGCTGGACTGTGAGACGTGCACCTGTATAGATAAAAAGTCTGGCATTGATATCTTGAACGCGAAGGAGTCTGCAGAGAGACTTGCTTCGACGTGTCGTGTACCTGATAAGCGTAGCCCGAAACAGAAGAGAATGGACTATTGTAAATTACATTTAGCAGTCATTGATGAATTGAAAGTGTTCCATTGTCGTAATCCTAGGCTCCGGGCTTCTGACTGTGTACACCCCGTGGACATAGCTGCCGCGGTGAAATCAAGACTGGAAGAGATGGAGTTGGCCGCAGATCTGCAGGCCTGTTCAGACAAGTTGAAGAACAAATTTGCTTCAGTCTTTGAGAAGATTCCTCATGTATCGGAGTTGCCTACAGATATATTGTGTTCCGTTAAACTGAAAGATGCTAACAAGACCTTCCAAGCCTGTGCTTATTCCTCACCACGCAAATACAAAGAGGCATGGTCTACACTGATCCAGGGCCATCTCGAGTCAGGTCGGATCAGACCTTCGTCTTCAGCTACCACCTCGCCAACGTTTCTGATTCCAAAGGCAGACCCCAATGCCCTCCCTCACTGGGTAAATGACTACTGAGTGCTGAACTCAAATACTGTGCCCGATCACCATCCCTTACCCCGTATTGAGGATATATTGGCAGACTGCGCGAAAGGTAAAATTTGGGGGAAGATGGATATGATGGACTCATTTTTCCAAACTTGGTTAGATGAGGCATCAATTCCCCTGACAGCTTTCAACATGCCGTTGGGCCTGTATGAATGGGTCGTTATGCCCATGGGAATCCGGAACGCACCAGCGATTCACCAGCGTCAGGTGGTGACTGCACTTCGAGAATACATTGGAAAATTTTGTCATGTATACCTGGATGATATTATAATATGGTCCAAGGATGAGGATGAGAACACCAGACATGTTGAGCTGATCCTTGAAGCACTGAAACGCAATAAATTATATTGCAACCCCAAGAAATGCAAGTTCTTTCAGATCAAGATTGACTTCTTGGGCCACCATATTTCCTGACATGGCATTGAGGCTCAGAGTGGGAAGTGCGATGCTGTGCTGCACTTTCCTAGGCCGCATTCTGCAGCTGCTGTACGTAGATTCCTCGGGATGGTGAGGTTCATTGCCGGATACCTACACAACCTGGCAGAATACCCACATGTCTTGACCCCCCTAACGAAGAAGGAGTGCAACAAAGTCTTTTCCAAATGGATCAGCGACCATGAAAAGGCGTTCATTCACATCAAAGAACTTGTGGTAGAACGTGCTGCCTTGACAACAATTGACCATGCTAACCCTGGCGATAACAAGATTTTCCTAGTTTGCGACACTAGTAATTGGTGTACGGGTGCAATTTTAGCGTGGGGCCCAGATTTAAAGTCTGCCAAACCAGTGGCGTTTGATTCAGCACAGTTGTCTGGTGTGGAGTTAAATTACCTGGTCCATGAGAAGGAATTACTGGCTATTATATGCGCACTAAAGAAGTGGTGGGTGGATTGCTTAGGGATGAAGATCTTTGTGCTCACAGATCACAGAACCTTGACAAATTTCCAGGGTCAGAAGGATTTGAGCACGCGTCAAATCCGATGGCAAGAGTTCCTGAGCCAATATGACTTAGATATTGCATACTTGCCTGGGGATGAGAACACTGGGGCAGATGCGTTATCCCGAATTCCCCCATATGCTCTGCCTGGTGAAGCCAAGGAGAAGATCCCGATGCGTGTATTTGAGTTCTGGAAGAATGCTTCCACCGTTGCACCAGTCATGTCAATATCGGCAGACAAAGAATATCTTGAAAAGATCAAAGCTGGGTATCAAGATGACGAATTCATAAGGAAGCTCGAGAAGCTACCAGCACTGCCCCCAGGGATTGAGAAACATGGTGGACTGTGGTTTGTAGCAAACCGTCTAGTTATTCCTGCCAGCGGTGACTTGAGGGAGACTTTGTATCGGCTGGTGCACGATAGCACAGGCCATTTTGGGGGTGATAAATGCTATGCGTTCCTGCCTAATATGCGGAAGAACTTAATCGGGTCTTATGTACCTTCTTGCGTGGAGTGCCAATGAAATAAAGGACCGACTGCAAAGACACTGAAAGGGCCGCTACATCCGTTACCCGTTCCTGATGGTCGCCTCGAAAGCGTAGCCTTAGACTTTATCAGTCCCCTGTCAGAGGACGAAGGATACAACTGCATCTTGTCCATGACCAACAGGTTGGGTGCAGACTTGAGGATTGCACCTACTAGGACAGATTCCACAGCAGAGGATTGCGCACTAGTTTTCTTCAATGAATGGTATTGTGAAAACGGGTTGCCTAGCGAGTTGGTATCAGATCGCAATAAATTGTTCGTGTCGAAATTCTGGAGAGCCTTCACTGCCCTGACAGGTGTTAAGTTAAAAATGTCCTCAGCATTCCACCTGGAGACTGACGGTTCCTCAGAACGCTCAAATAAGACGATCAACCAGTCCCTACGATATTACGTGTCTCACCAACAAAAGGGCTGGGTCAAGGCCCTACCCAAGGTCAGGTTTGATATAATGAACTCGGAGAATTCAAGCACAGGAATGTCCATGTTTCAGCTCAAGACTGGGAGGTCTCCCCATGTCCTGCCTCAGCTTGTCCCCACAGAGTCAGCAGGTGGTATTGATACTACAGAAGTCAAGAATGCATGTGAATTTTTGGGTAGGATGGCTGATATTGAGCAAGACGCTTGAGACGCATTATTTGCAGCTAAAGTAACACAGGCCACGCAAGCAGATAAGCATCGGGGCTTGCCTCCCATCTTTAAAGAAGGGGATATGGTCTTGTTATCAACAGCTAATCGGCATCATCAGTACACTCAGAACGGCCAGCATCGTGTGGTGAAGTTTTTTCCGAGATTTGACGGTCCTTACAAAGTGATCCGCGCTCATCCAGAAACAGACTCATATACATTGGACTTTCACAATATGCCGACTGTCTTTCCTACATTCTACGTTTCTCAGTTAAAGCTGTACAAGCCAAACGACGATCTAGAATTCCCTGGTCGTGCTCGCGATCTGCCACCAGAACTGGTGATGGTGAATGGTAGGCCTGAACATTTTATTGACCACACTGTTGACTCCCGTCGATGGGGACGTGGTTGGCAGTTCTTGGTCCGATGGGTTGGTGAAGGTCCCGAAGGTGATCAATGGGTCCCATTCTCTGAAATCTGCGATTGCACATGCATGGATGAATGGGCTGGACAAGGTGGCGTAGGCCCAGAAGAAATGTTCTTGGACTCGACGACTAAGAATTGAAGTTGTAATTTTTTCAGCTCCCTCTTACATCAAAATCAATCCGTTTTAAAATTATGTGTCTGACCCTCCATTACTTACTTATTATGTTTGTCCTGCAGTAGGTTATATTCTGTTTTGAAATGGGGAGGAGTGTAAACGTAGATCACGTTTACGACACGATCACATGTAGTGACAGTACTATTTATACCAGTAGTCACACTGTACCTTTTTTCTTATCTTTTTCTTTCATCTTCCAAATACGACGTGTTCTAGATTCTTGCCTCGTTCCTCCTCTGCTTAGTGTTCCAGTCTGACGACTGGTTTCCACCCACCTCAAATGCCACCTCCAGATCCTTCGGAAACACCTGGACTTCTCTAAACCCTTCCATCAAGCAGTATGGGCTGTCGCTGTCATTTCTTTCTTGGCATGTTGCCGTCTCAGCGAACTCACCATTCCTTCCAGATCAAAATTTGATCCTCGCTGTCATGCTCCCCACTCTACTATCTTCAAACAATGGATGGAAAGAGATGTTCCTTGTCTAAGCTTCCACCTCCCTTGGACCAAGTCTACTTGTGAATTGGATACTGACGTGATCCTCACAGCAAGAATTTCAGAACCATATGGTATCTGTGGTGTCCAGGCTGTTGGACTCTATTACCAATTGAACGCCAACATCTCCGAAGATTATTCCATGTTCAGTTAGACCAAGGAATGCCTCAGCATATGGTAAAATCTGACTTTCTGGATTGTTGTTTCAACATTTGGAAGAAGGAGGCAATGTGTGATGTTCTGGGACATAGCTTTCGTATTGGTGGAGCGGTATTCCATCTACTGGATGGCCTCCCACCCAAAATGGTAGCTAAACTTGGTGGTTGGACCTCTCTAGCTTTCCTCCTTTACTGGAGGCGTATTGATGAGATTGTCTCAAAGACTATGGTGGAGGTTTATAAGAAGCAGAAGCTGGATAGAGTTTATGCTTCTTTAGAAGATTTTCGTGTTCGCAATGGTATTTCTTGCACTATTATCCAGGAGGCTCTTGAAGGCCTTGCTAATTCATCTCTTGCTGACTCTCCTCCCTAATACTATCCCCCCAGCCCCTTTTTACATACCCTACCCTACTCATACTTATTCCATGATGGTCTCTTAGTTTAAAATTCTTACCCTATTGCAAAGCTGCTGTACAACAAAACTTGTATTTCTTGTCACTCTGTATTTCTTGCTACTCTGTAATTTCTTGTCACCGAATACAAATGTATTGATCTATTCCTCACTTGCTTGGGTGTGGGTTTGCTCGGCTGCCCTTGGGCTGTGAGCTTCACTCAGGTTTGGGTGCATTTGGGCCCCTTTGGGTCAGCCTCTCTTTCCTCTTAGCACCCCGGATAGGCATTTAGATGCCTTCCTCATGGCGCAATTTCCAGACACATCTCTGGCATGCCTGTCACGTGCCCGGCATCTTCTAATGACACTTCAGGTCAAGCCCTTCCCCAAACCTCGCCAACTAGCATAACAACCTAGGTGGCATTGAAGTGTGTTTAATAAGTACTAGAATACATTCTGTATTCTAGTGTCTCTCCCTTTCCCTTAAGAGCCACAAAATAGCTCAGCTTATGCACCTTCTGGGCTGCCAACGTCAACGTCACCTGCTTTCTGTACACAATTTCAATTATGCATGTGCATCACTGGAGAACAGTCCTCTTCCCAGTAGCCCTGCTCTCCTTAATAGCATCAACCACTCACCTATTTCTCAGTGCATCCCCAAGTGTTGTATACTCACCAACTTCTTGAACCAGTCCATCCGCAAAAGCCTCCCAAGCTCTACTTAGTCCTTACCATCCCAAATTCATCCAGATCCTTCTCTATGTCGATCTTCTCTCTGTTTTAGATAGTGACCTGGTAGACACTGCAACAATTTTTCTAATTGACAAAGTCTCAGTCTTTAAGGTGGCCACCAAGACCATATAAGATAATTCTGGCTACAGCATGTGTCCTAATATACTCACAACTATGCTCAAAGGTCAAGCAACAGCTTCACTGACATCACTATTCAGAGCCAAGTGATATCTCTGACTAGCCGATGAATTATTTTTCGAAAAGTGCAGCGACAGAATAATTGAGTGGACAGGCTAAAGAACTTGTCCTCATAGTAAAGTTTCCAATGCCTGACTACAGAGTATGAATGCCCACCATTCTCTTCCAGTCGTTGACAGTCCTCTCTTTCAACTTTCTTGTTCTCTTGTCGCAAAAAAATGGGTCGTTTCCAATTTGGTTCATTCTTCTTCAAGTAAAAATTGACACGTTTTGAACGCGTCGCACTGGTCGTTGTCTTGGGGTGGTGAAGTGACGAGGTCCCGAAGTTGGGCACTGATTTGTGTAGCCACATTAGGATCTTGTCCAGCACTCCTTTACGTACTTACATTGTTTATTTCCATGCTTACATGCCATGCTTCTGTTGTCTTTACCATATGCTTCAATACTACTGATATTTTACAGCTAGGTCAATGGAAAGGTGCATATACAACATGTCCAATTTCAAACCCATACAATGTCTCATTCCTTTTGGCCATACAAGACTTATAGGAGGAGCATGAACCTCCAGATGGAGAGTGGTGGGACGGAGATTCAGACTTGGACTCTGTGTCAAAGTTGTCGATACACTCGATAACCACCCAAGTCACACAATACGAGAAAGCCGGTTTACAAGAGAATAGATTGGTTAAGAGAGATAGAGAGATAGAGAGATAGAGAAAGAGTAAGCTGACTAGGCTCTACACTGCGTAGTAAAAGTACGGAGCGGAGACGAAGTGAACGAACTAAAGAATAGGTTACAAGGATCACAGGTATATAAGTAAAATATGAACAGATGGGAAAGAGTAAGTAATAGTAAACGGTGTCATGTGGAAATGTCAAGGGCGAGAGAATAATAAGTCAAATATGGATAGATGAAGGTACTGGATCACACGGAGTGATTGACAGTGAGAATGTCCATGGAGATAGGAATCGGAGGAGATAAGAATATGAGTCATAGATCTAGAAAGATGGTAACTATAGACGATGATGAGAAATGGTTGATGTTTTATGGGTTTAGAGTGGGAATAGGTAGTAAAGGGAAAGAAATAGAAAGGAAAATGAATAGGCGGGAGACGATTCATGACATTACCCCCTCTTTAGGACGAGCTTTCACCGGAGCTCGACACTCCAGCCTTCCAGTGTTCCGTCCACTGCTTGCGGAGTCGTCTGTCTACATCCCCTTGGCTCGGCAAATACTTGTCCCAGTCTACAGGGTAGTTTCCAATCTCCCATCTAGGATCGTTCCAGTCCAGGTCCCCCCATCCTGTGGTGTCGGTAGCCGTTCCCCATCCACCTCCATTGTTATCCATGCTCCATGGTACAACGTTGTTTGCCCCCCATATGCTGGCGTCTCCCCAACCTATATTCCCTCTGTGTTCCGCACGTAGCGACGTCCATTGTACCACGCAACGGGCCTTATGTCCTCTGCCCAATCTGCACCGTCCTGGCCCGTCTTCTCCTCCCCATGTGCAGCGTTGACACCCGTTGTGAGGTCCTGTGTGTTGTTTTGGCAGTCTGCATCGACGTCCAGAGCGGGTTCCATAGCTGCAGCGTCCCCTGTTGGTTGGGAGTGTGTCGTTCGCGATGGTGTCGATGGAGGAAGTGGTTGACATGGTAATGATAAGGGTGTAGTGAAGGGTAGTCCGATGAAACTGGTAGGACGTGGTTGAGTTCTGTCCCTCTTCGTTGTAGAGAGGGGTCTTTTATATTTGTCTGTCTGTATGGAGGATATTTTGAATAGACGGTCAAGTTACCCTGTTTTGACAGTAAACGCCGTTAACGAGGGAATGCGATTGACGAGTGATGACAAAATTCTGAGTTCGATTGCCGAGTGGGGTGTGAAGGCGGGCATAGGATGCCTACGGTTCGTAACAGTGTTTCTCCTCGGAGTTGTGCTTTCGCCTGAAGTACTCGGGTACTTCGCCATATGTCTTCCATGGCGACGCCTAGTGAACGCACCATTGTTCCCGGACGTATCAGGTTTTTGGGTCGATATGCATCTGGATGTTGTTGATGAAAGGTTTCGATCATGTCCTTCACCTTTGTCAATCCCGACGCTGGTTCCCATGAATTTTCCGAGTCAGCGTAATCTAGCCATTTGACAAGGTATTGTACTCCCCGTCGGTTTCTCGTTGGTTTTGAATCGAGAATTGCTTCCACGTCATATTCGTTGTCTTCGGGTAGTAGCTCGGCAGGTTCTCCCGGGTAGTTCACTCCGTGGGCTTCTGTCTCTTTGTACGGCGATAGGAGTGAGGCGTGGAATACTGGATGAATGCGCCAGCCATTCGGTAATTTGAGTCGATAATTGACTCCACTGATGACGTCAGTGATTTCGAAAGGTCCGTGACGACGATTCGCCAACTTAGCTTTTGGTCTCGTCGTCTTCAGATTCTTCCCATCCAGCAACACTTTATCCCCAACTTTAAACTTCACCCCTTCGTTCCGGTAGTCCTTGTTTTGCTCTTTCATTAGTTCAGCTGCCGTTGCCAGACTTGCTTTCAGTTCCTCTCGAATTGTATCCAAGTTCTGGAGGCGCTCTTCGACTTTTGGTACGTGTGAAGTTGGGTTGATGGAAGGGAATAGTCGCGGTAAAAATCCGTGGAGTAGTTCAAACGGTGATTTCCCGGTCGCTGAGTGAACCCGGGTGTTATGACAGAACTCGGCGTATGGCAGGTATTTGACCCAATCGTCTTGGCGATAATTACAGAAGGTTCGAAGATATTGTTCCAGTTCTTGGTTGAACCTCTCTGTTTCGCCATCTGTCTGCGGGTGGTAAGCGGTACTAAGTGCCAAAGTGATACCTAACTTAGCGTAAATGCCCTTCATCACTTGGCTTGCGAATTGAGGTCCGCGGTCGGATATCATTTTATCCCATAAGCCATACCGTCGCCAAGTGTTGTCGAACAATAGGTCGATTGTTCCGTCGCTATCAATACCTTTTCTGCATGGAGAGATGACAACTGTTTTCGTTGAACGATCGACTGTGACGTGAATTGCATTGAAGCCGTCACATTCTGGCAGGTCCGTGATGAAGTCCGTTGTAATGGTACCAAAGGGTCGCTCCGGTATTTCGTTCGGGATCAACGGTACATGCGCAGGGTGGTTGTTTGCCTTGGTTAACTGACAGGTAGCGCATCCTTCAACGTAGTTGCGAACAAATACTGACATACCGGGCCACCAGAATTCTCTACTGACGAGTTCATATGTTTTGAATCGTCCTGGGTGACCTGCAGTGAGGCTGTCGTGATGCAATTTAACGATGTCACGTCTGAGCTGCTGATCGTTTGGGACGTAGATCTTCCCTCGGAACAAGATAATCCCGTCTTCGTAGTTCCATTCCTGTAAATTCTTTACCAAAGCGCGGGGTCCGTTGTCAACGATAGTTTGTAACGCACTCACGACTTCAGCATCCTTATCCGGACACTCCTTTATTCGTCTTTTCAATTCCGCATCTCCTATTGCGGTTACTGTCCCTGGTCGCGTCGCTCGAATTCTGAAGAATCTAGGGTCAAGCAAGACCCTGTCCTTGTTGTCGTTTTCGACCCCCTCTTTATGATCCGATCTTCGAGAAAGTGGGTCACTTCGATTCAGATTTCCCGGTTTATGGGTGAGCGTAAAATCGAATCTGGTCAAGAACAAGGCCATCCTTGCTTGTCGTCGGCTGAGTTTTTGGGCCGAGGTAAAATATCTGAGGTTGTCGTGATCAGTTAGGATTTCGATGGTGTGTGGTCCTCCTTCAAGGTAGTGCCGCCAGGCTTCAAGTCCTCGTATGATTGCTAGCAGTTCTTTGTCATGGATGTCGTAGTTTCGTTCGGTTTCGGACAGCGCTTTTGAAAGGTAGGCTACTGGGTGCCATTTGCCGTCCGATCCTTGTTGTTGCAGGATACCTCCTGTGGCGTAATCTGACGCGTCAACTTCTACTCGGTACGGTTTAGAGTGGTCAGGCATGAGAAGAACTGGTGAAGTTGTGAACGTATCTTTGAGTGCCTGGAAGGCCCTTTGAGCTTCTTCAGACCATTCCCATGGATGTTCCTTTTTCGTGAGATCGAAAAGGGGTCGTGCGATCTTTGAGAAATCCTGTATGAAACGTCGATAGAAGTTTCCGAAGCCGAGGAATGACTGTACGTCCTTGACGTTCCGTGGGACTGGCCATTTAGTTACTCCTTCGACCTTGATTGGGTCCATCGCTAATGTGTTATGTGATACGATAAGGCCAAGGAACTCCACTGAGTCGGTTTCGAAGGTACATTTTTCCGGTTTAGCGTATAGGTCGTTCTCATGGAGTCGTGCCAGTACTTGTTTCACCATGTATCGATGTTCTTCCAGGGATTCCGTGAATATAAGAATGTCGTCCATATAGATTACGACTTTTCCAGAGTCGATCAAGTCCTTGAATAGGGTATTCATCATTGCTTGGAACGTGGCTGGAGAATTCATAAGACCGAAAAACATCACCGTTGGTTCAAAGAGACCGCGGTTGGTTTTGAACGCCGCTTTCCATTCATCTCCCTTCTTGATACGTACGTTGTTATATCCCCATCTTAGATCGATTTTGGAGAATATTCGTGCCCCTTTGAGTTTGTCTACGAGTTCCGATATAAGCGGTAAGGGGTATTCGTTCTTGACGGTCCCTTTGTTCAGGGCGCGGTAATCCTGTACTGGTCGTAGTTTTCCGTCTTTCTTTTTTACAAAGAAGAAGGGACTTGCCATAGGAGACTTCGACGGTCTTATGTACCCTTTCTCCAAGTTTTCCTTGATGAATTCGTCGAGTTCCTTTTGTTCATTTGGGGATAACGGATATGTTTTGCAAGGGCGTGGTGTAAAGTCCGGTTTTAACTCGATGGCGTGGTCCCATTCACCACGTTTCGGTAGTCTTTCTGAGGTTTGTTTGTCAAAGACTTGTAGGAACTGATGATATTGTGAGGGAATCTTATCTTTAAGAGGTACATCGACCTGAACATTCTGAGCCGCTTCTGCGAGTTCTTGTGCTTTCGTAAAACCCGCTCGGATATTCAGATCCGGTCCTCCTGACGCTTCTTCATCGAATCTTTCCTCTTTCCCTAACAATTCTTCCATTACGTCCTGTTCCCACCGTTCTGGGATCGTGTCCCTGTCGTAGTCATCTTCGGTAAAGATTGCGGTTTCTTCTGAGTTTCGGTGGAAAGATCGAATAGGAATTCGACGTCGTCGTCCTGCAATTTTCGATTGGGCAATTGGTTTAAATCGTCCAACTGGTTCTATCCACCTGACTTGGTATTCCTTGTGATGGGTTCTCGGATCGACGATTGCAGGTTTCAAGGTTTTTGTTTTCAAGTGAAGAACGGGAGGTTTTGCCGTGATACATGTTTCTGGACATCGAGTCATGTCTACCCGTGAGTTTGACCAGTCTATATCCGGATTATGTTCTTCCAACCAGTCGGTACCGAGAATTATATCATGATCCCCGATGTCCGTTACATAGAATTCGGCCTGTTCTTCATGGTACGCATTGCTGCCTCGAGAATAGATACGAAGATTTTGGATTGTGTATTCCCGTACCCATCCCATGGTGTTTTCAGAACCGTCAACGTTTCGAACTGGGAACGGGTTTTTGATAGGGAGGAGGGTGAGTTGGTTTCTTCGTGCGAATTGACTGTTAATGATTATGCCTTCTGCACCGCTGTCTATTAGAGCGTTTGCGTCGATTTTTCTGCCAGTAATTTTGCCGATTAGTTCAGTTTTGAGTGTGATTGATGGTATCTGTTTATTGCGAGTGATTGCCGACATTCTTATTTCTGAAGGAAAGGTTCGCTCACAAGAGGGGTATAACACACTATATCGATTGTTCTTTAACTGTCCGGTGTACTGTTTTACTCCTACTGACGACGTAGCAGAGGAGTGCTTTAAAAATCCAATTTAGACATAATGTCCTTTAAATAGACGGTTGCTTGTTCCTTTTCCTCTCCTTCTAATCCTTTAACCCTATTTACCATATCGGAGATTTCCTTGATCGTGTTTCGAGAAGTGGACGCCTGTGCCACCGTTGCCGGTGGAGGAGAGACGCGGTTTCGGCTGTTCGAATGGTGCGAGGAGGGAAGTTTCGGGAAGTGTTTTGAGACGACGCTCTCGGGAATGTCGGACACTCGTTGCTCATATGTCCAGTTTGTCTACATGCAAAGCATGCCCCTGCTTTTCGAAGTCGGTCCCTTTCATCAGGTGTCAGTTTAGGTGGCAAATTGAAAGACGAGTTAGCACCTGATCCCATGAGCGCATTGACGCTTGCTACCGTTCTTCCTTGAGACGGACCTGGGCTATTCTTTGACGTTGAAGTAGTTTTCCAGCGTCCTTGTCTTTCTCGTTCCTTCAACCATTCTAAGTGAAGCCCCACAGCTCTCTCCTGATATTCATCGAAGTCTTTCCACTTCGGATATGTCCTTCCAACTGCTTCTCGGAGTTTGGGTGGCAACCCGTCCTGATAGAATTCTAACAGTGCCGCCTCTCCAAAGTCAGATTCCTCTCCATATGTGTCGAAAATGCTGTTATAGCTACTGATATCCGTCCCCCTCATTCTGGCAAACTTGATCTTTGTTCTAGCCACATCTTCCGAGGCTAAAGGTTTGAAGTCCCTTTTGAATCGATCACGTATCTCCTTTAAAGTTATCCATCTCCGTTGATCTGGTGTAGCTTTCAACTCCTCATTTTCTTCATCTGCATCTCGTTCCGTCAATCTCTGCGTTGCCCAGTCTCCTCCTTTTTCTCCTGCGAAGAATGACAGAAATAATGCAACCTGACTTTCTTCGGTTGGGTACCTTCCTTCATTCATGCGCAGGTAGTTGTTGAACTGGGCCAACCATCGTTTTGCCTCGCTACGTTCTCCGTTGAAGGTATCCGGTTTTCTCCCTCGTTCGGAAGTTCCGTTTAATCCGATAGGAGGCGTGTCAGCCATGACTGAGTCGTTCGGGTCTGAAGGGTCTGGAGACGGAGGTGTAGGGGGGCGACGAGGGGCTACGGATGGTCCTTCGGCGGATGGAATGATGGGCGAGGAAGGTGGGGAAGTGGGATCGTTTGGTTCTGGTGGGTTATTTGAAGGTGTTTCTGGTACTGGGTTGGGTTCGGAAGGCTGGTTGGGCGTAGAAGTCCCTGGCCTGATCTGGTTCTAGGTTTTCGATGTGCTTTCTGAATCGCAAGTTCTTGGAGCTGGGTTATAACGTGCAGCCAATTCGGGAGTTCTACGTCGGTAAGTCGCTGAGTGTTGTACCTGTTTAGGCAAGGTTGATTTTTACACGAAACCCAAGGATTGTCGCCGTTTTCAGGAATATAGCAGGCGTCTCGGTTCGATGCGGGGTGGAATACGTGTGGTCGGTTGGCACAACGGAGATTCGGATCTGCAGATGCGGATCGTCGCTCAGTCATACACTGGTTTTATGAGAGGTAGTTGGGCCCTAGGATGTAGGAAGATGCTAGGCCGTATTCGGGGGAGGGTGCTGATGGAGAGTAGTCGACGTGTTCTTTGAGGAATAGAGGTCCTTGGATCTGAACCACAGTTTCTCCTGTGTTGAAGTCTTCTTTCACCGTTATGTATGAAAATGTTGAGAGGACTACGTCACCTGATGTAAGTTTCCACACCCAACGTCTTGTACAAACGAAGTGTCGGTCAAGACTCCAAGGATCCGTTCGTAGTTGTCTTCCGTGAGAGACCGCGTATTCGGAGTACAGGAGGTAGCGAGGAAGGGGAAATGGAATCCGTTCGTAGTCTCGAGGAGTTTCAGGAGGTTCGATACGGACTCGGGGACGTGGGGCAGACAGAGTAAAACGTGGGGTAGGCAGAGTGAAAAGGGATTTCAATTACAGAACCGGTCGACCACCTTACTCGGGTTTAGCGAGTCTGGTATTACGTCTCGAGACTGTGTAGACGGGGGATGACCTCGTGTAACTGCTCCTTGAGTAGTTCACGCCTGCCAACCTGTGAGGCTCCTCACACAGGGTAGAGTTGATGGGCTTTGGGGCACCGTAGGGGAAGGATAGGATAGTAGGAAGGTCCAGTACGATGGTAACGGAGTAAAGGAGTTGAGAATAGAGATGAACAAGATAGAAGGGAAAAGACTCAAGTAGTGAGGTGGGTGTATGGGAGTTCGTTCAAGTGTCAAAGTTGTCGATACACTCGATAACCACCCAAGTCACACAATACGAGAAAGCCGGTTTACAAGAGAATAGATTGGTTAAGAGAGATAGAGAGATAGAGAGATAGAGAAAGAGTAAGCTGACTAGGCTCTACACTGCGTAGTAAAAGTACGGAGCGGAGACGAAGTGAACGAACTAAAGAATAGGTTACAAGGATCACAGGTATATAAGTAAAATATGAACAGATGGGAAAGAGTAAGTAATAGTAAACGGTGTCATGTGGAAATGTCAAGGGCGAGAGAATAATAAGTCAAATATGGATAGATGAAGGTACTGGATCACACGGAGTGATTGACAGTGAGAATGTCCATGGAGATAGGAATCGGAGGAGATAAGAATATGAGTCATAGATCTAGAAAGATGGTAACTATAGACGATGATGAGAAATGGTTGATGTTTTATGGGTTTAGAGTGGGAATAGGTAGTAAAGGGAAAGAAATAGAAAGGAAAATGAATAGGCGGGAGACGATTCATGACACTCTGACAAATTTGATCCTTCTGAGCTCCTGGATCTCAACGAAGGAGTGTACAGTCCCTCTTACATTGAGCTTGTTCTATTGTAGTTTGGGGCCCTTTTGACATGTACCCGGAGTCCCGGACATCATTCTGAGCAACTTCCTCAAAGTCTTTGTACCAATAGATGATGCCAACCACAATTATGAATCCTTTGATGATATCAATGTTATCCAGCCCAATACCAATCAGATTTCTGGCTGCTAAGCACTCTAACCCTAAGAAAAGTTAGGGGTATATATTTTGCTTTTTGTCGATTGATGTCAAGGACTTTCAAGATCATTCAGGAATACTCAGGTCTCCCCCTCATTCACCTCTGGTTCAGCAACAAGGTGGATTTTCTGGTGTCCATTGGTGTCTATTTTAGTGATTTGCTAATGATCTTCATGCTATTGTTCCAGTTAGTCAGTCATTCCCCATAGATTGCATTAACAAGTACTGACCCTGGTAGAAATTGTATTATGAGACTCAGGTAGAGTAAACTCAATTGTACTCAAGTCAACTTGTGGAACTGGGCTGCTGTCCTTGTCTGTAACAACTAATTCTGCCATTTTGCAAAGGTTCTCCCGAGAATTGAGCAGGGCAACTAGACATATAAATGTTAGTCTCAGAATCTGGAGAACAGCCAATGTTGAAGATGGGGAGCAGGCTTACACATTGTAATTGCATAGATTTTGCTCAAGTTGAGATAGAAAGGAGCCCTTGTTATTGAAATTAGACTTGGTCTATCCCAAAGCTGGAACAAGTACCCAAAGACTTACCAGTACAGTTTTTCAATACCAGCAAAAAAGGTCGCGACAAAGCAGATTTGGCTGACCGTGGCAAGGAGACCACGAGTAACAATATACTGGACAAGTTTCTGGAGAAGATTATCTGTTCTGTGTCAGGACCACACCCAAAGTAAGTGCAAGTCAACATATAGGAAACTCAAGGAACTGTGTACTCACCTTTTGATTCCAATCTTCAAATGTAAAAAGTAGTAGGAAAGCTGAAGGGTTACAATAATATCTGCAATTGTTGCACAAGAAATTTCAATGATCAATTTGATCTGGATTAGATTGAATGAAATTTAGTCTGGATGGCAGTGGAAATGTGGTCTTTGGCCCAACTCACCTGGTAGGAGGATGTTTGAAAAAGCTTGAATGATTTTCCCCCAGACAATTCAGCTGAAAGTAAAAGACCAGTCACTGTATCCAAAAACCTAATTATTCAGGAGCTCTTGAAATGTGAAAAGTCATAACACACCTAAAGCAACAGTTGACAGAATTCCCTGAAGCATGGATTATCATTAAGGACTTGCAGGCATCCATAATGAAATTCATTCTTACAACGAACGCCAAAACAAAACAGGAATTTCCCACTGATTATAGGTCAAGTTAAAGAATACTTAATCAGAGATCACTTACTTAACCATATCCTGACCATAAAAAAGTAGTGGACACAAAATATGCTAACAGATGTCACTGCTTGGCCAATAACAGAGGATCTGTAGGGGTAAATCAGGGAGTGCTGAGATAACTTCCCCACAATAAATGCCTTACAGGAGGATTTGACTGAGGCCTGACAAGTTTCCGAAATTTGTAACCTATTATGTTGGAAAATCGGGGTCAATTTAACAGCAATTACTTACATATAGAAACTTCAGCTCACAAGATAATTGTGTAGAGCCTGAGCATTCATGCAAGAGAATACAAGCTCTATTGAACTACAGCAGGAAGTAAGTCATTTTCTTCTCATGCTCATAGACAGAAACCCTGACAATACCAATAGCACCTGTATTAGGAATCAGCCAGACTTATTATTAAGGAAAACAAATTGAAATGGAGCACTCGCCAGTGTTCTTAATGTCCATTTATCGTGATTGTTGTTGACATATGTCCAGGATTGTGCAAGAATTATTCCAAGCAATCTGCCGAAGCAAAGGTAAGTCAAACATCGTGCTGAGGACAAGGCTGGAAGACATACAGGAAAGAAATGATGACACCTATATAAATCCCATCAAATGGCTTGGAAATGTCTACCCCCAGCGGAATGGAACTTGAAGCTGAAGGGGAGCTTTCCTGTTGCGTCATGGTGGTATAGCACTGGTGCTTCTGGTGCATCAGTTTCAATTTTCAAAAACATACATATATGTAGGCAAAAGATGCATCTGTATCCCACGGTGCTGATCCTGCGGAACAGCTGCACACCTATCTGTCTGTCGAGCGTCCCGCACAATTCAAATCATTCTGACGAGGAAAATGTGGGCCACCGCTGCGTGTGGCACGAGAACTAGGCCCAAATTTAGTGATTGGTGATGGCGGGAATTGCCAGCCAATCAGGAGGTAGACTTAATGAGCATAGCCACACGCCGAAACGACGTGTGTAAGAACGAGTCCCTTAAAAGGGCCTCGTAATGGCTACGACCACCAGATCAATATCAGGATCTGCCAAGATTTCTTCGGCTCCAGTCGCTCTCCCTGACCTTGATATCTTTGCCTGTATTGACTGACCCAAGCTCAGAATACTTCGCACTGTTTGTAGCTGAGTCGGGATTACTCGTGGATACTGCGACGTTGTATTCGGAGGAGAAAGCTGGTTCAAAGAGAGGAAGAGCGACTGTCCTTGAGGCACATTCAGAAGGCCGCGTAATCTCGCTGTGTTCAGAGCGCTATATAAATATGTGCCTGCTGTCAAACGTTTGCCGCATGAAAGGGCGTCGCGAAGTCACTGGTATACGAGGTCAACTTCCGGTCTTCATCTTTGAGCTTTCATTGTTGCAAAGTCCAGGCCTTGTTATAATAAAAGTCATGAATTGCACCTATACATCGAACTCACTGCAATATCATTCATACATCACTAAGAACAATCCTCTTACCCGTAGCCCCGCTCTCCTTGATAGCATCGACCACCCGCCTGTTTCTCAACGCGTCCTCAAGCATCGCGTATTCCCCAACTCGTCCATTCCGCAAAAGCCTCCCAAGCCCTTCTAACCGTGCCCAACGTATCGCCATCCTTCTCCAGCTCAATCTTCTCCCCGTTCAAGTATACATCAGGGTCGAAGGACGAGAAAATAATATTCTTGGGATCTTCAACGCGAATATTTCCTTCTTCGCCGTCAATCAACCATAAGAACCCAATACCATTCTTTGCTACACCGGACTGGATGTGAAAGTTGAAAGCAGCGCCACTCTGGAGGAGGCCTGACACGATGCCTTGAGTGGGAATGGTCTGAGGGGCTCTATTCTCGGTGGGAGTGAAGTCTTTCGGATCGAGAAGTACGGCTTCGGGAAATTGATTGAGAGTGGTCGCTGTGAGAGAGGCGATCGGACCAAGAACGTGTTGCAGCATTTCTAAAGCATGTCCTCCGCCAATGTCGATTAGGCCAGCACCATTGGAAGCGTCCAAAACATATGTCCAACCCGGGAGAGTGTATTTGCCGTAGCTTGGTAAGGTGATTGATACGAGCTAGATAAACGTTAATGAGTGAAATCTCAGATGCAGAGGCGGACGAGGAGACTGACTAGTGTGGAGGATAGGACTCGTCCAATCTTGCCAGCATCAACAAGCGACTTCACCTAGAGAAACATGAGCGACCGAATGACATCATCAAGCATATATCGCTCACCTTCCTGGCAAATAGGGCTTGGCGGAACTGCGTCCCAACAACGGTCTTGATACCCTTCCTCTTCGCCGCCTCATACAATTCCTCTGTCTCTTTGGCATTCTTACCGCTGGCCACTCCAAAAACAAGTCCTTTCCAGCCTCAATGACCTTCAATGCAGCGTCCCTGTGCAGCATCGTTTTGATGGACACGGCCACCATATCGACATCAGGGTCTGCAGAGATTTCTTCGGCTCCCGTCGCACCATGGTATGACTTGACCTTGATGTCTTTGCCTGTAGTGTAGAGCCAAGCTCAGAGTACTTCTTTGCACTCTCTGCAGCTGAGTCGGGATTACTCGTGGCAACTGCGACGACGTTGTATTTGGAAGTGAGAGCTGGTTCGAAGAGAGGGACAGCGAGTGTCCTCGCAGCCCACCCTTGAGAGGACAGGCCAATGAAACCGAGGCGAATGGGAGCCATGCTGGAGATGGGTTGGGAAGAATTGAGATGATGTGGTCAGAACAGTGACACCTTATATACACACTCGGCCCATTACTGGCAGCAGTATATACTTCGGAGTCGGGAGATAGACGTTTGGCAACGGCACGAGTACTATACGAGAAGAGGCTGGCGTAATAGACGTGCCAACGAAGCCGACAAGTTGCGTTGTCCAACATAACTCGCCGGCTGGCTGCACATCTCATGTCAGGACACAGTCAGAAGTACCTGCATTATCGAGTTTAGTTTCCCTTCCACTACCGAGTTAAAGAGCGATGCACCGTAGATTTTCTACAGCATTTGATTGCTTAACCATTGGAATTTGGCGACTGAGTATCCCAGCCGACCGGTACCAACTGTATTGTTTCTGGTCCTCACAATTGACTCTGAGGTGGCCAAGTCTCAAGTGATCTTCGGTGTCCTGGCCTAGAAATAAAAGCTCAGAGCTTTCAGAACAAACTACAGAGACTGTGGTAGCGGAGCCCGGTGTTTGGATGAGTGGAATGGATTGAGGAGGTACCGGCAAATTTTTGTTCCGTATGTTTGTCTTGAAAGCTATTGCCAAACATTTACGCTTTCACTTTGGTCCTCACTTCACATTTCCTTCCATTGCCGAATGCTTTGAACAAGCATCCGACATTCCTACGTCCTTTGCTCCTGCTACATCCACGTTTCTCCTTCTCACTCGAGCAGCCTCCAAGCTCTGTCGCAACTCGACGGCCAAGGTTTTCAACTCGCGAGCCTGCCATGATCAATGCCATGTCCAGCGACGGTTGGTTCAACGACGTTTTACAAGAAGAATGTAGTACCACTCAGTTTGCTCGTCATGCTTCTAACTACCTAATTAGAGTCTCTGTCAACTTTTACTTCCTGACCAGAGCATGTGCATTCCGCTCTCTGAGTTTCAGCCTCGGTTTTAAAAAATTTCAGTATAAATATATTAATCTATTTGGCTGAGGCCTATCCTCCTTAGCCTCACACGGTTTCCAACTTAGAAGTATTTTATCGAAATACGCCACTAGACTGCCCAGGTCTCTTCTCCCGACTTTGAATGGTACCGCATCTGAAGACACGCGTTTTCTCCACTCAAACGCCGCTGCTTGGCTTTTTACGCAGTCGAGACATGCACGCGTCGTCTCGTCTCATTGCGACTTTTCTTCGGATATTTCTTATTCTTTTCAGTTGTTTCGATATCCGCAGTCTGCGCACGGTTCTTCTGGCTCAAGGTCCTAAGCTCGCTGTATCCTAGATGCTCACTTCCGCCGCCTGACAGATTCTAATACCGCAGTACACGGTGCGGTCATTAGCAACGATTATACCCGCCCGATTTCCAGGTACTTAAGCCCGTACATCTCTGACGCAAAGCTCAGGTTCCTCCTAGGTCCTACTACCAGCTCTCAGGCTACTTGCATTGGCTCTTTCTTTCAACTTGGTCTCTACCGCAGCCACTCTTTGCTTCTAAAATTATTACTACTATGGCGCCTACACTCCTTTCTCGTCTCGCTACCTTCATCTCCGCCTCCCTCTTCGTGGGCACCATCCTCGTAAGCGCCCGTACCAAACACGGTGTATATCATTACCAACGCGGAGACTCCTTCGTTGGATAGACCTGGATTGACGCCTATTGGATTGCAGAGGGCTGATGTTTGTATTCCTGAGGTCAGTGCTTCAAGACCAGATTCTTACTTGCACATTGGCAACTCACTGACTGCAATTTGGAATATGTATACGCATCGATACCATGCATATACACGTATACAGATCTTCCAAAACTTCAACATCGGAATGATTCTCTCTTGCAGAACCGATAAAGACGGTGAAGAAGGCTTGAATTGTCCCGCTGCTCAGAGGACTGCTCAGCCTCTTGCGAATTTGTTGGGTTTGAATCTCACCTTTTGGTGCGTAATTTATTTATCTCTTGGTACCTTTGAGTGCCTTGATACTTTTTGAGACTCACCTAGATTCACAGTGGTACCGGTGAAGAATCCAACGATGAATGCGCCAGTAACAGGATGAGGACTTTTGCGAAGAATAGTACTCAAAATATTCTGATCGTTTGGGTGAGTATACGCGTCAAATCCCTTCCGGGTGCCTTAATTCCTATTGATCCTCGACGACAGGATGCCTCTGGAATGGACGATCTCCTCGAAAACATCGACGTCGATTTCCCTGATGACGAGGAGGATGATGACGACGATGACGAGGACAGTCTTGGAACGCAGTAAGTGCAGCTACCGTCCCCCTCGAGAGCAGTGTTAACGCTTTTATCATCTAGTCCAGACGTCATTCTCACCGCTACCAAGAGTACCATCAAGTTCCAGACTTCGATGAATTGCACTGGTATTGATGGACAGGCGGAGGGCTCATTCTGATTCCTTGAAACTTTTAGCTACAAAGCGCTGAGCCTGAGCGATGCCGCCAATGTCGAATCAACGGTTGTTTCAGGACTGAGGACCATTCACCTTGTATTCGTCCCTCTATTTAGGTTTCGTTCATTCTGAAGCTCTTGTTGGCCGAAGAACTTCTATTCAGACTCTGATTCTAAATACTCACATTCTTTCTGAATTGCTGTTATTGTTTTCTTGTACACAGTCTGTACACTTTCGGTCGTTTGCGATGGATTCAAATTTCTTGTGTTTTAAAATTATTCAGAATCACAACCAAATACAACATTCGCTTGATAACCTGAACTGTGAAAGCATCGTCCCAAGGTGAAATAAACAGAAATCGAGCATAAGATAATTGTTAAGAGAAGCTGAGATAGCAGAGATAATTGTGTCGAGAAAGGAGCAGCAAGTGAGTTTCTTCATCAGTCTAATGGACGTTGACTCTGATGTGCACACGCTTTACGTTTCGAACAATATGATGAGAAGAATGAGCAAGAAGTGCTTGATTATCACAACATACAAAGCGTATTGGAAAAGGAACTTTGAAAGACAGCTAGTAGACATATCCAGTATGGTGGTTCGGCGCGGGCTCAATGATTTGAACGCGTCCCCAACGCAAGCCTTTCATCCTTGGCATTACTGCAATTGCAACAAAGGATTGTCAAGTCCCGATGCTATCTATGACTTCCTTGCTATTCTTCTGATACCTTTGAGTGCAGTCTGCCATAATGACGCGTTACAGGGTCAGAGAAAAAACGTGGAAACAATGACACATGCACTTACATCGGATTGTGTTGGCGACCCTAATAGATGTTGGAAGGAAAGGACGTGACAATACCGCATGAAGGCAACCAAAGTGGCGAAGATTTGTGTTGCGGACACTTCCTCGCAACAACAAAGACGGATTGTACGGGGATCATGTCAGTGGAACGAGTGAAGGAGCTGGTTTTGAGATTGGGCAGTATTTATTTATACACTGCAGGAAATACTGAGTGACAACCAAGAACAAATAGTATTGTCCCATTGAGCGTGAAAGACCCATTATCGTGGGTTCAAAGGCGGCCAAAGCAGGATAAAAATCTCAGCAGCCTTTGACCGATTTATGCAAAGAAATGTAGAGTGTGCGCACTATAAACCTGCACAAAGGCTCAGATGATGGCGGTCAGACGCGTGAACACGTGGCCGCGTGCCCGCATAATTGGAGGCTTGTGATTGGATTTGGAAACCGGTGACATTAACGGAAAGGGACGCGGAACGGGTTGATCTCTTCTCTTCTCTACTACCGTCATGTTGCGATGTAGAAACTCCTACAAAACCCTTCCAAAGACACTAGCAAAATCTGCTCTTCGGCGTCCAAGTCAACGACACGTTCGACGTATCCATTTTTCCAGACCAGTCCGTGAAGAGGAAAGTGGAGAAAAGTATGATCCGAAGAGCGTAGAGAGGGTGGAAGATGAGGTGGACGTATGCATTGTTGGTGCGGGTCCTGCAGGGCTGAGTGCTGCTATTAGGATCAAGCAGCTAGAACGAGAGATGGGAAAGGAGGTCAGGGTTGTCGTATTGGAGAAAGGCGGTTGAGGTCGTGAGTGTATTTTCGTCTTGTCTTCTCGAGCGAGCTCGGAAACGAGACTGGAGCTCTTTTGTCGTAATAGCAGGGTGCTAATGACTGATTCCCAATTGTCTTCCGGTGTGTAGGGTCTCACATACTTTCGGGTTGCGTACTGGAACCTCGAGCCCTAGAGGAATTACTCGGTTCACCATCCATGTATGCCGAACAATACGGTTCTGCCGCACCTCTCGGACAACCTGCAACTAGCAGCAAGATGTTGTATTTGACAGAACAACAGGCTATACCTATACCTCATCCTCCTCAAATGAATAACGATGGTATGTGACCATCACCGCTGACAATCCTCGTGCTCATTGGATGCTTGGCTTATAGGCAACCACATCATCTCTCTTTCTGCTTTTACAAGGTGGTTGGCGTCCGTGGCGGAAGAGCATTATGGAGTGGAGATATACCCCGGATTTGCCGGAGCTGGGCTCCTGTTCAGCGAGCAGGAAGACGCGGAGGATCCCTGGACTGGTTGGGAAGGAAAGTGGGGCAAAGAAGTTACGAAAATTGGCTCAAACGCCGGTCCATCGACTAGTACGCTTTTGCTCCGTCTCTCTTCCTGACTCGCCGCATTGACCTTTCCTCTTTCTCTTTCTTTTTCTCCATCTATTTCATATATGTGGCGTGTAGACCCGAAGAAGGTCAAATCCGTCCGAGGAGTAATCACCAACGACGTCGGCATCTCACGTTCTGGGTGCATGAAGAGTAACTTTGAGCCAGGGATGATATTTCGTTCCAAAGTGACGCTGTTGGCGGAAGGAGCTCATGGGAGTTTGAGTAAGATTGCTCTGAAGAAATATGACTTGAGAAAGGAGAGTGAGGGGCCGACCTATGGGTTCGGATTGAAGGAGGTATGGAGGATAGGACCTGAGGGTAAGTTCGACTTTCTTCTTCTGCCTCTTCTTCTACTATATGCTTATGTGGACAACAGATGGCTCTCCGGGAGATGGGAAGATATAAGCCTGGAGAGGTGGTTCATACTCTCGGTTTCCCACTCGATAACCAAACCTATGGAGGTGGTTGGGTGTATCACATGGACAAAGGCCTCGTCAGTATAGGTCTGGTAATTGGTGCTGATTGGAAGAACCCATACAGGATTCCGTATCGTGATTTCCAGGTGTTTTTCTACATCTTCATGTTTTGGTGGACTAAACTGACGTTATTTCTCTACCAGAAAATGAAGCACATCCATACCTCCGCAAGCTCCTTACTCCGTCCTCTTCTCCCGACACATTTACACCCTCTCGCATAGCTTATGGTGCTCGTGTTCTCGTTGAGGGAGGTTTGCAATCTGTCCCTCTGCTACACTTCCCTGGTGGTGCGATTATTGGTGACTCTGCCGGTTTCGTCAATATTGCCAAGATTAAAGGCGTACACAGCTCCATGAAAACGGGTATGCTGGGTGGTGAGGGAGCGTTCAAGGCATTGGAGAGGGAGAGTGAGGGTACGTTTCTGTCATTTTGCTTGCTAATGATGCCGGCTCATCGTTTATTACAGAAGAATCTAAACCAGCCGACCTCTCGTCATACACCCAGGCCTTCACTCACTCTTGGGTCTATTCCGACCTCCACGAAGTTCGTAACATGCGCCCTTCGTTTAACACTTCCCTCGGTATATGGGGTGGGGCTCTGTACTCTGGCTTCGACTCGCTCTTCCTCAAGGGCAAGACACCCTGGACACTTCGTCATACGAAATCAGATGAAGAGAGGAAAAGGACACTGTATGCGACGCCTTCAATGGATGCAAAGCATACCGAGCATCAAGGGCAGCATAAGCCCATCGAGTACCCACCATTTGAACCCCCGCTCTCCACAGATTTGATGACGAGTGTTTCGTTAACCGGAACCAACCACGAGGAAGACCAGCCTGTGCATTTGAGAGTTGCAACGTTGGGAGAGTATGTCAGGGAGTGGTATGGGGACGAGGCCAATGTTTTGGGTGGTGCGACTGATGGAGGTGCGAGTGCGGCTGCTGAGGGACAAGAGGTAATGGATCCGACAGAGAGGAGAAAGACGCATGTGAAGAGGAATGTGGAAGAGTTTGCAGGGTTGCTGGGAAGGGCTTGTCCTGCTGGGGTGTATGAGTATGTTGATGATGAGGTGAGTGAGGGCCTTGACCGTGGCGCCTTCGGTGAAGATGCTAGATTGTTGACCATGCCTGTGTTTCTTCTAATTCTAGGCTTCTAGTGCTGAAGGTTGGAATGGCAAGAAGCTGGTCATTAATTCTCAGGTGTGTAAATCCGACAAAATCTTTCAATTCTCCTGGTACTATTTGCCACCGTTCTGGTCACTATGATTTTACAAGACGGCAACGTTGCTCTAGTTTGCTTTTTTGTTTCGTACTAGCCAGTTTCTCGTCACTTTGGTTGTATTTGGTTGTACGCGGCAGCGTCGTTGCTTGTGTTTTGCTTCTTTCTTTCAGTCTTTCAGTTCTTGTTTTATCTTTCTTCTTCTCTCCACAGCACGACGACAACATTATGTCCTTTTCGGTCTTAGCTTGCCTGCTTGCCTCCGGTCTCTTTTCGTTGTCGTTACTTTCAGGGCAATTCGGCTCCAATCACCGTGATCCTCACATTGACATCATTTTTTTTTTCATTTTACATGCATTATCGCCACCTTGCTTCTTTTCCCGTCCTACCTCGCGGCTTTTCTGACCCTCGTCGCTCGCTCTTTTCTTGCAGAACTGTATACACTGCAAGTTATGCGATGTCAAAGTGCCTACTCAAGATATCACATGGACGGTTCCCGAAGGTGGTGGCGGACCCAAATATAGTGAGTACCATTTTCCAAATCTTTCTGGATGTGGTCTCGCCACCGCAAGGTGTAGGGCTGATACCTTGCATGCCACGACTCATGTTGGCCACTGGAACTCATGTTTTCTGTTTTCAATTTCTAGCTGTCACTTAGGTTACGAATTGCTAGGCAATGCACCCGAGGGTCTGGCCTTAAGGCGAAGTAGAATAGCTGTGCAGTACCTACCGCTTGTATACCTCCCGATGTCAAATCCTAGTGGTGTCGGGAGCGTCGTAGTGTAGGTGGTGGTGGTAATTGGCAATTGCCTGTCCGACATTCCCATTCAACTGCACGGCGTGGGCTGGTCACTTCTTTCCCGTGGAAAGTGATAGTTGTAAAACAGCTACAATACAGTCATCCTGTTTTCCATGTGAAAGATGTCTTTTTCAGGATGAAAAGGGGGACGAAAAAGAAATCTTTTTCATCATGTTTTTCCCAATCGGTTTTTCAACCGGGAAAATTATACTTTGTCCAATCTCCCTTTTCGGAACAAGGCGGCTTTCTAAAAGAAAAACAGTCGAAAAACAGGACAAAAAACAAATCATTTCCAATCTTTCTTCCTTGTAGACAAAAAATCATCAAGTTTTACGATCATCGTTTTCCGCAGGGAAGAGGTAACCAACCCATGCAGTGCAATTGAGCAATATGTTGCCTGAGTGACACGGCAGAGGGTAGTTACTTTGTGATGTAGCTCTACGTCTTGCTTGCGGGCAGGCACCTGCAGGCACCAGACAAAAGAAAACTTTTTGACCGACAATCGGTCTGCGCTCGATCGTGAGAATATCGCGGTCCTCTCTTTCTGTCCGACACCCCGTCGTGCAACATGCCTCATAGTCACCACTCACACTCTGGACAGTTCTGTCGCCACGCTGCCGGCACTCTGGAACAAGTTGTCCTCGAAGCTATACGTCAAGGTTTCGAGGTATATGGACTAACGGAACATGTGCCTCGATACCGTAAAGAAGATCTTTATCCTGAAGAGGTGATCTCAGTTCTTTGGCTTGAGTAGCTCATGTCCACAGACAGCTTGCGAGGCTGAACTCTATTCTGTTTAGGAAGGCATGGAGATGCAAGATCTAATGAACCAGTTCACCGGCTTTCTGGACGAAGCGCATCGGCTGCGACTGGCGTATGAGGGTCGGATTTCGTTGCTTGTTGGTTTAGAGACAGATTTTATCACCGAGGTTGATTTGGAGAGGCTTGAAGAGTTGCTTGATAAACATCGTGGACGCATTGACTATATCGTTGGATCGGTGCATCATGTCGCTGGGACGCCTATCGATTTTGACCTCGAGACCTATCGCAAAGTTCTGGAGCAACCGGAAGTGAAAGGATCTTCTGAGGAAGAAACCATGCAAAACTTTCTATGTCTCTATTTCGATGCGCAGTATGAAGTTCTGAGAGATTCAGACCTGAGATTGTAGGACACATCGATTTGTGCAGGCTATACACACCTACGCTTTCCTTGAAGGATTATCCAAAGGCTTGGGCGTTGCTGGAGAGGAATGTGGACTATGCAATAGAGTATGGAGCGCTATTTGAAGCCAATGCGGCTGCGTTTAGGAAAGGCTGGAGTACTGGTTATCCTGGAGAAGACGTAATCAAGGCATGTCTGGCTTTTTTTTTTTTTTCGTTTGCGCGTCGGTCCCCCTTTGACATTGTTGGTCAGATTATCTTGGAACGTGGAGGACGAATTGCGCTGTCGGATGATAGCCATGGGCCTCACGCAGTAGGGTTGAATTATTATCGACTGGAGGAATATCTCCGTGGAATAAACGTCTCACAGATTTGGGTTTTGCAGCGTTCAGACTCGCTCAGCACCTCTGGCAGGAGGGTAGTCGCGTCAAAATTTGCCCAAGAATGGTGGGAACACCCCTTTTGGGATGGAAAGAGACAAGAAATGATGTGATGATACATGAAGGTAATGCATGGAGTAGAGAGTTAAATGCTGCATGGTCTCTTAGGTCTGTAATAATTCATTTATTCTATACTTTTCTGGCTTTCAGTGAAAACATACACCACAGTTTAATACTCCTCACTCATTTATTGCACTTTAGTGCTCGTAGAGACACTAGCATTCTTCCACTAGTGGAATTGCACAAATCATTTAAATTTTCGACAAAACCGACTCATCGACCTTTGCAATACCTCGAGCGCCCCATGATCCTGGACATATCGCCACACTACGAATTATCCCTGATTCTCTAACCGCTTGAAAATCTTAACATACAAAAGTCTAGACCGTTGGCGTTGACAGACGCAAACAGTAAAAGAGTCAAGACTCGGTTACTCGGGTGCAGACGGATGTAAGGGCATCTTATCTGCTGTGTTAACCTTAACCAGCAATCATTTGTGCGTTATCATCGTACGTTTGAAATTATCCGCGGAGCGTTTATGAATTCAAGTGCCCCGCTTTCAGTATCATGCCGCGTCCTTTGAGGGGTATATGAGTTCTGAAATGCATATACATACTACGGGGACTCGAGGAGTATTTCACCTCTCTGTCATCCTAAGGTCTTGTCAAACTGCTCTACCTCATGCTAGCCACGGGTTTATTGCCATCCATCCCCGCCATTCCGCGCTCAACCTTGCGGCTTGCTGCTTTCAGTTTCATCTAATCTTTTTCTCTTCCTAACAGGACGGCGTGTCATATCTACTCATCTCTCCTAGGGTCATCAAGTCGTGGTCCTGCGGAGTGCGGGTGGGTAAATCCTATTCTTCTATTCTTTGACGTTCTAACCGCCCAGTACTCGGTGTTCGTCTCCAGCGTTCCATGCTATACGATATGTGTCGATATCGCACTGAACCTACTTTCAATTTTACTGGAATGTAGCCTGCTTCTTTGGTTTTTTTGCCACAGGTTCTGAAAAGACCTTTCTCTGCACCAATTCTTCGGTTCAATTAGGAGCGAGCCTGCTTAAAAGCTTCAAAGATTAAAAACGATGAGGACCATCCTCTCCGGCTTTATTCTTCTGTCCATCTGCATACATATCAAACTCGAAGACCAAGGTTTAACATTTTCTGCTACCTGCAGGCCGTTCAATAGCTGAAAATCATTCTATCCCAGGATTTATATTCATCGAAATATGTGCTACCGCTCTGTCAACTACTTCAAATATGCTTGTGGAGACGAGGTCCCCAAGGACGCTGGAACCTTAGTGAGCCATCTTTGGTGTCTGTGCTACATCCCGACTTTCATTCTGAGAATACAATATCGTCTTCTTCACTAGATCGACTGTGGTCATCCCAACTGTATCTATAGTGGTCTACATGAACAGAAAGTTCGTTCAAGTGGCTGTGCCAACTGTCAGGCAACCTGTACTCGCTGGTAGGTCTATCTGCTTATTTCAAGACCAGACCATCGTTCTTTCTTTCGTGTCGAGGCTGATTGAAATTGTCTTTTTTCTTTTTCAAATAGGATGCGACCGGCTAAGAAAGGCAGCGTACAGGCTGCTCCTGGACTTTGCCCTGGACACCGTTGATGATGAATAATATATAGACTCGGAGCTTGCCTTCGAGGATCCTGTCAAGTGTATACATATAGATAAAATCGCAATGTTCAAGGCTTTGTTAATAATAACTCCAGTCTGCTACTTCGCGGGTCAACTTGACGCTTCCGAGAGCTTATATTTATTATGTCTTCCGAGGGCGTCATGATCATTTCACGATGCGGCTCGGCGATTTCATGATGCTAATCTTGGACGATATGTGACATGGTGAAAAGTTCAACGATCAGTGTTGTTTTGGCTGAGTCCAGAACAAAGCTGTTACCTGAACGCACCAAGCTTCACGATGCAAATGTGCGGTGTTGGACACGGTGCCCAAGTAGTAATAACACTATCTTATCTCTCCCAACGTCAGAATTTGAAACCGACTCGTCGATTTCTGTTCTCCATCGACCATAACTCCCATATGCATCGACACAGCGGCGTTAGCAGTCAATAAGTTACCGAAAGCCAAACGGAATCACGACATCCGGTAATGCTACCTACCGAATCTTGTTATGGTATGTCTCGGGAGATCTACAGCTACTTGCGCCAATCACCCGTGGTGTCGGACAGTGTGAGTAGCAATTAGAACCCCGTCGATCTGCGTCGATTTCTGCTCTTCATCGAACATCGACCTCAGCGGAGTTTGCAGTCGATTAACGAAAGCCAAAGCCAAACGGCCTCCGTCGGAATCCCGTCTGTCTGAAGAGGGAGAGATGTACTCGTGCCAATCATAATTCATTCTTGAATTGCTTGAATAGCCTTTTTGTCGTCTACCTTACAAACCGCTGAGCCCCAAAACTAACTAACATGGAGTGTCACAACCTATGTAGAGCATCGACGGCGATATTGCAATTGATACGTACGTTGCTGGAACTGACAGTACTACTAGTGAGTGACATTGCGTGCCACGCTGTGTATCGGCATTTAACAACTTGTCAGGTACAATAATTTAAATGATCCCTGTCGACAAAGAGTCTGACCTTAGCTTCCCTAGACGACGTCTGGATCCGGTTCTGATGGTCAATTGCCACCACCAGACTATGGCACCAGTACCACAGACTGGTTTTTTCACAGCTACCAAGCGAAACTCCAGGTAAAGACGATTCCCTTCATTTCATTTCATTTCAGCGGCATGCCCAAATTGAAAAATTTTTCAAGAGAGACGGTTGGGGCAACGACAGGCAACGATCAAATGGTTTCTGTTTTTTCTTCTTTTTTTTCACAGCCACCAAGCGAAACTCCAGGCCGTAAAGTTCATTTCATTTCGAGCCTCGTAACAAACACATTTACCGTGAACGTGAAACCGAAACCGTATGCACTTTTGTACTACGGACGAGTCGGGGACTCGGAGAGCTGTAATACTTATCCCTCGTGGTCATCGTCATCGACGCCATGGTCCAACTTGCATTCAATTCCAATTCTTCTTTTCCTCGGCTTTCTCTTTTTCTGCCACGTGTTCCTTTACATGCCTACGAGTGTTACTGTGTTGCCAGGTGTTGCCGCGGGTCGAGCCAGCTCGACAGGTGGCCTTGGCCCAAGTCGACCCGCTACCTTTTTTGCGTGACTTCTACGGGAAATAGGGGCTAACAGTGAGCACTTCAAATTATGAGTCCTATTTATAGGACGAGTCTTATTGTGAGCTCAAATGGCCGCATTTTTCGTATCCCGGGAAAATATATCCTATTCTGTCAGCTCGGCAGAGTCGGCACCAAGCTTCTCCGCAAATTCTCCGTCAACTTTCGTCGAGCAACAAACCAGTGACCAGTGCCCAGTGCCCAGTCCATGACCCACACCTACCTTCTTCAGAGTCTATTGCATTTTATGCAATGGGGTGAGGACTCGTACCTGCCGCTGTATACAGTGGCCCGCACTGACATATTCCTCTCCCCAGTAAGAATTACTGGGGCGTGCATGTATTATTATGAGTGAATACTAGTTATTTTGAAGTAAGAACTTGATACATATCATCAACTTTTGTATTTTAGAGAATTGACTTGCATAGCAGCTTGGAATCCTTGTTAGAGTGAACAAATAATGAGTAGATCTGTATTTCCTGAGTAGCAGTGCACTAATAATGTTACATGTATATATCTGATTGTGTACCCTTTGGTTTTGGAGACTCACATTTGGGTACAATGCCTAACTTCAAGCACAAAGTCGAGGTCAAGTCGTTGATTCATCTTGCTGACCTGGGCCTGACCTGAGCCAAATACACAGGCAGACGTTCCAGTTCCACCTAGGCCAACCCTAGATAGCCAGAAACCTAGGCTCAAAAATGTCCAACGTCGGCCCAAAGTGAAAATTTGGCCTGAACCCTCAATGAGCCAGGGTCCCAATTTCGATGGCCTGAGCATCAGGAAAACAGCCCTGACATAACTTCTGTTAGTTTAGTGATATTTTTTGATACCCGAACTCTTAGCTGAGACTGATGCGATACATTTCAATATCTTAGCAATAATGTTCAGTAATTCCTCATAATTTCCCTTGCTGTGTTTTGCAAGATTCCCATTGTCTGCTGCAGTTGTTCCACTACTGTTGCTAGTAGTCATAAATAGCAATATTTCCAGATACTTTTTTGTGCACTTACATACTAGTACTGGCATATCTTTTCATTGCAATTTGCACTTAGAATAAAAAAGCAAAGTAAATAATTTGAGCCATCAAACATGGAATCTGCTACAGCTCAAGGAAACATCTTGGTCGAGTCTTATTGAGAGTCATTGGAAGAGGGGAACTTAGACAAATTGAGGTGTGGGCCTGGACCCAGGTTAACCCAGCCTGCTGGAGGACTCAGGTAGACTGACATGATCACGCCATTGTTGGACTTCAAAAAAATTCAGTCAAAAGAGTCATGTTGTTTGGCTTCCTTTCTTTCCTTCACTCCCACCTTCTGTAAGGGGACAGTTTCCTTTTTCCTTCCCTTCTCCTTTAGGACTTGTTTGTTCTCATCTTATCTGGACTTCATTGACTTTCATTGACTTGTTTACCCCGGTTTCATTGTTTCATCATCCATCATTCATCGTTCATCATTTTGATCTTTCATCATTCCACCTTTCTATTACTTTGTTTCAACTGTACAGTTTTGCAGATCTTTTCCCAGGCCTTCATACAAGTATATATACCCCTTCCCTGCAGGTGAGTATCCTTGAGTTTTTCTCTTTGGATCTCCTCCTGCAGGTGCATAGTATGTCAGCCTTGTATTTCCTAGTTCTGATTTATATATCTTTGGATCTCCTCCTGCAGTTGTTGAGTGCCTCACATGCCAGGAGTCGCCCTTACAGTAGAAAAACTCCTCATCAAGTGGACTAGTCGTCTTTGGCAACCATTTCTTTCCAAGCTCAGATACCAGTGAGAGCGACTCTGATAGTGCTCACACTGCTCTTGCTCCTCCTCCTACAGTTCCCCAAGACTCCTCCTCCACTCCTCAGTTCTCTCCACCCTCTGTCTCTTCTGCCTCATTACCTGGGTCCCCCACGATGTCTGAAGCTTTCAATGCTTGTCTGGCCCATCTTGAGCAGGCTTCCCAGAGTCAGAGCGAGCAACTTGCCGAGATCTTTGCCACCCTCCAAGGCCGAAATCCCCCTCCACCTACTCAACCCCCATCACAACACCCCACTTGACCCCCATCCTCTGCTTCGTCTTCTACCCCTCCCTCTCATCACTCTTCTGGAGCTTCACATGCTAAGGCATCCCTGCCTGGCATCTTTGACAGTCAACGTTCTAATGGCCGAGTCTGGTGGACTAGTGCAATCATTTATGCCAGCACAGTTCGTTTCCAAGACGACATTGCCAAGATCATGTGGGCCTTGTCTTACTTCCAGACAGGTCGTGCTGCCACCTACCGCCAAAGCCTCATTGACCATGTCCACCTCTATGGCTCCTCCCGTTTCGATACCTGGGAAGAGTTTGAAAAAGAGTTCATTAGGGAGTTCATGCCAGAAGACGAATGCACTCAGGCTAGTCTCACCCTAGAGGGTGTCTCCTACTTCCAGGGCACAGCTTCTGTTGACGAATACGTCAACAACTTCCGTGCTCTCATCACCATGGCTGGCCTTAACGTTGAACCTGTCCTCTACTCCACGAACCCTACTGCACCTACCATCAAGGCCCAACTTGAGGACGCAAAACATGTTGGTCAGACAGTGGTCCTCAAATTCTGATGTGGACTGCAGCCTGCTTTAGAGAAGAAGGTTGCAGAGGCAGAGGCTCGTCCACAGGAATGGGACGTTGCGGCTTGGTATTCCCTGGCCAAGAGGTTTGATAAACATGAACAGGAAGATGCGATCTTCCGTGGTGCTCAGTGAAGTGTGCACCCTGGTCACCCAAGCCTACTTTCCCCTCTCGTGCTCAACCTCAGGGTCGTTCCCTTTTCCCAATCCAGTTCCCTACCCCTGCTGCTGCCCCCATTCCTGCCCCTCGTGCACCAGCCCCTGCCCAAGCTCCCCTTCCCCAAGGCATTCCCATGGAAGTCGACGCTTTGAGGCAGAGGTTCCTAGCCCACTGCACCTGCTACACATGTGGCAAAACCGGTCACTTCTCTGCAGCATGTCCAGACTGCCAACGTGAACATGTTCATGTTGTGGATATGTCTGTTGATGACTGGCAGGAGATTGCAGAAGCATACACGGCTTTCCAGGATTTCCAAGCCACCCCAATGAATGAGCCCGCTCAGGAGGATTTTGCCAAGGACCAGGAGTGATGGACACACCCTCATGGTCAAGAAATAATTACTTCGCATGTTTATCTACAGACTCTACCAATATAACGATTGTATCTCTGCCCCTGAGTCCATGTGTGAAGTAATTGCCTCAGTCGTGTCTCCCCCTGCCCCCTCTATTTCCCCTTCCATTCCTTCCATTCATCATCCAGTTCCTTGGCGCTGTCTAAAACGTTGGGAACACCGTCTACCTTGCAAATTAGTAATCTCCTCTGACAGAAGCCGCTGCCTGACAGTCCCAATAGAGCTAGAGTCCACATCTAATGCCTCTCTGATCTCTGGCAGTGCGCTCATTGACAGTGGAGCCACTAGTATGGGTTATGCCAACATCGAGTTTGTCACCAAGAACTCTATTCCTACCCGGAAACTCCAGAAGCCTATCCCTGTCTTCAATGCCGATAGCACTCCTAATGAGGCTGGAGCCATAACCGAGATCTTGGACACTATCCTGTGTTTCAAGGATCACTCTGAACACATCCAGCTTCATGGTCACTCAGCTTGGCAGTCAGGATGTCATTCTTGGCTATGGATGGTTATGAGCCCATAACCCTGAGGTGGATTGGGACAATGGCAACATTGAGCTCAGCTGGTGCCCAAGGCAGTGCTCTACGTGTCATGAAGAAGTACAACAGGAACATCAAATATCTCTATCTGTTGCCCATTGTCAATGCCAAGCTCTGGAACGTTGTTGGGAAGGTCCATCTCCCCACGTTATTGAATTGGACCCCGGTGAAGATGAGATGAATAACTTCAGGACCTTTAGCTGTGATGACTTCCCTGACAACATTTCTATTGAGGAAGGTGATCGCATATTTGTTACCTCAGTTCCTCCAGAGTTGGAGTTCATCAGAGTGACAAGCACCACTCCTCAATGTCTAGCAGAAGCACATGCCAAGGCTTCGAGGAACCCTCATGACGGCCTCCCTGATCACTTCTATGAGTATGTAGATGTCTTCTCCAAGGATTCTTTCAATGTGCTGCCAGACCACAAACCATGGGACCATGCAGTAGAGTTAGTCCCTGACTCTAAACCTGCCAATTGCAAGGTCTACCCACTGGCTCCTAATGAACAAAAGGCCCTTGATGAGTTCCTCACAGAGAATCTGTCTACCGGTCGCATTCGTCCCTCTAAATCCCCTATGGCATCCCCAGTCTTCTTCATAAAGAAGAAGGATGGAAACCTCTGACTCGTCCAAGACTATTGTGTGCTAAATGAGATGACGATTAAGAACCATTATCCATTGCCCCTGATTAACGAACTTGTTAATAACCTCAAAGGTGCATGATACTTCACTAAATTGGATGTATGCTGGGGTTTCAACAACATCTGGATTTGTGAAGGCAACGAATGGAAGGCAGCTTTTTGCACCAACCGTGGTTTCTTCGAACCCCTTGTCATGTTCTTCGGTCTCACCAACAGCCCTGTGATTTTCCAGATGATGATGAATGACATTCTCCATGATCTCATCATGGAGGGTGTTGTATCTGTCTATCTCGACGATATCTTGAGTTACACCAAGATTGTTGAGGAGCATCGTTGTGTGACTCGTCTAGTCCTAGACCAGTTGCGGCAACACAAGCTGTACCTTAGAGTGGACAAATGTGAGTTTGAGAAGACTCGCATTGAGTACCTTGGCGTCATCATCTCCCATAATCACGTCGAAATGGACCCTGTCAAGGTGTCTGGCGTTGCAGAGTGGCCTGTACCCAAAAGCAAGAGAGAGGTCTCCTCCTTCCTTGGATTCACCAACTTCTACCATCGGTTTATCCAGGACTTCTCTCATCATGCACGACCGCTGTTCGAACTGACCCAAAAAGACATCAAGTTTGATTGGTCTAAGGATGCTCAGGATGCCTTCGACATCATGAAGTCCTTAATCACCTCCTCCCCTGTCCTCACCATGCCCGACAACTCTCGACCATATTGCTTGGAGTCAGATAGCTCTGACTACGCTACAAGAGCAGTTTTATCCCAGCAGTCTCCAGATGATGACAAGTGGCACCCCATTGCCTTCTACTCCAAGAGTCTTAACACCGTTGAACGGAACTATGAGATCCATGATAAGGAAATGCTAGCCATCATCCAAGCCCTTGAGGAATGGAGACGCTTCTTTGAAGGAGGATGTTTTCCTGTGGAAATCTGGAGTACTTCCGAACTGCAAAAAAGCTCAATCGACGTCAAGCTCATTGGTCCCTGTACCTCTCTCGTTTTGACTTCCAGCTACACCATCACCCTGGCTGCACTATGGGCAAGCCCGATGCACTGTCCCGCTGACCTGATCATGGTACTGGCGCCAATGACAATTCAGACATTGTGCTACTCAAGCCAGAGATGTTCTCAATCGCTGCTGTCACTACTGCAATTGATTTGACTGGTGAAGAAGTCAAGATCATGAGAGACGTCCGCTTCGCTGTTTGTGAAAACGAGCTAGAGGAACAAGTCATGCGTGCTGTGCAAACCTTGGGCAAGTCCCACACTCGCTCTATTCACAGTGCAGAATGGGATGAACATGAAGGGCTGCTGTATTTCCAGGGCAAGATCTATGTTCCCCCTTCCCATGACCTCCACTGTCGCATAGTCTCCCAACACCATGACACCAAGGTTGCTGGTCACCCTGGACAGTTCAAAACCCTTGAACTTGTCTCAAGGAACTACTGGTGGCCCCAGATGTCTCGGTACATTGGGCTGTATACCAAGACTTGTGATCTGTGTATGCGAACCAAGACTCATCGCCACCTCCCCATTGGAGAGCTCATCCCTTCTGAGACTCCCACCGAGCCATGGCAGTCAGTGTCAGTTGACTTCATTGTCGAACTACCAGAAGCTCATGGGTACAACACAGTCATGGTGGTTGTAGACATGTTGGGCAAGAGAGGTCACTTCCTTTGGACTCATACAACGGTTACTGCTGAAGGAGCTGCACGTATCTACTTCAGGGAAGTATGGAAGCACCATGGAATGCCCAGATCAGCATGCTCTGACCGTGGCCCACAGTTTGTCGCAGACTTCATGAAGGAACTCTGTAGGATGGCTGGTGTCAAACAGGAACTTTCTACAGCCTACCACCCACAGACAGATGGGCAGACCGAACGTGTCAATCAAGAGCTGGAAGGTTACCTGCGTCAGTGGGTGAGTCAACGCCAGGACAATTGGGATGAGCTACTGCCCACTGCTGAGTTCTCCTACAACAATAAGGTCCATGTGTTGACTCAGCAAACTCCCTTCATGATTGACACTGGTCGAAACCCTCGTATGGGTTTTTGAGCCTCACATACAGTGGTCAGAAATGGAGAACGTTAACAACTTTGTTAATTGGCTCAAGTCAGGTTGGACAGAGGCACAGGCAGCACTCACAAAAGGCCAAGTCGGAGTATGCCCAATACTATAACTGCCACTGTATCCCTGCCCCTATCTTTAACCCTGGTGACAAGGTCTGGTTAGATGGCTCTGACATCAACACAACCCGTCCATCAAAGAAACTCAGTCATTGTTGGCTTGGGCCTTACACTGTTCTTCAAGAAGTCGGCAAGGGTGCCTACAAGCTGAAACTTCCCCCGTCCATGAAACGCCTCCATCCAGTCTTCCCTGTCATCAAACTTGACCACTACACTGACGATCCTATCCCTGGTCGTAGACCTGACCCACCTCCTGACCCTGAAATCATTGACGGCGAGGAAGAGTTTGAGGTTGAAGAGATTTTGGATAGTCGTCATTATGGATGTTGGAAAAAGTTGCAGTACCTCATCCAATGGAAAGGCTATGGACCACAAGAGGACTCATGGGAGCGCACAGAGGACTTGGTACATGCTCCAAAGGCAGTGGCAGACTTCTATGCAAGGCATCCTGATGCTGTTAAAATGGTGCGAGTGTGGCAAGCTGATCATTCCAGGAACTGGTGTGCTGCGTTGAGGTTGCCGCAGATCTAGTAGGGGGGTGATGTAAGGGGACAGTTTCCTTTTTCCTTCCCTTCTCCTTTAGGACTTGTTTGTTCTTGTCTTATCTGGACTTCATTGACTTTCATTGACTTGTTTACCCCAGTTTCATTGTTTCATCATCCATCATTCATCATTCATCATTCCACCTTTCTATTACTTCATTTCAACTGTACAGTTTTGCAGATCTTTTCCCAGGCCTTCATGCAAGTATATATACCCCTTCCCTGCAGGCAAGTATCCTTGAATTTTTCTCTTTGGATCTCCTCCTGCAGGTGCATAGTATGTCAGCCTTGTATTTCCTAGTTCTGATTTATATATCTTTGGATCTCCTCCTGCAGTTGTTGAGTGAGTGCCTCACATGCCAGGAGTTGCCCTTACACCTTCTCCCTAGATACAGAGGCTCCACAGTTTGTTATCCAAGCTCCTCTTTCTGCACTGTACTAATCCTTCTGTTCAACTCCATTCTGACAGTGTACAGTCAACTAGACAACATCAGTCACAGTGAGTAGTAGTGTGCTTGAAATTCCCTCCAATTTCTCCCTTACCTATTGTGTTAGTGACCATTCAATTATGCAGTGGGGACCTCAACTGGGGGTGAGTACTGTTACTTTTACTTACTGTGTTCCTAACCTATTCTAATCATGCTCTCATTAAGTGCAATGTTTTCACTCTGGTGCACTGCAGATTTTACTTCCTCAACTCATCACTTATGTTTTTATTTCACAGGCTACACAGCTCTGTCACAGGTTTCTGGAGGAGGTATGGTCCATGGGGGAGAGTAGAGGGGTTGTTGGGAGATAGTCCTTGTTCCAAGTCATTGTCATCCTATGTCCTATGTAGTTGTATGGTATAAAGAACTTTGTATTTTGGTAGCATTGTGAATATATACATGTTCTTCTCAGAATCATTGGATCACAATTACCACAGAACAGAGCTACCATTGACAAGAATGAACACTGATACTGGGTGATAATATGTTGGTATTGATGGCTACTTATTGATATTTTGAGGGGGGGACTGGATATTATTGAGTAATTTTGGATATCATCCAGAACCTGGTAATAATCAAGTATTTACTTGAAATTACTCAAACATACCCAATATTATCCGGGGGCTGTTTTCCTGATGAGGATCAAACACATACAGCATGTGTCATTGTGGAGCCATCATCTGCTTGTCCTAGCCTCTTCTGAATGCATTCCTGGTTCTTCTGATACACAAGATTGCAGAAAAGCATGTTTATACTGGTCCTAATGCCAATGATACATCTGTACCCAAGCCCATTATAAGCTTCTCATGAACCTCAGCCCTCTTCTAAGACTTGAGGATTGTCTGGCAGGCATGAATGTGAATATCCTTTCTGTTACACACCTTTTCAATGCAGAGTCTGTCAAGGGAAAGTGTGATGAATGAAGAGGAGAAGATGATAAGAAAGGGCACTCAGCATGGATATCAGGGTAGAGCTTTAAGCAAGTGTAGAAGCCCAGGCAGAGAGTATTGAGGTATGCTATCACACCTTGAGATTGAAGAGTCTGTTGGAGCTTTGCAATGACATATATATACCTTGAAGCAGTTTGAAGAGATTTGAAGGGCTTGGAATGGCTTTGAGGGGTTTTGAAGGATTTTGATGGGCTCCATCACTATGTCACTATCTTCTGTTGATAATGTCTTGCACCAAGGTCTTGAGCTGAGGTAATACAATAGTATGACCATGTCTTGAAGTGTTGTATTGAAGGGGTGTTAGTCTCTGATGCTAGAAGAGAGAGTTGTTCCCTTGAACAAGGACTGCCATCATCTCACAATGGTGATCCAGCATCTGGCCTTTCTGTGGCTCAAGGGATAAGTACCTCTACAGAGGGAAACTAACAGACATTCTCCTCACACAAACGAGAAGAAAACAGCCTTTACTGCAAGGCCTGACCTTGTTGTCCTTATCTAGGATGGTCACCCCAACTTTGGGGAGTAAGACTCAACTTGTAGTCCTGCCACACTCTCTATGTAGTAGATATCATAGATATCATGATACAGTGTACACGATACCACACTTGATACAAACACCAAAGACTGCAATGATCACTGGCAATCCTGCTGTTTCTTCTCCAAAGACTGAGTCCAGCATGCACATTGAGGATGCCAGGGATGAACAAATCCTGAACTTTCCTGAAGGGCAGACCATGATGTCATGCCACATGTAACCTAAGGAAGCGGCTACCTACACTCTACTATGTCCTCTACATCCCTACCAAGTCTACTACATTCCACCTCATTCCATCGACCTAGTCTCAGAAAACAAAATCCAAATCTATTGCCCACAATAAACGACCACATGACACCTGCCCACAGCACCCTAACAGCACCCTAACAAGAGCTATCCCAGTACCTGCAGCATGTGCACCATACCTCACCCTCCTTTCCCTTAGCTGAAAAATTAGCTGAAACTGCTGGTGGCCAGGAAAATTATATGCAGTGACAGTGAAGAAAAATCCTACACAGGAACTTTCCCTTCCCCATTTGTATGTTGGAAATTGTTCCCATCCAAAATCAGAATCTACCCAACCCACCTGAGCCTAGGCAGGAATTGCCATTGCACAGCCCTCATCAACCTGCTGCTCTAATCCTTCCTGAACCTGCCATGCCAGGGCATGCAGCACCCAGCAAAAAGAAGAAGAGAAATAACAGCTCAATTGCTGGAGAACCCTCAACAGAGTTGTCCCATCAGCACCAAGACTCACCAGAGTCTGAGACCATTGATGAAAGGGAATCTTGCCCAATGAGAGACCTGCTGAGACACTGCTCCCAAAGCTCCTGTCTCTGGTTCTGAGGTGTGTAACAAGACGGAGTAGTGTGCATCATTCCCCTGACCTGCTACCTAGAAGGAAGATCCCCAACCAGGACTGAACCCATCTCAGGGTAACCTTCCAATCAGGGAGGAGGATCTGTTCAACCCAGCCCCCCAACCTAATCCCACACAAATACATTTTGAGATCTGAGGCAGGAATAACAATGTCAGCCCAATGGACCAGGATGATACCCAAACCCCAACCAGAACCAGAATCTGCCACCCATGTAGTCCTGCCCATCTTGTCCACTGTGACCATGAATCTGGAAAACTGGTCCTACCAAATGCCTTTGACACTTGTGGCCTTCCCTTCAAAGCTGAAAAGAATCCCCTCAACTGGTTCACTAGGAGAGGTCCAGACCCTGGGTATTTCTTCAGAACCCTGAGTATACAGACACCATTTGTCCCTATCATGGACTCCCTCTATTCACACTCCTGGAGAACATAATACCACATCAGATAAAAGCCATCATGAATGCCCCTGACTGTCATCTTGCTGTGGTCCCCTTCGATGCTGGACCGGCCTTCATCAGGGACCATCCTACCTTCTCCCACAACATCAAAACCTTCATAAAAAGCTTGCACTATGATGGCCTTGAAAACATAACTTGTGTCTGGGCTGAAGCTGACACTAAACCACCTGGCTACAACAAGCAATACAGGAAGCCCTGGTCCTCATCATCTACAGCCCCACAGGTTTCCACTGAGAAGTCCTGTATCAGGGGACATACATGTTCTCTGAAACCTTTGCCTTCAGCATGATGGAGTTTGACTTGGACTACCCCTTCTCCTCCATACTCTGCAACTTCACAGGCCTGCCAGGTGCAGACAGCTTGATCTGAGACAATACAACACACATTAACACTGTGCTAGGCATGATCAAGCTGGAACTGTGTGAATCAACCACTTTCATCAACCTAGTGCACTGCCTAGTCAGCCCAGTTGCAGTCTATCAGAACACAGTCAATGTGACAAACACTTTTACTCTCAAGTACATCCAAACATGTAACCCCCATGTCCCAGGTACAGCTGTCTATCAGCTCATCAGATTGCCTGTTGCCAAGACACTTGAGGACCACACCTTAATGTGCAACATCATTTGTGCCACCACCTACCCCATGTCGGGTGGTCTTCTTGAACTAATCCCCAAACATGGCCATCTTGCATGTGCCCATTGCAAAATCAACATGCACACAGTGCATGCCTGCCCCTTCCCCAAGATACCCAGCTGGAGAGGACCATCATATGAGGAGCCCCTTCAAACTGCACTTGCTGATGAGTCAAGATGGACTCTAGCCCCAACTTACAACAGAGGCTGAGGCTCTTGTGGAAACTGTGGTGGAGTTGGTAGTCAAGGTGGCTGTGGCAGATACAGGGAATGCATCAATGCTTGTCGTGGATGCCCTTATTACTACTAGGTCATCACCTGTCGCTGAACTATCACTACTCATATATCTTCTAAATATCTATAACCCTGGCTGTTATTATCCAGTCATACTAAATTATATACTTGTTGCTCTCTGACCTCGATATATATCATACCAATCTAACTGTCTATCTGCACTCAAACCTATCTACAATCCAAATAAGTTTGACCCACAAACATTTGTACCCCCATGTCAGGATGGAAGAAGACACAGTGGATCATAGTAAGATGGGCTTCACACTGTGCAGCCCCAGAGCCCAAATACACTGGTAAGTCACTTAAGTGATTTGTTACAGGAAAGCTCTGGGTTTTCTTCCTAATGGCTACCATGGTCTGAGCCATCTCCTCCAGGAGGAACTATCCAAAAGTACAAGAGTCTCCCTGACAAGATTCTTGTGCTCTCATGTGGACACCACACTGGCTGAGAAACCTGGGGTGGGTGGCTCTAGGTGGAGCTCTCTCTCACTGCTACTAACCAGAACAACAGACACAATACTAACTTTTCTACAGGTGATGTGTGGTCTATTGGAACAAAGCTAGCCACCTTGAGAGAAAATGCTCCCTCAGCTGCTAAGAATGTCCCTGATCACCAGGGTGGCTGGGACAGTCCTAGCAGAAGTAGAGACTCCATGGAGTTGATGCAAACCCCTCCTCCAATCAGTCCTACCAGTCTACTGCACTGTGTAACCCCATATTCCTTGGAAGGCTCCCAATCTAGAAGCAATATAGGCAATTGCCCTATGCATCAATACCTGCACTTATTGGAAGGTTCAAATTCATTGAACAATATGTCACTCTCAGACTTTAACCCACACTTGCTGGAAATTTCACAATCAATGAATAACATACTACATAATAGTATTATCACTGACTCAGAGACTACTATAAATGCTGAACATGAAAACTCACAATTGATGAGGAGCCAACAATCATTTGGCAGAATGTGGCAAATTCCTGAACAATCACAAGAAAGAAACTCTCAGGACATACAGTTCATTATTGACAACAACAATTGGTGGATCCCCTCACAAACCTCAAACACCACCACACAACCAAGCCAAAGATCAAGCCAGTTTATCTGAGATACAGATGGTTTCTTCCACTACAATCCTCATGCCAATGCAATGCAAAGCAGCAACACCAGTCAAAACAAACATGAACCTACAGAATGTGATCCTTTACCTTTTCAAAACAACTTGGACAATCATCATGAAGAATGTTCCCCCACTCAATCACAGCCCCAAATACTGAGAAGAGAACAACAGTGTCAAGAACATTCACTCCAGAAAAATACAAAAGCTGCAATACATATAGTGTCACTAAACATAAGAGGGTATGGAAATACTAGTGTGACACACCCTGTAAACAAATGGAGACATATAAGCCAAATAATGAGAGATAAACTGATAGGACTGCTCATGATACAGGAAGCACATCTGATTGCAGAAAGAGTTGCGGAAAACAAACATCTCCATAAGCAACTCAAAAATTTCCACTCTTTGGGAGAGCTGGAGTAGCAATTGTCCTTAATCAATGATTAATGAGCACTTCAGAAGTCAAAATAGTCGAAGTAGTACCTGGGCATGCACTGCAAATTACCACAAATTGGCATAAGCAAGATAAGTTCACAGCCCTAGCAATATATGCACCCAATGTAACTGAGACCAATGGGTTGGATAACAAAGTATTCTGGGAAACTATTCAACAGTTCTATGAAATAATGTACCCTCGTGTACCCAAACCAGACATTGTAGCTGGTGATTTCAATATTGCTGAAGCTGGGGGAATGGACCAGCTACCAGCAAGATTAGATCCGGAAGATGCATTGGATGCCTTAGACAATCTGAAAATAATGTTAAACCTCAAAGATGGATGATGAAAAATGTACACATACCCCAGCACCCAATGCCAATCTACTACAAGCCCACAGTCCAGGCTAGACCACATCTATGTGAAGCCTTTAGTTTTAAAGATTGTGAGAATGGAAGATCAGACCCACCAGTGTCCTGAATGCTGACCACTTAATGGTGTCAGTACAGGTAACCACTGCAAGCACTCCAAACATTGGAAAGGGACAATGGAGCATTGCTCCACACCAGCTGAAAGACAGTAAATTAATCAAGCTGATCCTGGATGAAAGCAAGGAGACCAAACAAAAACTAGATACCCTGTCCTATCAACATACCACAGAGGAAAATGCCCAGACCCTGCTACATAAATGGAAAGCTAAGACATTAGAGATAGCACGAAACAGAGCTAAAACAGCAATACCTAAAACACTACTCAAGATTAGAAACCTCCAAAATGACCTGGAAAAAACAGCAAACAACACATCAGTACTGGAGGAAGAATGATTAGAAATGCTCAACTCTCTCATGACTAAGCTTACCCATGTTGAATGGGAACAGCACCAAAAGATTCGTGACTGACTTGAAGGAGAAACCACCTCTAGATACTGGATCAAGATCAATAAAGAGAAAAAGCCAAAAGATGTGATCCATGATCTATGCTCTAAAAAAAACTGACCACATAATGCCTGAAGGAGAAGACTACATATCTGGAAACACCTATGAAAAAGACTCCAAATGCATGGCAGAAATAGCTAGGAAGTACCATGATGACCTAGAGGACCAAATAGCTCATGAGGCATCCAAGGATGAAAGAATTGTTGAGCAGGCTATGTTCTATATACATAGTAGCAACTGCATACTTACCTGGGGATGTGAGAGTGCTTGTTAGAGCAAGTTGTTAGAGGTTAAGAGCAATGAGATGTAGGAGAATTCCTGTTATTAGAGGGCAATCTACAAGCCCTTTTATACTGTTCTAGAGAGTACAATACATGTGATACCTAAGAACAATAAACCACAAACAATAAGATATGGACAAATAAGTCCCAGACAATAAAGTGTAGATAATAAGATTCTTATCACATCATTGTTGTGATTCCCTATTGTCATGTTGATGGCTGCTTACATAATCTGCCAATTCAACACTCCCCTTGCTAAGCTGCATGGTTAGTGTGTGTAAGCAGAATGGCACTATAGGCAGCTGAGGTTCATCTTTGTTAAAAGAATTACACCTGTAGTGTATAATGACTATTAAGTCATTCCTCAACTTGTTATGATCTAAACTTCTTGAATTTTGTACAACCAAGATTCTTGGTAAACATATTGGCGGGATTGTCATTTCCATCTATGAAGAGTACTTTGACTTTCTTGTCTGCAACCTATTTTCAGATAAAGTGGAATTTAATGTCTATGTGTTTCGAATGTTTCTCCGTTGACACACTGTACAAAATTGCCATATACATACCTAGATTTTGGTCTATAATATCAGTTTTTGACGTTCTTTTAAGGGAATAAGAGGACTAGGGTGAGCCCTGAACTGCTAGTCAATACCTAGCAGGACTAGGAAACAACAGTACAATAATATTAAGTGCTTATGGATGGAGAAACAACTCATTCTAAGTACTATGATAGATATGTATGAGTTGGAGTTATGATAGCAGACCCACCAAATAATAAAGATAGCCTACAAAGGCTTTTGAATCCTATTATAACTACTAGTACTGCTAGTGTGATCCAAAGGGACAGTGAAGTGTGAGATGGCCCCTATTTGTGGGCATAGGAATGTGTAAGCAGCACAATCCTCAGCTGAAAGGTCAATCAGAGAAGACAGTGCTAAGATCGGACATGCGGAAAAGCACGCTAGGTCTAGATCTATGTATCGGAAAATCCTGTAGTACTAAGACGGCTTCAAGAGAATGTTAATTATCTGTAAAAGGTACATGTGGATAAAAGAAGGACAAAGTATATATGTACAGGATCCCAGAGAGTTCAGCTATCCATTGGTATAGAGGAGATAGTGAACGGATGTCTCTACACAGAGATATAAGGGACAGAAGTGCTAAGTCACAGTACATCCGAATGATTGGAATACAACCCAAACGGGTAACAGTATTTCTGGATAAGGATAAATCTGTCAGTAAGTGTCTAGTTAGGCATTGAAAGTGTTGAAGGGTGAATAAGTATGCGAGTGGGACTGCAGAAGAGCTGGACTCATATGTAGGACTGAGTAGTAGACTGTTGGCAATGCATAGAGTGTGTATAAAGCAAGATCAGAGAAAAGGGAAAGGAAAACTGAATGGAACAAAGGATGAGAGAACCCTATGCCCCTAGTGTAAGGACACATACGAGAGACCTAGCAGTCATAAGTGGAGTGTTCTGAGTCATAGATGCAATGCTCGCTAACCAGGACAGTACACAAAAACACCAGATGGCTTACAAAGAGGACTGAAGAAAGTTCCTATGAATATTTAGATAATATTGGACAGTTTCTGTATACCCTAATAAGCAAGTCTTTACTTACGAGGAAATAGGTAGAACTCGCTAACAGATTTTTCGATTTGTTTTGTATTTTCTCTATGTACCTTTTAGCGAACATCAAAAAGAGATAAGTAACTGTATAGTTGTAGCTGCAAGTAGTATAAAAGGACCAGATATTACAAGTAGCTACCCAAGCCATGTACTGTAGAGTATCAGATCTTGCTAGCAATAGTAGAGGACGTGAAACATGGACTAAAGCTTCTAAACAAACTTAACTGCACTCTCTATGAGTATAAACATTGTGTTGGAGATAATAGAGTTTAAATTGAACATTTTGTGGTTATAACTGTGATCTTTGTGTTGACCTTTTGGTCTATTAAGTGTTTGATTTGGGACTCGTTGATCCCCTTGGTGTTAAACTTATGTTTATTGTGTTGCACGCTAAGTGCTAGCTTCATTGAAAAACCCCAATCAAAAGTACTTATAGTACAAGTAAACTGGGAGCTTGAGTACTCTGACTACTTGGAACACTTGTCTCATTTACATTTGTATATGGTTTTGTGTTTGGGTGTAGTTCCTAGCACTTAATTACAAAAACCACCTATTACTGTAACAGGGTTTGATGGAATAAAGATAGAGCCTTGGTTATCCCCATATATGTCAACTGTTTCTATTGACATAACAATCTCTTTTAAAAGAGCTTGAACCCAAACGACTTGGTGACTACAATCACTTAGTGCCATATATTCAGCTTTGGTAGAGCTTAGTGCAATTGTGTTTTGTGCTCTTGACATCCAGCTGAAAGTGGCATGGGCTAGTGTTAAGAAGAAGCCTGTATGTGATTGTTGAGTAGTTGGATCTGATGCCCAATCAGAGTTTGTGTAAGCAGAAAGGCCTGAGCCTAATGCATTAGCATTCATATCCAATTTCTTGGATCCATTGTATACTAAAGCATAGTGTCAAGTACCAAGAAGGTAATGAAAAATATAAAGTGCTTTGTTTAAGTGATCATTTGACAGCTTTGCTGCATGTTGTGCAAGTTTAGAAACTGCAAAGGCAATGTCAGGATGGGTTCCTAACATGATATAAAGGAGCCAATAACAGTTTGGTATCTCTGACAAAAAACTGGGTCAACTGGAGAGTCGTTTGATGAAGGATAATATCCAGCAGGTAATGGAGTAGCAGAAGCTTTTGTGTTTTGCATACCGCATTGTTCTAGTACCTTTTCAAGGTAAGCATATTGATCAAGATAGATCTTGTTGCCTTTCCTGACAATGTTCATTCTAAGGAATTCCTTAGCATCACCAAGATCCCTGCATTCCCATTTCTTCATGAATTTTGCTTTTAGTTCAAGAACTAGCTTTCTGTTTGCTCCACAGAATAGGGCATCATCTACATAAACAACAGCAATGACAATTGAGTTGTTCATGTTATAGATGAAGATTCTGGCATCAGAATCGATTCATGTCAAACCAAGTTCTGCCATGGACTTGTCAAGACCTTTCCACCATGCAAGACCCGCTTGCTTAAGTCCATATAGAGCACAAAGTAACTGGATAACTTTGTGCTCTTTTCCAGGTTCTATAAAACCTTCTGGTTGTTCCATATAGATCTCTTCTTTGAGCACTATGGACATCGACACCTGAGATGTGCCAATTATTAAGGGCAGCCAAAGTGAAGATAAGGTGCACAGTCTCAAAGCAAACAACTGGTCTAGACCTTCGATCTGAGAAAAACCTTTAGCAACAAGTCTCACCTTCTTACGACCATCAGTTTTGATGTCAAAGACCCATCAATTTTTTATGACTTTCCTGTTCTCAGGACAATCTACGAGTTTGAAACTTCCTCGCCTGTGAAGTACCTCTAGTTCTTCACAGCAAGCAATTTTCCATTCCTCTTGCTCTTTATCTAGTAAGGGAGCTATTTCTCAGAGTGTCCATTTGTGGGAAGATCTAATTGCATTGTAAAGCAAGAGGTTTATTAAATGTACTCCCCCTTCCCAGCATAGTTTTGCCATATGACTTTTATATAAGTCATTATTTTCATCTGTATTAGATGCAGAATGCTCATTGTCTGATGTGGATGTTTGTGGCCTGAGACCTTCATTAGTGTCTCCAGAGTCACTTTGTCCAGCAGAACTAGGACCAGGATCCTGAGGTTCTGCAGCTCCAGGTTGTTGCAGCTGGTTTAGCTGTCGCCAAGCTGCACGTTCTCTTGCAGCTCTGTCTGTGTCATGCTGATCAGCTGTGACTTGTTTATCTGCATCATGAGCATGCTTGCCAGGGTGCTGAGTGCTGCCCTCTATCCATGGCTTATTCGAGCCAGGTACAAATGTTTTTGGTGGTCTCCTGTCACGTTGAGTTCATCTTGGTGCAGGAGGTGGACTCGTTGTTTGCCTAGGTCACCTCAGAGGTGTCTGAGGTGGAAGCTGAGGTGGTGTTTCAGGTTCCGATTCAGATCTTGGAGGTGGCATTTCCAGAGGCGAACCCTGCAGACTCTGATTGTCAGCATCATCATGCTGTACATCAGGTCTCCTTTTGGAAGGTATGTGTGGACTTGACAGGAGGCCTTCATCATTACCGTCAGTAATTGGTAGTTGAGGAATATCCTTGTTAGGATTGGGTGTTACATCTTTTGATGTTACAGGTAGTCTTTTAGAGTTATTTATGTTTTTACTGCATCGAGGAAACATAGTTTCATTGAATACTGCTTGCGCTGCAGTGAATAGCAAATTGTTTTTCTGCATGAAGAGGTTGCCATGGCCTGGTGCAGGACCAAGATAGGTCATCAGTTCTGACTTCGGAGAGAGTTTTTTCTTTTGAATTTTCTCTTGAATATGAATGTATGCTCCACAGCCAAAAACACGTAAGTGATCCATACATGGTTTTTCTTTTTCAAGAACTTCATATGGTGTATAGGCACAGTGCATGCATAACACAAAATTCCCACCAGGATTCAGGAAGACACAGATGAATGTGCTGATATGCTGTACAAAATCGCCATATACATACTTAGATTTTGGTCCATAATATCAGTTTTTGACGTTCTTTTAAGGGAATAAGAGGACTAGGGTGAGCCCTGAACTGTTAGTTAATACCTAGCAGGACTAGAAAACAATGGTACAATAATATTAAGTGCTTATGGATGGAGAAACAACTCATTCTAAGTACTATGATAGATATGTATGAGTTGGAGTTATGATAGCAGACCCACCAAATAATAAAGATAGCCTACAAAGGCTTTTGAATCCTATTATAACTACTAGTACTGCTAGCATGATCCAAAGGGACAGTGAAGTATGAGATGGCCCCCTATTCACAGGCATAGGAATGTGTAAGCAGCACAATCCTCAGCCAAAAGGTCAATCAGAGAAGACAGTGCTAAGATCAGACATGCAGACAATCACACTAGGTCTAGATCTATGTATCGGAAAATCCCATAGTACTAAGATGGCTTTGAGGGAATGTTAAGTATCTGTAAAAGGTACATGTGGATAAAAGAAGGACAAAGTATATATGTACAGGATCCCAGAGAGTTCAGCTATCCATTGGTACAGAGGGGATAGTGAATGGACATCCCTACACAGAGATGTAAGGGACAGAAGCGCTAAGTCGCAGTACATCTGAACGATCAGAATACAACCCAAATGGGTAACGGTATTTCCAAATAAGGATAAATCCATCAGTAAGCATCTAGCTAGGCATTGAAAGCATTGAGGGGTGAATAAGTATGTGAACAGGACTGCAGAAGAGCTGGACTCATATGTAGGACTGAGTAGTAGACTGTTGGCAATGCAAGATTGGAGAAAAGGGAAAGGAAAACCAAATGGAACAAAGAAACTACAAGAAAACCCTACACCCCTAGCATAAGGACACATATGAGGGACCTAGTGGTCATAAGTGGAGCGTTCTGAGTCATAGATGTGATGCTTGCTAACCAGGACAGTACACAAAAACACCAGATGGCTTACAAAGAGGACTGAAGAAAGTTCCTATGAATATTTAGATAATATTGGACAGTTTCTGTATACCCTAATAAGCAATTCTTTACTTACAAGGAAATAGGTAGAACTTGCTAACAGATTTTTCGATTTGTTTTGTATTTTCTCTACATACCTTTTAGCGGACATCAAAAAAGAAATAAGTAACTGTATAGTTGTAGCTGCGAGTAGTATAAAAGGACCAGATATTATGAGTAGCTACCCAAGCCATGTACTGTAGAGTATCGGATCTTGCTAGTAATAGTAGAGGACGTGAAACACGGACTAAAGCTTCTAAACAAACTTAACTGCACTCTCTATGAGTATAAACATTGTGTTGGAGATAATAGAGTTTAAATTGAACATTTTGTGGTTATAACTGTGATCTTTGTGGTGACCTTTTGGTCTATTAAGTGTTTGATTTTAAGGCAACTGTGGCCTACAAGTGTTTGATTTGGGACTCATTGATCCCCTTGGTGTTAAAATTGTGTTTATTGTGTTGTGTGCTAAGTGCTAACTTCATTGAAAAACCCTGATCAAAAGTACTTATAGTACAAGTAAACTGGGAGTTTGAGTACTCTGACTACTCGGAACACTCGTCTCATTTACATTTGTATATGGTTTTGTGTTTGGGTGTAGTTCCTAGCACTCAATTTCAAAAACCACCTATTAGCACATCACTTCAGCTTTATCCATTATTGTGCACATAAAACACTCAGCACAACCATTTTGTTGGGGGTGTATGGTGTGCTTTGTAGGATCTTGATGCCTTTGTCCTTCAACGTATCTTGAAAGGCACCTTTAATGAATTCTCCCCCTGCATCAGACATCCACTGTTCAACTTTTGTCTTGTATTGATATTCGACCATAGCAAGCCATTGCTGAGTTGCATGTATTGGTGTTTTCTTGTTTGGTAAGAATACTATCCCTGCATTAGACATAAAATCATCAAAGAAGATAATCATATAATTGTATTTGTGGTACAATTTGATGGGGAATTCTTTAAGATCTGAATGCATTAATTCAAAAGGATGCCTAGCCTGTCTTTCTGATGGTGGGTAAACTCATTGTGGTGTTTTTCCCTCAATACATCCACCGCAAAGAGGAAGTTCTTTTGGAATTTCAATATCTGGCCAGCTGACAGTATGTTTCTGTAAATGTTTGAGTACATCACAAGAGGGATGACTGGCACATTGGTGTCCTAGGTCATAGTTGATTTCATAAATCAAGGTGTCTGCCATAGAGGCGACATTTGGTTTTGTGTGTGGGAGATAGTAAACCGTATCTTCCAGTGATTGTTTAGAAAATGTCAACCATCTTCTGTATCCACTACTTTGTCATACTTCATAAGCATGATCATGTCATTTGACCCATGTACGGTCATTCTGTCTTGTTGTAAGAATGTGCTGAGTGACATTAATTGTTGATTGAGATCGGCTACATAGTAAACTGGGTCTATTTTGAAGAAGCAAGATCCTTGCTGTACTATGACAGTTCTAGTGGTGTCACTGTGTGTAACCCCATTTGCGGTTTGAATGGAGATAGGGTCAACTTTTCTTGATTCAACTAAGTCAGTTAAATAAAATGTAAAGTGTGTAGATGCACCAGAGTCAAGTAACCAACCATTGCCATAATGTTTCTGGTTGAATGGATCAGTTGGATTTCTTCTTTCCCTGAAAATTCACACAAGATGAATATAAGTCCCACAGGGACAATAAATAGAGGGAGCAATATGTATAAATATGTTGATACGAGCATGTTTAAATAATGAATTACATGCACTGTATGAAGTGTATCAGACCCTTTATTCATAATAGAGGAAGAAGAAGAGGCATACCTGTAGTAGCTGTCATTCCAACCTTCAGTGATCATTTCCTTGTTGTCATCAGAGCCAAGTGAAATAATGTCTGAGTCTGTTAAACTCAACTCCTCAAGGCTGGGCATATCCCCATAGGCATCTGAGCTGGAAGCATCAGGGCTTGTGAAGATTTCCACAAATTCTGGGGTTGCTGTATACGTCCAGTTCAACTCCAATGAACTGGAGTTGCTCATCTGGTTGAACTCCCCCTTGAGCCATCTGTGAGTCATTTCCTGACTGACCTCAGTGAGATGCTCCTCCAACATTTTGCTGTCGGTAGGTGGCACATTTTCCTTGTTGGAATCCGTTTGGTTGAAAAGACTGGCCTCCCACATTTTGAGGAGCTTGTTGCTCTCCTGTTTGTTCCATTCTGTGACAGAATCGGAACTGTGGGCGCTGGAAGTGTCGTCCTTGTCCATTATTTCATCCTCCCCAGTTTGCATAGCTTTGTCCTTCAGACACCCAAAATTGTTCCATGCCTCCTGTTGTTTGGTGGTTCCCCAGTTGGTGTTATCCCAACTGTCATTGAGTGGTTGGTTGGAGTCATTGGTGAACCAGGTATTGGAGGGATTGGAATGGCAGTTGGAGGGATGGAAACCCTTGTCGGTAATAGGTGGTTTTTGTAATTAAGTGCTAGGAACTGCACCCAAACACAAAACTGTATACAAATGTAAATAAGACGAGTGTTCCGAGTAGTCAGAGTACTCAAACTCCCAGTTTTACTTGTACTATAAGTACTTTTGATTGGAGTTTTTCAATGAAGTTAGCGCTTAGCACATGACACAATAAACACAAGTTCAACACCAAGGGGATCAACTAGTCCCTAAAATCAAACACTTGTAGGCCACAGTTGCCTTAAAATCAACACTTAATAGACCAGAAGGTCAACACAAAGATCACAGTTATAACCCCAAAGATGTTCAATTTTAAAACTCTATTATCTCCAACACAATGTTTATACTCGTAGCAAGTGCAGTTAAGTTTGTTTAGAAGCTTTAGTCCGTGTTTCACGTCCTCTACTATTGCTAGCGAGATCCGATACTCTACAGTACGTGGCTTGGGTAGCTACTTGTAATATCTGGTCCTTTTATACTACTCACAGCTACAACTATACAGTTACCTATTTCTTTTCAAGGTCTGCTAAAAGGTACGTAGAGAAAATATAAAACAAATCGAAAAGTCTGCTAGCAGGTTCTACCTATTTCCTCGTAAGTAAAGACTTGCTTATTAGGGTATACAGAAACTGTGCAATATTATCTAAATATTCGTAGGAACTTTCTTCAGTTCCCTTTGTAAGCCATCTGGTGTTTTCGTGTACCATCCTGGTTAGCGAGCATCGCATCTATGACTCAGAACACTCCACTTATGACTGCTAGGTCCCTCATACACGTCCTTATGCTAGGGGCATAGGGTTTTCTTGTAGTTTCTTTATTCTGTTCGGTTCTCCTTTCCCTTTTTCTCTGATCTTGCTTTATTCACGTTCTATGTATTGCCAGCAGTCTACTACTGAGTCCTACATACAAGTCCAGCTCTTCTGCAGTCCCATTTGCATACTTATTCCTTCCTCAATGCTTTCAACGCCTAGCTAGACAATTACTGACGGATTTATCCTTATCTGGAAATAATGTTACCTGTTTGGGTTGTATTCCGATCATTCAGATGTATTGCAACTTAGCGCTTCTGTCCCTCATATATCTGTGTAGAGATGCCCATCCACTATCCCCTCTGTACCAATGGATAGCTGAACTCTCTGGGATCCCGTACATATATAATTTGTCCTACTTTTGTCCATATGTACCTTTTACAGATACTTAAGATTCCCTCGAAGCCGTTTTAGTACTACAGATTTTACTGATACATAGATCTAGACCTAGTGTGATTGTCTGCATGTCCGATCTTAGCGCTGTCTTCTCCGAGCAACTTTTCGGCCAAGGATTGTGTTGCTTACACATTCCTATGCCCGTGAATAGGAGCTACCTCACATTTCACTGTCCCTTTGGATCACGCTAGCAGTTCTAGTCGTTATAATAGGATTCGAAAGCCCTTATAGACTATCTTTATCATTTGGTGGGTCTGCTATTATAACTTCCAACTCGTACATATCTATCATAGTACTTAGAATGAGTTGTTTCTCCATTCATAAGCACTTAATATTATTGTACCATTGTTTTCTTAGTCCCGCTAGGTATTAACTAGCAGTTCAGGGCTCACCCTAGTCCTCTTATTCCCTTAAAAGAATGTCAAAACTGATATTATGAACCAAAATCCAAGTATGTATACTGCGATTTTGTACAGCATATCATCAGTGTTGGTAGACATAAGGTTATGCCAGTATAAACATTTGATCAAAGAATGACCATCAGTGATTTCAGAGGGATGAGGGATGGAAGGAGAGGTAGAGGAGGCGGAGGCTTCAGAATGAGACATTTTTTCTAGTTCAAGGTCACATAGGAGCTTGCCAGTTGGCTTAATCCCTTTGTCATGAGCGGTTTTAAAGGTGTTCTTAACAGATGAGAAAAATCTGTCAAAAGGCTTTACTGACTCAATAAAGAAGGGTTTACACACATCTTTGGTGGCCAGCTCCTTGACTACAATAGTCACAGACTCCTTGAGTAGAGTAGCTGCATGCATGACATGAGAGTGTCCCAAGTTATTGGGATGAATACTCTGGGTTTGCTTCTGGTGATTCTGTTCACCAGGGTGTTTACTGCAGCCATGCCAATTAGCACCATGTTCGTGGCCTCAGCCTCTGCAAGTGCTGCTGCTGCTGTTCCCTTTATGTCTGGTGGTCTGAGGTTTCTTTCTGCCTTGATGAGCTTCCCAGGTGTTGATGACATTGGTACAGAGATAGTCAAGAGATCCACTCTCAAAGGTATTGATACTATCTTCAGTTTCCTTAGAGATGATGTAAGGATAGATGTTGCCTGGGAGTTTGTTGATGACGATCATGTACTGAAGGTACATGGGAATTTTTGTGTGAGCTCCTGTCATGAATCACTCCCCACCTATTCATTTCCTTTCTATTCTTTTCCTTTTACTACCCATTTCCCACTCTATTTACTTCTAACCCCATAAACATCAACTATTTCCCATCATCGTCTATAGTTACCATCTCTCTAGATCTATGACTCACACACTTATCTCCTCCGCTTTCTATCTCCATGGACATTCCCACTGTCAATCATCCTTTATGATCCAGTACCTTCATCTATCCATATTTAACTTATCATTCTCTCGCCTTTGACATCTCCACATGATACCGTCTATTATTACCTACTTCTTCCCATCTGCTCACGCATCACTTATATACCTACTATCCTTGTAACCTATCCCTTAGTTCGTTTGCTTCGTCTCTGCTCCGTACTATCACTACGCAGTGTAGAGCCTAGTCAGCTTACTCTCTCTATCTCTCTATCTCTCTGTCTCTCTATCTCTCTCGATCAATTTATTCTCTTGTAACTGGCTTTCTCGTATTGTGTGACTTGGGTGGTTATTGAGTGTACCGACAACCTTGACACTTGAACGAACTCCCATACACCCACCTCACTAAATTGAGTCTTTCCCTTGACTACCCCGTCTATCACTATTTCTCAAAACAATCCTTTTTTCCACAAATACGTTCAAGAGCACTCTGCGTATTTTGTTACAACAACTGTTTCCCCTTTTCATAAAAACTCCTTTCATCCTGTCTGCTCCATTCTCCCAAATTCGCTTCGAACCCACTGTAACCCCTTCTGACTACGAACAGGTTCCATTTCCCCTTCCTCTTTACATCCTACACACCGAATACTGGGTCTCCCACAGAAGAAACATACGAGCGAATCCTTGGAGTTTCGACCAACACTTCATTTGCACAAGACGTTGGGTGTAGAAACTTATCTCAGGTGATGTAGTCCTCTCGACATTTTCATACATAACAGTGAAAGAGGACTTCAATACAGGAGAAACCGTGGTTCAGATTAGAGGACCCCTATTCCTCAGAGAACACGTCGACTACTCTCTATCATCACCTTCCCCCGATTACGGGCTACCCTCCTCCTTTATCCTAGGACCCAATTACCTGGCTTAAAGAAGAATTAGTATATGACCAGTCAACGATCTGCATCTGCAGACCCGAACCTCCACTGCGCCGACCGACCACACGTATTTCACCCCGCATCAGTCCGAGACGCCGCCTACTTTGCCGAAAACGGTGACAATCCTTGGATTCCGTGCACTGTACAACCGTGCCTAAATAGATATAACACTCAGCGACTTGCCGTCGAAGAGATCCCGAGTGGGCTACACGTTATAACCCAACTCCAAGAACTTGCAATTCGAAAAGCACATCCGAAACCTAATCCCGAAACTGAATCAGAACAAAGAACCTCTACACCTGCCAACCAGCCCTCCGAATCTAACCCAGCACCAGAAACACCTTCCAATACCCGCCAGAACCAGACAACCCCACCTTCCCCCATTCTTCTCCCACCATTCCGTCTACTGAAGGACCATCCGTAGCCCCTTGTCGACCTCCTACACCTCCTCCCCCAGATCTGTCAGATCCAAACGACTCAATCATGGCTGATACACCTCCTATCGGGTCGAATGGTACTTCCAAACGAGGAAGAAAACCTGACGCCTTCAATGGGGAACGCAACGAGGCAAAACAATGGCTGGCCTTGTTTAATAACTATCTGCGCATGAATAAAAGCAAGTACCCTACTGAGGAAAGTCAGGTCTCGTTGTTCCTATCATTCTTTACGGGAGAAAAGGGAGGAGATTGGGCAACACAATGATTAACGGAACGAGATGAAGATGAGGAAGATGAAGCATTGGAAAATATGCCAGAGAGACGTAGATGGATAACCTTGAAACAGATACGTGATAGGTTCAAAAAGGACTTCAGAGCTCTTGCCTCGGACGATGTGGCGAGAACAAAAATCAAGTTCGCTAGGATGAAAGGAACGGATATCAGCAGCTACAACAGCATCTTCAATACATATGGCGAAGAGTCCGACTTTGGAGAAACAGCGTTGTTGGAATTCTATCAGGATGGATTACCACCCAAACTCTGAGAAGCAGTCGGAAGAACGTACCCAAAGTGGGATGACTTCGAGGAGTACAAAGAAAGAGCTGTAGAGCTCCATTTAGAATGGTTGAAGGAGCGGGAAAGACAAGGACGCTGGAAAACTACTTCAACGTCGAAGAGTAGTCCAGGTCCGTCTCAGGGAAGAACGGTAGCAAGTGTCAATGTGCTTATGAATATGGGACCAGGTACTAACTCGTCTTTCACTCCATTGCCCAAGCTGACACCTGATGAAAGAGACCGACTCGAAAACTAGGAGCATGCTTTGCGTGTAGACAAACTGGACATATGAGCAATGAATGTCCGACATTCCCAAAACCATCATCTCAAAACACTTCTCGAACTTTCTTCCCTCGTGCTGTTCGAACAGCTGAAATCACATCTTCACCACCAGTAACAGTAGCTCAGACATCTTCATCTCGAGACGCGATCAAGGATATTTCCGACATGGTTAACAGGGTCAAAGGATTAGAAGGGGAAGAAAAGGAACAAGCAACCGTCTATTTAAAAGACGTCATGTCCAAATTGGATTTTTGAATTACTCCTCTGCTACGTCATCAGTAGGAGTAGAACAGTACACCGGACAGTTAAAGAACAATCAATATAGTGTGTTATACGCCTCTAGTGAGCGAGTCTTTCCTTCAGAACTAAGAATGTCAGCAATCACTCGTAACCGACAGATGCCATCAATCACACTCAAAACTGAATTAATCGGCAAGGTTACTGGCAGAAAAATCGACGCAAACGCCCTAATGGACAGTGGTGCAGAAGGCATAATCATCAATAGCCAGTTCGCACAAGAAAATCAACTCACCCTTCTTCCTATCGAAAAACTGTTCCCAGTACGAAACGTTGACAGCTCCGAAAACACTATGGGATGGGTACAAGAATATACCATCCAAAATCTCCGTATCTATTCCCAAGACAACAGAGCATATCACGAGGAGAAGGCTGAGTTCTACGTAACAGACATCGGGGATCACGATATAATCCTCGGTACCGACTGGTTGGAAGAACATAACCCAGACATAGATTGGTCAGTCTCGCGAATAGGCATGATCAGATGCCCGGAAACATGTATCATAGCGAATCCCCCCATTCTTCATTTGAAAACTAAAACAAAACCTTTGAAATCCGCGGTCGTCGACTCAAGGACCCACCACAAAGATTACCAAGTCAGATGGTTGGAACCAATTGGACAATTCAAACCAGTAGCCCAATCAAAAATTGCAGGGTGACGCCGTCAGATTCCTATTCGATCCTTCCATCGAAGTTCGGAGGTAACGGCGATCTTTACTGAAGACAGTTGTGGGAGAGATACGATCCCAGAACAATGGGAACAAGACATAATGGAAGAACTGTTGGGGAACGAGGAAAGAGTAATGATGCTGGATGAGGAAACGTCAGGAACACCAAACCTGAACATCTGTGTGGGGTTCACAAAGGCACAAGAGCTTGCAGAGGCAACCCAGAACATCCAGATTGATATACCTCTTAAAGATAAGATTCCTTCGCAATATCATCAGTTCCTACAAGTCTTTGACAAACAAACCTCAGAACGATTACCGAAACGTGGTGAATGGGATCATGCTATTGAACTAAAACTGGACTTTGAACCACGCCCCTGCAAAACGTACCCTTTATCCCCAAATGAACAAAAGGAACTCGACGAATTCATCAAAGAAAACTTAGAGAAGGATATATAAGACGTCGAAATCTTATGGCAAGTCCTTTCTTCTTTGTAAAAAAGAAAGACGGAAAACTACGACCAGTATAGGACTATTGCACCTTAAACAGAGGGACCGTCAAAAATGAATACCCCCTACCGCTCATATCGGAACTCGTAGACAAACTAAAGGGGGCACAGATATTTTCCAAAATCGACGTCAGATGGGGATATAACAACATACGCATAAAAAAGGGAGATAAATGGAAAGCGGCGTTTAAAACTAACCGTGGTCTTTTCGAACCAACGGTGATGTTCTTCGGTCTTATGAATTCTCCAGCTACATTCCAAGCGATGATGAACACTCTATTCAAGGACCTGATCGACTCTGGAAAAAGTCGTGATTTATATGGACGACATTCTCATATTCACGGAATCACTAGAAGAACATCAATACATGGTAAAACAAGTACTTGCACGACTTCAGGATAACGACTTATACGCTAAACTGGAAAAGTGCACTTTCGAAACCAATTCAGTGGAGTTCCTCGGCCTTATCGTTTCACACAATACGCTGGCGATGGACCTGGTCAAGGTCGAAGGCGTGACCAAATGGCCAATCCCACGTAACGTCAAAGACGTACAATCATTCCTTGGCTTTGGAAACTTCTACTGTCGTTTCATACGTGATTTCTCAAAAATCGCATGACCACTGTTCGATCTCACGAAGAAGGATCACCCATGGAAGTGGTCCGATGAAGCTGAAAAAGCGTTTCAGACGCTCAAAGATACGTTCACGTCTTCACCAGTCCTCCTCATGCCTGATCATTCTAAACTGTACCGAGTAGAAGTTGATGCATCAGATTACGCTACAGGAGGTATCCTGCAACAACAAGGACCGGACAATAAATGGCATCCCATAGCTTATCTATCAAAAGCTTTGTCCGAAACTGAGTGGAACTACAACATTCACGATAAGGAACTGTTGGCAATCATATGCAGACTGGAAGCCTGGCAACACTACCTGGAAGGCGGACCACATACTATCAAAATCTTAACTGATCACGACAACCTCAGATATTTCACTACTGCTCAGAAACTTAGCCAGCGACAAGCAAGAATGGCCTTGTTTCTGACCAGATTCAACTTCACGCTCACTCACAAACCCAGAAACCTTAATCGAAGTGATCCACTCTCTCGGAGACCAGACCATAAAGAGGGGGTCAAGAATGACAACAAAGATAGGGTCTTGCTTGATCCCAAATTCTTCAGGATCCGAGCAACGAGGCCAGGAACAGTGATCGCAATCGGAGATGCAGAGTTAAGAAGGCGGATTAAAGACTGCCCAAAAAGGGATGCCGAGGTCGTGAGTGCGTTACAAACTATCTTTAACAACGGACCGTGCACATTGGCAAAAAAACCTACAGGAATGGAATTATGAAGATGGAATCATCCTGTTCCAAGGAAAAATCTACATCCCAGACGACCAACAACTCAGGCGAGATATTGTCAAAATGCATCATGACAGCCTTACTGCAGGACATCCGGGACGATTCAAGACGTATGAACTCGTCAGTAGAGAGTTTCTGGTGGCCTGGTATGTCAGTATTCGTTCGTAATTATGTTGAAGGATGCGCTACTTGTCAGTTAACCAAGGCAAATAATCACCCGGCGCATGTACCATTAATCCCAAACGAGATACCGGAACGACCCTTTGGCACGATTACAACCGACTTCATCACAGATCTGCCGGAATGTGACAGTTTTAATGCAATTCACGTCACAGTTGACCGTTCAACAAAAACAGTTGTTATCTCCCCATGCAGAAAGGATATCGATAGTGATGGGACAATTGACCTGCTATTCAACACTTGGCGACGGTATGGCTTGTGGGACAAAATGGTGTCTGACCGTGGTCCTCAATTTGCAAGCCAAGTCATGAAGGGAATATACGCTAAATTAGGTATCACCTCGGCACTCAGTACAGCTTATCATCCACAAACGGACGGCGAGACAGAAAGGTTCAATCAAGAACTCGAACAATACCTTCGAACCTTCTGTAACTACCGCCAAGATGATTGGGTCAAATACTTGCCTTACGCCGAGTTTTGCCACAACACTCGAACCCATTCAGCAACCGGAAAGTCACCCTTCGAATTACTCCATGGATATCTACCCCAACTCTTCCCTACAATCAATCCTACTTCACACATACCAAAGGTCGAAGAACATCTTCAGAATCTGGACAAACTCCGGGAGGAACTAAAAGCAAGTCTGTCAACCATGGCGGAAATGATGAAGGAACAAAACAAGGACCATATGGACGAAGGGATGAAATTTAAGGTTGGAGACAAGGTGTTACTAGACAGAAAGAATCTGAAGACAACGAGGCCAAAAGCTAAGTTGGCAAATCGTCGTCACGGTCCATTCGAAATCACTGACGTTATTGGTGAAGTCAACTATCGACTCAAATTACCGAACACTTGGCGAATTCATCCAGTCTTCCACGCTTCACTTCTATCACCATACAAAGAAACCGAAGCTCACGGAGTGAACTACCCAGGAGAACCAGCAGAATTACTCCCCGAAGACAACGAATACGATGTCGAGGCAATTTTGGACTCAAAACCAACGAGAAACCGTCGGGGAGTACAATACTTAGTCAAATGGCTAGACTATGCTGACTCAGAAAATTCATGGGAACTGGCATCAGGACTAACGAAACTGAAGGATATGATCGAAACCTTCCACCGAGAACATCCAGACGCTTATCGACCAGCGAACCTCATACAACCAGGAACAACAGTGCGCTCAATGGGAGTCACTATAGGAGATATATGGCGGAGCATGCACGTACTTCGAACAAAGGCACAACTCAAAGAAGGAGTAATGTCTCAAATTGCTACCGTTCTATGTCCCCCTTCACACTTCACCGCACGACTAGATGCGGAATTCCGTCATCATTCATCCATTGCATTTCCCCGTTAAATCTCACTCCGCCTTGACGACACTAACAGATTAAACGGCGTCTACTGTCAAACCCATCTCCAAACAGCGAACTGGTCGCTCGCGTGATACGTACGTCATACTCGGCAACAATTATAAAAGATACCACACCAGGGAGGAGAACAACAGAACAGCATCCATCACTACCAGCCAGACAACAATCACTCGTACTCTCACTACCGCAATGTCAACGATTCCCTCTACCGTCTCCACTGCTCAGATTACATCTCTCACGTGCCCAACTAACGGAGGCGTTGTACATACGGACGACACTCAGGATGTCAATGTCGACTCTCGAAACAACACCAAGGGCCTCACAATGGATGTAAACGTTGCACATGGGGAGGAGAGGATGGGCCAGGGCGATGTATATTGGGAAGAGGACATAGGGCTACATGTGTAGTTCATAGAACATCCCTACAAGCAGAACACAGAGGAAACCTGGGATGGGGACACGGCAGCATATGGGGGGCACACATCGTCTTACAGAACGACAACAACAATGGGTGGGGTACATCAGGCTGGGGTTCAACGACTGACGTCACAGGATGGGGCGAACCCAGCGACTTAACTCAGTATTGGCCAGAACAGCGGGAACTAGACAAACGACTCCACGAACAATGGGCGAAACACTGGGCGGACGGGCTCCCGAGCTCCGGTGAAAGCTCGTCTTAAAGAGGGGGTAATGTCATGAATCACTCCCCGCCTATTCATTTCCTTTCTATTCTTTTCCTTTTACTACCCATTTCCCACTCTATTTACTTCTAACCCCATAAACATCAACTATTTCCCATCATCGTCTATAGTTACCATCTCTCTAGATCTATGACTCACACACTTATCTCCTCTGCTTTCTATCTCCACGGACATTCCCACTGTCAATCATCCTTTATGATCCAGTACCTTCATCTATCCATATTTAACTTATCATTCTCTCGCCTTTGACGTCTCCACATGATACCGTCTATTATTACCTACTTCTTCCCATCTGCTCGCGCATCACTTATATACCTACTATCCTTGTAACCTATCCCTTAGTTCGTTCGCTTCGTCTCCGCTCCGTACTATCACTATGCAGTGTAGAGCCTAGTCAGCTTACTCTCTCTATCTCTCTATCTCTCTGTCTCTCTATCTCTCTCGATCAATCTATTCTCTTGTAACTGGCTTTCTTGTATTGTGTGACTTGGGTGGTTATTGAGTGTACTGACAACCTTGACAGCTCCAGTGTTATTGATCTGAGTGAGGTACATCTTGATGAGATCAATAGTGGCACCAGGGTGAGTGTTGCAAGGAATCTCCATGTTCATAGCCTGTTTGAAGTTCTGGAAGACTTCAGTGGCTCCAGGCTTACTGTAAAGATCTTTGAGGAGACCCCACATCTCCCTGGCTGTGTCAATGTCATTGAGTTTGAGACTGATGGCTTGGGTGACACGGAGTTTGATGATTCCTTGTCCCAATCTATGGCTTCTCCACCAGTGATAGCAAGGAAGATGGTTGGTGGAGGAGTATCATTGCTACCATCATCACTACCAGCAGATGCAGCAGGGTTGGTAGGTGGAGCAGCAGGTGCTGTTTGAGTGCCTGCATCAGTGATGGCAATGGTTCTGGGATGAAGAGTGTTGAGAACATAGAAGATCCCTTGGGATTGGAGCCAGGACTTGGACTTGCTGGCCCAAAGGGTATAGTTGGGGCCAGTGAGTTCAGAGACAGTAGTCATGAAGTTGTTTCCAGAAGACATTTTCAAAATGTGATCTGGGGATAAAACCATCTGTCAGCATAACATCCTATATGCAAAGGGACAGTGGTGTTAAGGACATGCCATGAAAGTAAAAATAGCTGTGCTGAAGTGCACTATGACAGTGATTATCCCCAGTGTGCAATTTAGCAGCTTGCAGCCATGAAAGGTGCTACTGAGCACATACACAGCAGCCATGAAGGCACCATTCTGCAGCCACTAAGGGTGCTACCAGGTATTACGCAGTCTAGGATGGCTGCCAGTGATGGTGCAGTGTCCAGGGCTTGCGGGGCCCATAACCTGTTGAGCAGGCTATGTTCTATATATGTAGCAGCAACTGCATACTTACCTGGGATGTGAGAGTGCTTGTTAGAGCAAGTTGTTAGAGCTTAAGAGCAATGAGATGTAGGAGAATTCCTGTTATTAGAGGGCAATCTACAAGCCCTTTTATACTGTTCTAGAGAGTACAATACATGTGATACCTAAGAACAATAAACTACAAACAATAAGATATGGACAAATAAGTCCCAGACAATAAAGCATAGATAATAAGATTCTTATCACATCATTGTTGTGATCCCTTTTTGTCTGCTTACATAATCTGCCAATTCAACAAGAATAGCCATCATTGAAGATGTCCTGAATCAGCTGGAAAAGAAGGCAACAGAAGCACAGAAAGAAGAAATGTCAGGCAACATGTCCAAGGATGATGTTGAAAAGGCACTTAAACTCACAAAGAACAATACATTGTGTAGTCTTGACAGAATCCTGTATGAACTGTACAAAAATCTTCATCAGAAAGCACAAGCTGCAGAGGCCAATGGAGAAACAAGAATTTTTGATGTTGTAGAATTTCTAACTGCTGCGTACAATGACATCATGTATGGATGTACCCATTATACAAGAAGAATGACCAAATGGAAATTGCAAACTACTGCCCAATCACTATCCTAAATACAGATTATAAGATCATGACAAAAGTTTTAGCAATACGACTATTGCATGCAGCGCCACACCTGCTGCACAAAAAGCCAGGCTGGATTCGTACCTGGTAGGCTGATTACAGACCAAACAAAGGTAATCTGCATGATCAGACTATGCAGAGGTGACAGAAAACTAATGGTCTAATTGTCACATTGGACCAAGAAAAGGCATATGACAAAATTGACCATGACTACCTATGGCAAACATTAAGGAAATCTGAAATCCCAGAACCCTTCATAAGGACAGTATCACACCTGTATGACCAGGCCCACACACAAGTCATGGAGGAGTTCAACAAGGCAATCCACTCTCATGCCTACTTTTTGATCTTGCAATTAAACCTCTAGCTGCAATGCTTCAGAACTCAGAACTAAAAGGATATGAAATACCTGGGGAAAAAGAAAAGCTAATTGTGAACCTTTACACAGCTGTCTTCCTGAGTGCAGAAGATGACTTCAAAACACTCCAGTAAATACTAGACAAATGGTGCATAGCATCTAAAGCAAAATTGAACATAGCAAAACAGAAATCATACCTATAGGAACAGCCACCTATCGTGCTAGAGTCATAAACACAAGAACAACAAAAGATAACCAAACCCCCCTACCAGAATGGCTACACATTGCCATTGAAGGAGAGGCTACAAAAATCTTAGGTGCCTGGTTTGGAAACAGGATTAGTAACACAAGTGTTTGGGAACCAACACTAGAGAAAATTGATACCCACCTAGAACATTGGAACAAGGGACACCCAACTATGGAAGGCTGGTGCCACATAGTTCAAATGGTCATTGGAGGAATGACCCAATACCTAATGCAAGTGCAAGGGATGCCAAAACCTATTGAGAAGAAAGTGACAAAGAGAGTTCAGAACTTTATATGGGCAGAAAAACAAAAAAAAACCCAGTAAATAAATCAACAGTTCATGGACCAATAGAACAAGGAGAAAGGAAAGTCCTTGACATTGAAGCCCGAAATGAAGCAATAGAAGTAATGTTGGCTGAGTCTTACCTGACCTTTGGTACCGACCATCCACTCTGGGCTAAAGTAGCCAATGCACTCTTTGCCCATCACACACCATCATCTCAGACAGAGAAATGTTGCACAGGAAGTGAAGGAAAACATACTTCTGCAATCATGGAAGACTTCAATAAAACCAATGCCAATGATGGCAGAGACAAATGATCTACAAGTGCTACTACAAACCTTTAAAGAGCACGGAATTAGACAAGAGGGTTGAGCCTTTGGAAGGGAGATCCTGTGAGAACTGCCTATCTGGTATCATAAACACACTGACTCAAAGATCAGGCAATTGAACCACTTGTCAGCAAGTGAATTCCTATGAGCAAATCACAGCATACACACAGTAGGACAAGCAGAACAGCTGGCAGCTCGCTTAAATGAACCTGCACATGCAGCTGACAACTTGTGTCTCTGTGTGCAATGCATGTGGATAAGCACAACCTTTAACTGCCTCAGTCCTCATGTGTGTATGAAGAGAGCAAAAGACTTACTGGACACCCTCCCTGGAAAATGGGACCCAAGGAAAGAACAACTGGAGGACTATGAACTACAGAATCAACCCAAGTCTGACAATAAAGATATTACACTGTTCGACAATAGAATCACAATGCACAGGTCCATCACTGACACCTTCTGTGTTTTCACAGAAGGAATAACCTGTAACGAACCCCTAACACAAAGCAACATGAATAATTAGCTATCAATCTGGTAATCGTCACCACAGATGGATCTTGCCTAGAAAACAGACACTTAGATGTGAAAGCAGGGGCAGGAGTTTACTTTGGAGAGAATGATTGTAGGAATGCCTCATTAAGACTCCTGAATCACTTATTCAAACTAGAAGTGGGAAGAGTCGTCCAAACCCCCCTAGAACAATCTAACCAAACTGGAGAAGTAGTAGCCATCAAGCTGCTAGAAGAAGAATTAACTATTGAAACAGACTCAAAATATGCACAAGCCCAGCCTCCAATGTCCATGTAAATGAGGACAAAGGCTATATCAGTGTTAAAAATCACGAGCTGCTGAAAGCAACAGTGACCAGCCTTCAGAAACGTAAACAAAAAACCCAGTTCAAATGGGTGAAAGGAATGCAGCTGCTGACAGACTTGCTGGTGCTGGAGCTGAGAAAAATGATACTGACAACATCTACGTCAGAAAAGCCCCACCACTAGAGATCACTGGAGCAAAACTTAGTACCATGACCCAGACACTGGCCTACCAGGCAATATGAGAAAGAAAGATGAAAAATGAAAAATGAAAAAACAGACCTAGACAGAGAACAGTCCAGAACCTCAAGAAAGTCAGAGCCCAGGTGGAGGAAGCTTTCAAGATAGTCCCAAAAGCAGAAGCAATCTGGAGGGCAATCAGACATAAAGATTTTGTGACAAAAACTAGGAACTTCCTCTGGATGACAACACACGACACATACATGACCAGATCACTATGGCAGCGCACTACCTTCTCATCAGAATAACAGGAACGGGTGATATGTAAGCACAACAATCAACTGGAGGACATGGAGTATATATTGACATCCTGCAAGTCTCCAGGCCAAAATGTGGTATGGGAACTTGCAAAAAGGCTGTGGGAACGGAAGTCCCAAAAAGAATGGTACTGTCCAGGAATAGGAACAATCCTAGGAGCTGCTACTGGAGAAATAAAGGGCAAAGAAACAGAAAAAATCAAATCTGGGGAAACAAGGTTATGGAGAATACTAATAGCAGAATCTGTGTACCTGATCTGGGTCCTCCAGTGTGAGCAGGTAATTGCAAATGAAAATGCACAATTCTCAGATGGTTGAAAATGATCAACGAAAGGCTCAAACTTGACACCCAAATCACGAACAAGAAATTTGAAGGCAAAGCTCTCTCAAAGAAGCTAGTAGAAGACAGGTGGAGAGGTCTCCTCCACAACGAAGCAAAACCTACCTAAAAACTGGACAAATATAACAGGGGTTTTAGTGGGTATTGAGCAAATTTACTGAGGAGGACTGGGAATCGGGAGAGGTGAAGAACTCGCCTTGATGAACAATTTTTCGCAAGGGTCGAGGAAACTCATCCCAATGAACGAACCCAGTCCAACCTGAGCACCCTGGCCTAAGTGATAAACTTCAACTATAATCCTATACCTGCTCTGAGTCCCACACTCAGTGTGCAAAAGCATTTCCCCTTGGAGGAACTCTATGTCTACAATTATGAATTCACTATGTCTACCTATGCAACAGTATGTAGCAACGAGGTTGAAATCCCTCGTGCCCCTGACTGCAAGCTTGAGACAACAACCCCTTGTTGTTGAGCAACATGGCTTCTGTGTACATCTCAGAAACACACCTCCAAAAAAAAAAAAAAAAAAAAAAAAGAAGAGAGAGTTGTTTTTGAAGGCAAGTTCAACGTGGAGCGTTCACGTGACCTCATCGCTTCCGATTCCTAATCCTATCCATCATCATCGCGTCTTTAGCTCAGAATCTTTATTGCTTCGTGTTTTCATTTCCTTTTCGACCCTCCACCATCCCCTGTTCTACCACCCCCTGTTCTACCACCAACTTTATTAAAGTTTAAAAAATACAAAAACCACCTTCGTGTACTGATAACGAACAAGTAGATGTTGACAAGTTACGAGCCGTCTGTCGTCCAGAGTTATCTATGTAGACAATTCGTTTACAAAACTGGGTAGTCTCCTGATTCCTCTGGACAATACCGACTTCAGAATAATTATTCTTCAAAATGGGTCAAGGCTATGGCCAACATTGAAGGAACTTGTCCTACCCAAGTCCTACCATCAAGAGCCGGTGGTACTTAGTAAGTCGGATTTACTCTCAGCCTCCAAGTCTCAATGTAATGTGATGGGTGGATATTAGGCCCGGGTTACCGAGTGTATCATTTGCGTTGACAGTTCTAACTTCTGGGTTGAACTGTGCACGCTGCCCTTTCCAGTAGTACCCTAGGAAAGTGATATATAGGTCATACTATTGAGAATGTATCTATGAAGCATTAGCAATATATTAACCCTTTTTCAGTACCTTGGAAAACGGCTCAAAACTTCCCCAAAATCATCCCAATACCCCTCCAAAATTTGACCCCGTCTGCAATAAGTACTTCGCAAAACGACCCAAAATATCGCAAAATATTACCCCGCTTTGCAAACCATCGCAATTCGGGCCAAGATATCACCAATCCTTCGGCGATACTTTGACAGAGTATTGCCCTGTTTTAAAAAGTGGCCAATATTTCGACGTATATTGGTCCGTTTTTCAATACTTTGCTGTGTCAATTTTTGTGGTGCCGGAGGCTCAATGAACGTCTGACTGTGTAAGCGACGACTCGGGTTTCAATGGCTCTGACTCGACCCGCGGCAACACTATGTGGAGCCAATATACAGCCGTCTCATGCAGTCACTTAACGGTTTTTGTCCTGCAGTAGACTGGCCAGTAGGTCTCGTTCGCCTTTCAGAAGTATGCTATACTTACATAGGCCGTACTCTGTAAAAATTACGAGGCCGAAGAATGAGGCTGAGTTGTTTACAGTGCGTTTCTGCGTGTGGCTGGGCAATTGCGTCCCCTTTGCCTGCCGCCGCTCTCTGCCTCCGGCAATTTTTCGATCCATGGTCTTCAACGGCCGTCAGCGTTTAATGTGCCCCTTTTCCACTTCATATGACATTGAGCCTTATAATATGAGGCACCCGTGTATAGCTATTATAGCTATTCAATTTAGATAGACAATTTTCTCAAGATTTTCTTTCTAATTTCTGTGATAGAAGCCAGTACCGTCGTACCGAGCAGTTGATAGCGCTCATTTAGCGCTTTGTGCTAAGTGTGTGTATGAAGTCTCAGTTCACTGGGCGAAGACTAGATTGTTCATTGGGGAACTAATGCTCCAAACAGGCTTGTCTTGAACGAATGCCCTCCCGCCTTCTGTTTAAGTACGTGCCTCGGCTCGGAAAGTCTCTACAAGCGGCGGCACATAGGGGGATTACCTTGCCCTTGTAGCATTATTTTTCAAATATAGTGACTATGTAATGCCACCCCGCCGGGTCCTGAGGGGGCCACTTGGCGTGTATCTATCTATCTATCTATCTCGCCACTCACTCCCTTTCTTTTTGGGCCTCGTCATTGCCACACGCAGTGGTGGCCCACATCCCCTTCATTGGAAAAAAATCTCGAGCTAACTTTCATCGTCAACGAATTGCCAACGAGTTGCTTTTGTTGCCCAATGAGAAGCTGATACAACATGTAAGTGCAATTTCAGGCTGCTATTAGAGTTGATCTTAGGCGGAGATAGACAGTTTAGTGAGGGAAGATGAATTAGAAAGACTATTTTTGTATGACTCCTTTTTTTTGAGGCTCAAACCTTCATAGCCTATCAGCCATTGGATGCACACGTATGTCAGATGTATACTCCTTGGCTAGGCGGTATGAATCTAGCTATTTGGATACATGTACAGAAGTACCCCCACGCCGTATTCTTCTGATACTGTAGTACACTGAGCCTCCGCTCAGGCTCACGAGATCTTAAGATCGCTTTCTGTATTCTGCCAGAACGAATTTAGGTCGCCATGCGAATCTGTTATATCACTCCGCGATCTTTCGACCTTTTTTCCTTCGACACTCAAATCGTCCAACATAGTGCCAGTCGAGATCACGTTAACTTGGATAGAGTTGGAGGGTCCCACAGATTGGACTGGGTGGCGATCGCCCTGCCAGCAATGGGGCAATTTCAAACAGTCAGTGTTGGTAAACACGAAAGTAATCCGGACAAGGTTGCACCATTAGGAGGAATCAGGAGGAGAAGAGGTCATGCAATCAAGTAAATCGGCCACGAATTATTGAGGTACGGGATTGTGACTCACCGAACTGGAGTTATTTTGTCGTGACTCCCACAGATGTCCAAGGGTCGGTAGAGTCGTAGGCTTCATTTGTTGACGAAGGACAGAACGAGTGTTGAGAGTCTGTGCGTACAAACTTATCAGAAGCCTCTAATCGTAAACACAAATCAATTGACGATTACCGTCATGAGGGTGTTTCTGTCGGAAATGAAGAGATTGTCACCAGAAATAATCATTATTAGAAGACCTACGTGTACAATCGGGCCATGGGCATTGTAAAAATCAACCGCAGGTTTGTCCTGGGAAAGGCGGTCTACAACGACTCGGGTGAGCCCAAGCCTTGATTTCGTGAAATCGATTAATGACACTGACCAGAAAAACCAAATAACAAATGCAAAAGATGGTCACAGGCAATGCAGTTTCCACTGATGTGCGAATGAGCTTGGAAATGACAGTGTCGCTGGCTGATTGATGATTATTTTGTTTTCAGTGTCACGGCGCCACCGGTGCCCTGAATAAATACTCGCCTTTCATCCCGGTCCTGCTCTTCAACAGATGATACGAGAGTGTCACCGTGATAAACGCATCGCAAGCTACGGTGATAGCCATCCAGCTGTCTGCAACAGGTATCCGTTTAACATTGGCTTCTACACTCGGTTCGAGCAATCCGCCGATAGTCGCTGCAAAACCTAATCCTCCTTGAGCCAGGGAAAGCATGCAGATGACGACGAAGAGGACCAATGATTTGGAGAAAATACGAATACGCCAGGCGAGGAAGAATTGTACTGGGACGGAAATGCTGGTGGCAGACACGTACAGTGGTGAGTCGGCTTTTCTATGTGAATTGCCAGTGTCTGGAATACTCACAGCGTGGTATAGATAGCTATCGTGTTGAACTGCCAAGGTGTCGAAAGGAGACCAATTTTGTTCGCAAAACTATCTACGGCATAGTGCCACAGCAAGTACGAGGACGTACAAGAAGAGAACGTGTCGACAACTGCGATCCATATGACGAGGCAGCTACAGGACGGCTTTGAGCCATTTAATTGAATCGGACAAACTTGGAGTACGCACGTAATGGTAGGTCCATCTTTGATTCTGGAATCATAGTACTCGAAGAACTGGACGATACAGATCCCACTGAGAAGAGCGTTGAGCAAAGTAGCAACCACCACGGGTCCGAGGATGAGGCTGACATTGATGGGAGGATTTTCTGCCATGTTGGGTATGGAGGGGACCCGAACAAGTTGGAGGTGACTTGGAGTTTCTAGGTTTTAAATCAAGGCCGAATATTGAGTCGTCGTTAATCGCGATTCATTCAGCCCGAGTACGTTTCTGGCTAGACTGCTCCCCTGCCACTATGGCGCTTTCACCCGAAGATGCCCATACTGGGCTTTAGCCTATGTAGGTTCTATGTCTGCCGTGATTCTGGTTGACCTAGGGATCAATCAGGCCCATCAGGAGTGGAGATTATACTCCGAAGATGCTGACATGAAAGCCTGAAGATATCTTCTATCACGTTCATTCGTTCAACCCATCTCAAATATTCTTCGCCTTTCTCTTCTCATTAATTTCAAAACATTTCACTGTACAGTGTCTCGCAAGCGCGAGGTGAAATGTCCTTGGTGCAGGGGTGTATCACCCGACCAGGGACTGAAACACCAGGGCTCCTGCGGGCGGCGTATTCAAAACATTTCACTGTACAGTGTCTCGCAAGCGCGAGGTGAAATGTCCTTGGTGCAGGGGTGTATCACCCGACCAGGGACTGAAACACCAGGGGTCCTGCGGGTGGCGTATAGCGAAGGGGTAGGCGATTTGTCCGATCCTGACACGCTCTCACGGGGAGGGTGTAGCAGATGTCCAAGGGTCAGTAAAGTCCTGGGCCCCATTTGTCAACAAAGGACAGAACAAGTGTTGAGAGTCTGTGTGTACAAACTTATCAGAAAGCCTCTAATCGTAAACACTGGTCAACTGATGATTACCATCATGAGGGTGTTTCTGTTGGAAATGAAGAGATTGTTGCCAGAAATAATCATTATTGGAGACCTACATGTACAATTAGGTCATGGGCAATGTAAAAATCAACTGCAGGTTTGTCCTGGGAAAGATAGTCTAACAACGACTCAGGTGAGTTCAAGCCTTGGTTTCGTGATATTAATGACACTGACCATTAAAGCTGTACCACAAATGCAGAAGATGGTCGCAGGCAATGCAGTTTCCACTGATGTGGCGAATGAGCTTGGAAATGACAGTATCACTGGTTAATTGATGATTATTTCATTTTCAGCATCAATGTGCCACTGGTACTGTCAGTCTTCAGCTAGAGGATCTCAGCACTGGACGAAACCTCAAGTACTCACCTTTCATTCTGGTCCTGCTCTTCCACAGATAATACGAGAGCACTGTCATGATAGAAGTATTGCAAGCTACAGTGATAGCCATCCAGCTGCACTTGTATCTGCTGCCCTGATGTATCAATAGGGTGTTTTTCAGCTTGTTTTTCAGCTGATTTTTCAATGAAAAACACCTCAAAAAATGATCAAAAAACACTGGAAAAATAGTCCCACATGAAAATCCCTGATTTCTGTAATTACAGTAGCCAACCTGATGTATTTTTTATGGTTTTTTTATCATACTGCTCATGCCTGCTGTCTCCCTCTGCCAGTGTCTCTTCTGAGGGGCGTACAAGTATGCTCAATGCCTGCAACTTCTGAGGCACTGTGAGCAATGTCAACATGAAGACCTGTCATCTGACCTGGAAGCCTGGTATGAGGACTGTCCGTTTGGCATACACAATGGCTTTTGGGACCACAATAAGAATGACAATGTGTCGGAACTTTTGAAATGACATCATGACATGGCACAATACATTATTACGGGCATAATGGCCGGCAGCCGCTATAATAGGATTATTAAGATGGCGAAATCATTATATCGGCTAAGGTCGGGGCCATTATAATTAATCATGACGACGAGCTCAGCATCAATGAGTTGAGCAGGTTTAGCGAAGCAAAAAAGACCATCAATGCCGTCTACATATATTACTCGAATATTAGTATGTCAAGGCGAGATTTGAACCCAAGCACAATCAACGATTTGTAGTCAAATTTCAAGTGTGCACTCGAGACGTTACAGACAGTTAGGCCATTGACCTGTATTTATACTAGAGATCAAGCTTTACTAGACGTGGATTTAACGGCTAATATACTGCAGATCGCCGCAACTCAACAACTGATAGCAGTCACTCTGCGCTTTCGCCATCTCATCTACTCCAATTTACGGCTGCTACATGTACTGAAGAATGTATTCCGAGCATGATAAAGGTAAATTTGTACAACTGTATACTGTAATCCTCACTGTGAATGAAACTAAATTGCCGAGTACTTCTCTTCTAAGTTCTCCTGGAGCGTGTAGCGCGTGCTGGCCTTTCGGGTTCAGCTTCGGGAGCGCTAGAGGAAACATCCTTGGCCTTTCCTTTTCCTTGAGCACTGCCTCCACGCCCACGCCCGCGCCCGCGTCCACGAGGTGCATTTAATGATCCCGTTCCAACGGATTCAAGATCATCGTTGTCGTCTGCCTGCGCAGCGTCTGATGGTGAGCTTGTCTGAGTGTTGGAATCACGGGCTGGGATGATGGGAACGGCGTTGGAGGAAGAAATGATGGGAGGAAGATTATCGGAAGTATTTCCAAATGCAGCGTCAAGAGGGTTTGGCGCCATCAGATGCTGCATCAACTCATCAAGCTCATCAACAGCAGCACTCGAGGAGGGAGACGCAGCAAATTCCATCCCAGAAACACCGGCAAATACCCGTCGATTGTAGAAGTCATATAGAGATTTTGCCCAAGGCGTACCTTTTGACTCCGCTAATACAATCATCTTACGATAGGCTTGGAAATGCTCTCGATATGGGATACGTGATATAGTACCGACTTCGGTGAACTCTTTGTCGGGCGAGACAATAAAACAAAGCTTGAAAGACTGGGAGTAAGTATATAATGCATGTAGAATATATGTAGTATCAAAACTAGATAAAAACGTACCATGATTGCAGACCAAGCAATGCAAGATGCATTGACACTGCGTACGCCCCACTGAAACCCAACGAGGTGCTTTCCAGTTATCGGTGCATCTGGATTCTTGATAGCGGAAGGGGCGAAAAGATTAATACGAATGATCTACAACTAATCATTAGTCTGAAGACGGATAAAAGGGATTGATCCCTTACACGGGGTTGGTATTCATTGAGAAAAGTTGTATGCGGATTAATGATCTGCTCGGGAAAGAAAATAGGGGCAAGTTTCTCGTCGCTGATATCCTTCTTTCCTTGTGTCCAAAGCGTCTTGAGTAGCTCGGAATCAGCACACTCTTCGCCCGATCTTGCCACTCCAATGCATGCAGGGGGTGAAAGTTCACATAGAATGATAGCGGCATGCTGTCGAACACGATCGGTGGTGTGGGTACGATGGTTGTTGACAGCCTTTCTGAACTACGGAATGTAGATAATATCAAAACAAATGTGATGAAGAGCAAATGTATCACATACTTCAGATTTGAATGCGGGAAAAGTTGCCGCAAGCTCCTGCAAACGTGGTTCTTGAAGATGACGATGCAATTCTGCAATCGTTCCCGCCGTGTACGTGTTCTTGTCTATGAAACGAGCAGGTGAAAATGGATCGGGGAGATCGGTAGGTACTGGATGACCAAAAATGTCGACATTGATCCATGGTTCGTTCATCACCATCCACCTGTTTGCTAAAGTTGTGATTCGGCTCATCCAGGGATCTAGGGTAGGATTGACAGGAGCTTCATGTTTTCGGCCTTGTCCACGCTTTTTTGCTCTTCATGCTTTTGAGTGTACTAACGAGAAGGCGAAGCTCAGAATTGCGTTGACGAAGAGTTTGGTTCTGTAAGTGAGCCTCTTGGAGTCGCTAAAATGAAAATGTTGAGTATCAGAAATAAGACACTATTGTGTTTGATTGCGCACTTGGTAAACCAGAGCTGGACTAGCACCCACAGGTGGAAGAACGAGAGTGGGAAGATCATTGTCGTCCTCATGCGAATTGTCAAATTCACCCAATTCGTCGTTGTCAGACATGTCTAGGTGTCAAGATGGGGGTGAAGAACGGAGTGTGTTTAGGACTGCGCCAGAGTGGGCGTCGGTTTATGTACGTATGTGCCAAAAATAAGCTTTCCTTGAGGCGGCTTTCTACATCGGAACATGTAACACTATGAGTCAAAATTAAGCTTCTCAAGACCCGAATTTGTGAGTCATTTTCTTTGAACTTTCTACAAATCACCTGTCATGACCAATTGATCGGACTTCTATAAGGCTTCGATGGGTACCTGAAGCGCCTCTCACATAAGGCGTTTAGCGTATTTCCGGGCAGTTTTGATGCCCTTTGATGTATTACTCCCGCCTCTAAATCGTTATTGACACTTTTTAAGACTTTTTAAGGAACGAAAAGCGTTCAAGTGAGTTATTAGAGTATCAAATCTGGTTAGACTTAGTACATCACTTGTCGACTTCCATTGCGTATGGCGCCGATGCCCCGGCCATGACCACTGACCTTAAGTGCCTTCACTGAGAAGTATAACCAAAGCGATATCTTATCAAAAGTATAATTCTACTTGCAGTGAGTGTCCGGAAACATGTATTTGGTTGTATGGCATTAGTGGATGGCAGTGGACACCCATTTTGCTACTGAGCATGCAGAATTGGTGCCGAATGCTGCCAGACATAGGACTTTCCACCGCAATTGTTGGCTCTGATGACTGGCCATCTTCCTGGCTGTATATGATGAACTATGTCCACTAGAAGCTAAGTTATCTGCGGTCTGTGGTAAGTGCGCTGGTGCAGCGGTCAGGACCAAGCCGTGAGAATTCAATCAGGCATGATAAAAAAGGAAGGTGCGCACACTTTGGGGTGACCATTTGTATGACCGCCTTTCGTCATAGCTTCAACGATCACATACATATATTTTCCCTTGCGGTTATGTTTGTTAGGGTAGTATTATATACACTCTTTATCTTAGATATGCCTGAGTATATAGAGTGTTCAGGGCATGTTTTCAGCATCATCATTATGTGCGCCACTCCATACAGTCCGTCGTGCGGGCGGTCTACACCATTGATAGAGGGTCATATGGTACTACTAAATGACCCATGTAGGCCAGGTATATCATATAAGTCATGTACAATTTACTGGAATGAAAAATGCCTTCAAACCTACAGGATCTTGTTAAAGAACATTGTTCACCTTGTTGCAAATTTGTGACTTTATGACTTTTTCAAAAAGAAACATTGCTTCATGATTATTTCATATATTGAAAGTATGCATAAATTTACCATGCCTGCCATCATTGCTAACACTAGCAATGACTGTGGAAGATGCAAGAGAGTTGCTCAACTCACAGAGGAGGGACTGGTGATGATGTAAGCGTGCCAAGACGTTGCAAGGTCATCGTCAACCACGTCGGACCCTTCAATGGCCTCAGCGTCCACCTTCCATTGATCTCGACCCCTCACACAGCTACATTAGATACCCCTTGTATCCATTTGTAGTACCAAAGCTCAAATCGTCGTTGGTAGACTTAATGTGCGTGCTACTCCTATTCTCAGACTTGGATATTCCTCAACGAACATAAGTACACTCGAGCTCAGTTCGATACCATGATGCTATTATTCCTTGCGTACTAATGATATTCCTCCTTATACGAAGCTATAATTACAAATAAATCTACACCCTATAGCTATCATTGTTTCCATCTCAAAATACAGGGGAACACATCTTATGAGTGGTGAAGAGTTATCATGCTGATTGACTGACTCCTGAGCCTTGAGGACCTTAGAGGACACCTAGGCTTCTGGTTCATTATGTCCTGACAATGCTAAGTCTATGTTCCTCAACCTACAACCACTCAAAGTACTCTATAAAGACTTAACGGCGGGAGTACCCATCGAAGGGCATCAAACTGCCTGGAAATACGCTAAACGCCTTATGTGAGAGGCGCTTCAGGTACCCATCGAAGCCTTATAGAAGTCCGATCAATTGGTCATGACAGGTGCTACAAATGGAAAAACATGTAGGCATGTAGGTAATGATCTTACATCATAATACTTCTGTAAAACTCGGATACAGCCTCTTCATCCTAAGAAACATGTCCCCGTCTAAGACATCCATGACAAACTGATCTGTTGAGCCTGAGGAATCATCAACAGCTGGTGCAAGGATTCCTCGAACGATTGATTGGATAGGAATGAATTCTGTCTGAGCTTCTTTTCTAATCCGGAGAAGTCCAAGCCTTTTGTCGTCAGCAGGTCGATTGCGCACTACCCTGTATGGTTGAACAAGTGCAATAGCATAAGCGTCTCCCCTGACGCTGCAAGAAAACATATAGAGAAGCTGTGCGAAGGTAAATTCATTCTCTGTGGCGTGGAAAAGAACGAAATCGAAACGAGGTTTTCCATAGAAGCTGGGGTTGCAACGAAGTCGATTAACCTCTGGACGCCAAGTTTCCAAGGATTCAAAGCACGTTTTGAGATACTGATAAGGAATTATCTGTTGTCAAAATTCCAGTTAATTTCAGAAGTACTTTAATAAGTTATTAAGTGCTATGCACGGGGTCAGAGGCCTTGAATCTAACAACCTGTCAATCAGAAAGCAAAGATCGTTGAGCAGAGAGATATCTTGTGAGAAACTCTCCAACATGAATGCGAAATCTGGAGAATGATGGGTCAGATTTGTAAAGGTTCTCCAAATCCAGAAATGCTATTTCTTTCTGTTTTGCTCCAAGATAGAAACTCTCCTCTATAATATCTTCCTGATCTGAATTCACATCATCTAATCCTTCCATATAATCATCAAGATCATTGATTGCAGAGCGGATAGTGACAGAGACCATAAATTGCTGCTGTATTCGTATAATCTGTATTTTATGATTAAATCAGTTATACAATGTGTGTTTAAAGACTTACTTGATCTGCAACATTCTTGAAATTGGTCCTTTCATGATAGATTTTCCATAGAGGTCCATGCATCTTCTCATTTATTTTTGTTCCAAAAACGCGTGAGACTCCCTTCTCAAAGATATCATCAAACTGATGGACGTGATAGTGCATTTTGATAAAATTCCATGATTTCTTGGCTACTTCAGGATTCTCTGATCTTGAACTCATAGGCTCATAGATCTATGGAAATTAGAAGTAGAAGAATTACAACAATTGAACAAACTCACTGATATCATTTCAGAGAATTTCAGTACAGCTTTCCTGCCCTCTGCAATTGTTGTTTCTGTCTGAAGGTCAAGAGAGCCATACATAGTCATGTTGAGGTAGGCTCTCAGACATTTCAAGAGCTGACGTGCTGCATTGGATTGAAAAACATCATGGGCAGCATACAGAAAAGTCTAAAGTAAAATATCCATGAGTCTTCTGAAATATTGTATGAAATGCATCAAAGTATTATTACCTTTGAGATGTCCCTGTGCTTTGAGCCATCATTGAATGATGTATTGGTCACAGATTTGAAGTGATTCAGTGTGCTCCAAGGTGGCATATGTGAGAACCTGAAAAAACAGAAGTATAGATAATATAGATATATGAGACTGAGAGAAACATTCTAATTTCTTACCTTGAATCAATTTTGACTGCTGCAGATCTTGCCACCTGGCCAGGCATCTCATCTAAATGCCTCTTGAACTGAGCAAATAAATGATCACTCCATAGGCCACCACTGTCAAAATGGAGTTCATCAAAGGAACAAGCCATGTATGGATCCATGAAGTTGACATCAAAAAACACATTCTGGAAAGTAGAAAATCAGCAAGGGAATCTTGAGTAAGGAATGGAATTACAGGGACTGGTCTGAGACCAAACTCTTTGGTCAGCCCATCTTTCTCTGTGGCCGTTCTGCTAGCATACACCTTCTCCATCAGCAGGTGTGTTTCCTGAACGTTTCGTAATGGAAAAGAATTTGTGAGATCAGAGAGTTCATTGTTAGACACCAGGCATTTTGGACAGGGGCATAATCCTCCTAAGCCTCGAATCAATGCCATAAAACATCTGTTGATATGATAAAATATTAACAGAATATAAAGATGTTTGAAACTTACTGTTCCTCATAATCAGATGATAATATATATGGAATCAGCACCAAGCACCTGATGTGATTATCACCACATTTTAGCATACAGCCTGTTTCTGAGTGGGAAATAATGGATTCCAAAATCTTGTGGACTGAAGCATGCCATACTGCATTTTTGAAATTTACGAAGCCAGTTTTCCCAGCCTCAGCAGTGTCTTCATCAACCTATCAATAAAAATATCAGTATTGTCAGATACATAGTTCAGAGAGATACTCACAATTGGAAGCCAACCAACAAGTCTACCACCACCCAATCCTGTTCCATTTCGTATGTCCGATGGTAGATTAGCACATCATGCAATAACTGGATAGCCTTTCTGAGTACCAAAGGATGATAACTTGTTTTTGTCAGCATAAAGAATGATAAAAAATGGTTTTGCATTTCGGGGAAGTTCATGCTATGATAAAACTCAGTCAACTTAGATGCTAATATGAAATAATGGTTCAGACCTGAATGCGCCACCAGGAGTTTGCAGTCCAAGGTTCCTCAATAAATCTTTCCCATTTCTGTCCATCAAATTTGGAGAGAATACGAGCATCCCAATTGAGATGTGGTGCCAATTTCTTACTTGTGACAATTTCTTCTGCCCAGTCCCACAGTGGCCGGAAATGAACATCAAAACTTTTTTCTTCACCTTTGTACTCAACAGCAATGAAGGAGCTGTGGGCCACCGCTTCGCGTGGCAGTAACGAGGCCCAAGTAATCAGTTCATGGATGGTGAGCAGCGATGAGTAAGGGTGAAAGATGATGAGCGTTGCAGATCACGCGTCTTTGCGGCAACAGCCGATGACCGGTTACGGTGATCAAATGGCACCGGGGACCGGTGGAGTTATCGAGCATAGCCACACGCAGAAACGTCAGGTTATAAGAACGAGACCTAAAGGGCTCGTAATAGGTGCCTTCTAGAACTGTTATGATATTTGGATAAATTCTCAAAATAGAAGTGTGGACTTACTTACCTGGAGAGTCTTGACAGCAGCAAGATCCCATAAAGTCTGCATCTGAGAGGCAGATTTGATAGTAAAAACATTATGTGGATCAGGCTTATCTCGACAGTGGCACAGCAATTTGATGAGATCCTCAGTGAGATCTGAGGAAAGACCTGTATGTAAGGCAAATTCTGCCACTTCAAAGTCAAGCCGTGAGTGGAAAGGTTGCCAAGGAGTAAAATCTGTTGGAATACATGGCTCGAGAACTTTTCCAAACCCAAAATCTTTGAAATTCTGGATTGTTGTGTGTTGGCTGGCATTTGGATGAAATTCAGTCTTGATATCATTCTTGAGGACTCCAGCATGTATTTCCTCTGAGGATTCAAAGGCTGGAATATCAGAAGCATCTATCTTTATGTCAGATACTATTCAAGGGTCAGATGAGGCCCAGATCATATCTATGCACTGAGAATCGCTGCTTGGAAATCCTCAAATTATCGACCAGAGGTAAACCAAATCCCTCAACTCCACTTTGAGATCCTGTAGCATTTGCAGATACTACTACACTGGTCAGGTAATATACTGCTAGGAGATCGGAGACATGCCTGTGCCAGGAATTGAGGTAAATTCTGGATCTGGGACAACCATCAATGATTATACGAAGCATTTGTACTCAGTTGCACTTACCATTAAGATGCTCAGTATAATACTTCACTGTGTCCTGTATATCTTGAGCATCTCTCTGACATGTCAACTCATGTCTTGAAATTCCCCTCCAATGATACTTTTTAAAGCAGATCCTACACTTGGTAAAGCCATTTGCATCAATTATACAATCAGTTTTCTTGGTTTTTGGACCCATATGGGTACACGGAGAGTATAAACAGTGTGTACTTTGGTTATACGGAGTATTGATGGGAGGGAACAACTACTACTTCGACGAGCGAGGCTTTTCTGTTGGTGAGTGGTCGATGATGGCGATATCCGTGAGCTAATTATAACCCAATTATAACAGCGTCTATATTGGTCCCGGCCCGGTAATAATGACATCATAACCCTAACTCAATTATAACGACAACGGGAAAGTTCCGACATGACAGCAGCAGCAACATATCATCGATTTCCTCTGTTTCATCAATCTCCTCCTATCCTCTACGTCCTTGTACTCCTCAATCAGCTCCTTGGATGCTCAGCAGGATCTCTTTGACAATACTTGTTCTGATGACTCTGAAACTGATGCAGAAGACTTTTACCAATGTCATCTGGCCTTAGTATGCAAACATATTCACTTCTTTGAGCATACCCATGTTCTGAACCCCAACTCTGTGCATAAACTATCTCAGCTCTACCTTGTTCTTGTCTTGTACAAGCAAGACAACCCTAATCAGTTTCAACGTAATCTCTGAGTTTCATCTTTGATGTTTGACGCCCTTCTAAAGCAGATTGAAGACCACAATGTGTTTGTTGGTGGGGAAGGAAATGCTGAGCAGTTTCTGGTAGAGGAACAGCTGGCTATTCCACTGTACCAGTTCAGTCACTTTGGGAATAGTGTGTCTGTTGAATCGATTGCGCAGTGGGCTGGTGTCTCAGTAGGCATGGTGGTCAAGGCTACTCGTCATGTCATTGTTGCTTTTCTTTCACTGCACGATGAAGTTATCCACTGGCCTAGTGAAGCAGAAAAGAGGGCTGCTAAGGAATGGGTCGAGGCTGCTTCATGTGCAACATGGAGAAATGGAACTCTCGTTCCTCTTGCTGAGAAGCCAACTAACTATGGTGCTCCTATAACTAATATACTAAATGATCGCGAGTCCCAAACGGTATATAGAATAAACAAATCAAATGTTAAACAATGAATATAGATGTGGAGCAATGAACAGAATGAATAATCAACATAATAAATGAAACGGAAATAGAATAGGGTGGGGGTGCTAATAGGTGGTTTTTGTAATTAAGTGCTAGGAACTACACCCAAACACAAAACCATATACAAATGTAAATGAGACGAGTGTTCCGAGTAGTCAGAGTACTCAAACTCCCAGTTTACTTGTACTATAAGTACTTTTGATCAGGGTTTTTCAATGAAGTTAGCGCTTAGCACACGACACAATAAACACAAGTTTAACACCAAGGGGATCAATGAGTCCCAAATCAAAACACTTAATAGACCAAAAGGTCAACACAAAGATCACAGTTATAACCACAAAATGTTCAATTTAAACTCTGTCACGAATCACCGATCTATTCATTTCTTATCTCCACAGACTACTATTCACTTCTCTCATCATCATATTCTCTATCTACGGTTACCATCACTTGATCTGACATATTCATCTTTTATCTCCTCCGATTCCTATCTCCATGGACATTCCCACTTATTCACTTATTCCCAATTCACTTCTTAGATATATATACCAAAAGGACCTGTAGTTAGTTCCTTAGTCTGTTCACTTTGTCTCCACTCTGCTCTCAGCACAGTGCAGTGTCGAGTATAGTCAGCTACTCATCCTCTACTCGTCTCTACTATTCCTCTATTCTCTCTCTCTCTCTCTATCGCCTCATTTGTAACTCATCAATCTATTGGTTTATTGTGTGACTTGGGTGGCTATTGCTAAGTGACAACGTTCTTGACAAGCTCTATTATCTCCAACACAATGTTTATACTCTTAGAGAGTGCAGTTAGGTTTGTTTAGAAGCTTTAGTCCATGTTTCATGTCCTCTACTATTGCTAGCGAGATCCGATACTCTACAGTACATGGCTTGGGTAGCTACTCGTAATATCTGGTCCTTTTATACTACTCGCAGCTACAACTATACAGTTACTTATTTCTTTTTTGATGTCCACTAAAAGGTATGTAGAGAAAATACAAAACAAATCGAAAAATCTGTTAGTGAGTTCTACCCATTTCCTCATAAGTAAAGACTTGCTTATTAGGGTATACAGAAACTGTTCAATATTATCTAAATATTCATAGGAACTTTCTTCAGTCCTCTTTGTAAGCCATCTGGTGTTTTCGTGCACTGTCCTGGTTAGTGAGCATCACATCTATGACTCAGAACACTCCACTTATGACCACTAGGTCCCTCATACGTGTCCTTATGCTAGGGGCGTAGGGTTTTCTCATAGTTTCTTTATTCCGTTTGGTTTTCCTTTCCCTTTTCTCCAATCTTGCTTTATTCACATTCTATGCATTGCCAACAGTCTACTACTGAGTCCTACATGAGTCCAGCTCTTCTGCAGTCCCGTTTGCATACTTATTCATCCTTCAATGCTTTCAACGCCTAGCTAGACGCTTACTGACAGATTTATCCTTATCCAGAAATACCATTACCCATTTGGGTTGTATTCCGATCGTTTGGATGTACTGCGACTTAGCACTTCTGTCCCTTATGTCTCTGTGTAGAGACGTCTGTTCACTATCCCCTCTGTACCGATGGATAGCTGAACTCTCTGGGATCTTGTACATATATACTTTGTCCTACTTTTATCCACATGTACCTTTTATAGATACTTAAGATTCCCTCGAAGCTGTCTTAGTACTACAGGATTTACCAATACATAGATCTAGACCTAGCGTGCTTGTCTGCATGTCCGATCTTAGCGCTGTCTTCTCTGATCGACCTTTTGGCCAAGGATTGTGCTGCTTACGCATTCCTATGCCTGCAAATAGGGGCTACCTTGCACTTCACTGTCCCTTTGGATCATGCTAGCAGTACTAGTCGTTATAATAGGATTCAAAAGCCTTTGTAGGCTATCTTTATTATTTGGTGGGTCTGCTATCATAACTCCCATTCGTACATATCTATCATAGTACTTAGAATGAGTTGTTTCTCCATCCATAAGCACTTAATATTATTGTACCGTTGTTTTCTAGTCCCACTAGGTATTAACTAGCAGTTCAGGGCTCACCCTAGTCCTCTTATTCCCTTAAAGAATGTCAAAGACTGATATTATGGACCAAAATCGAAGTATGTATATGGCAATTTTGTATGGCGTATCAGCACACATAGGTATAATCGAAAAACCCTCTGAGGGTTTTTGGGCTTAGGCAGTGAATGATGTAAGAGTGACAGATATGGAAATATGAAGGAGTGTAGGGGTACAGCATGTGCCGAGGGTGTAGCTGAAGGTGGCTGAGATGAGGATTTCTGACATAGGAACCCATCCTGACATTGCCTTCACAGTTTGTAAATTAGCACAACATGTAGCAAACCTGTCAAATGACCATTTAAACAAAGCACTTTATATTTGTCATTACCTTCTTGGTACTCAACACTATGCTTTGGTGTACAATGGATCCAAGAAATTGAATACACAGGCCTTTCTGCTTACACAGACTCTGATTGGGCATCAGATCCAACTACTCAACAACCACATACAGGCTTTTTCTTAACACTAGCCCATGCCACTTTCAGCTGGACATCAAGAGCACAAAACACTATTGCACTCAGCTCTACCGAAGCTGAATATATGGCATTAAGTAATTGTAGTCACCAAGTTATTTGGGTTCAAGCTCTTTTGAAAGAGATTGAAATGCCAATAGGAACAGTCTACATATACAGGGATAACCAAGGCTCTATCTTCATGGCAGCAAACCCTGTTACAGAAAAATGTTCTAAACACACACATTAAATTCCACTTTATCTGAAAACAGGTTGCAGACAAGAAAGTCAAAGTACTCTTTATAGACAGAAATGATAATCCCGCTGATATGTTTATGAAAAATCTTGGTTGAACGAAATTCGAGAAGTTTAGATCACAACTAGGACTTCAATTTTATACAAGTTGAAGAATGACTTAATAGTCATTATACACTACAGGTCTAATTCCTTTGATGAAGATTATTCTCGGCTGCTTATAGCGCCATTTTGCTTACATGCACTAACTGTTGCACTAACTGTGCAGCTTAGCAAGGGGGAGTGTTGAATTGGCAGATTATGTAAGCAGCCATCAACAGTACAATAAGGAATCACAACAATGATGTGATAAGAATCTTATTATCTATGCTTTATTGTCTGGGACTTATTGTCCATATCTTATTGTTTGTAGCTTATTGTTCTTAGGTATCACATGTATTGTACTTCTTAGAACAGTATAAAAGGGCTCGTAGATTGCCCTCTAATAACAGGAATTCTCCTACATCTCATTGCTCTTAACCTCTATGAAAGGGATGTGGGCCAACGCTGCGCATGGCAAGTACGAGGCCACAGGTTTTCTCTTTGCTGGAGTGGGAAGAAGCCAGATGAGGTGCAGAGGCCCAAAACTGGATGATAAGCAAATATGTGAACTATTGAGGAAAAGAGAGGAAAAAAGAAAAGAAAGCAAGCGACAAAGAAGAAGACGAGAGATCGAGAGAGAGAAGAGAGGGAAAAAGAAAAGAAAGCAAGTGATGAAGAAGAAGAAAGATAATGAAAAAATGAAAGAGAGCAAAAGCAGTGTTCTACTTAAGGTCTTAAGCCTTAAGCACTTCAAGGGCTTAATACCCTTAAATTGAAGGGTTATGATTTCGAGAGGAGAATTTTAAGGCCTAAGGGTGGGATTTAAGGCTTAAGCTCGGCTAAGTAAATTCTGTGAGAAATATAATTTTTATTCGCGCTCGGAGTCACTGGGGCCAACGACGGGTCCATTCAAAGAATTTCTGTCATCAAAGGATGATTTCGAGGGAACCATGGTACGCTCTTTATTTTTGACTAACTATTTAAATTCTAATGAAACGAAGGGTCGAGATCCTATTGCCACATGGAAAGCATTGAGTGGCTCTGCGGAGATTCGTGTATTGGCACTGTTTGCTGTCAAGTAATTCAAGATTGTTGTGAATCAGGTGGGGTGCGAATGTCTGCTCTCAAGCACCAAGTTCATCCAATCCTCCCGGTGGAATCATTTGGGTCTGAAAAGGGTACAAAAGCTGCATACAGTGAGTGTTCTAATTTATGTCCTTGCTCATATCTTACTCATCCATTCCCTTAGGTTGGAGCTGATACGCATGGTTAATCAAGCAAAAGGTTTAATCAAATCACGAGGAACCATAAGCAAGAGTCTATGGATAAGCTTTTGAGTGTTCCGCACTGTCGAGATCTCCTTGAAGATATTAATGACGAGGATGAGACCGAACGTGGGAGGGCACTTGTTCTACAGCTTCTGGATGGCGTACAGAAATGGCAAAGTGGATAGGTGAGGCTTGTCAAGCAGAGAACGATGAACAAAACAAGGATATTGTGGACCCAAATTTGTTCACACTACAAACTCTATTTGGTGGTCTTCCAAAGCGGGCGCACATTACTCGTGGTCAGATTGATGAGGAGGCTATACTTATGGAGGCCCTTGCAGGTGCTGAAGAGGACAAAATTCCTGATGACGGAGCTATTGAGATACCTTCTGATGAGGATTCCTATACATAGGCTAGCTACATTTATCTTACACAGAAATCCGTGTCATCCCTCAGAAAAATTTTTGCTCCTTTTCAGAATTTAAGCCTTAAATCAAACCCTTGTATCAACCCTTAAACCTTAAATAACCCTTAAAGAATTGATGGACCCAATAGAGCTGATTAGCAGCGCCCATTTTTGCGCCATTTTTGTGGTCTCGGAATTCTCCAGACGCTGATCGGCTAAGTTCTAAATGCCATCATCTGGGTCAAAGGCTTGCACTCTGCTATCCCTCCTGCACTCTTCTCATTGTTAGTGCTTGCAATGCATTCTGAACATATCTAGGGGATATGTTGGAAGTTTTGAGACTTAAGTATGAGGGATTCATGAAGCGTGGAGGCATACCAAAAATCCGGTAATTTGTCTTAGTAAGCACTTAGTAAGCACTGCAGAAATCAACTCTCTTTTCGGTTACATTTCAGAGATAAAAAAAGGGCGCTGCTAATCAGCTCTAATTTAAGGCCTTAAAGTGAGACACTGAGCAAATGAGAAAGGAAAGCAATAAAAAAAGAACAAGGCGAAGAAAAAAGACAACGAAATGAAAGATCAAATTGGAAAATTCTGTTACTGGTCGCAAAGATATTGAGACAAGCGGGCAGTGTGGTGTAGTGGTGGCATCACACAAAGTTTCGTCCCCAGGGTCACCTGACTAAAAGAGCAGGCTCTGGGTTCGAACCCGTCCTGGGCCTCTGGTTAATTCCGTAGAGTCCGAACCCGGGCTTATGGGTAAACCGTAAGTTCAAACCTTCACCATAGGGGGTTTTAGTGGGTATGGTCCAGCAAAAGTCTGGAAGGAGTCCCACACTGCTTCCAGAATGCTCCGAGGAGGGATCTGAAAGCGTGCGTAACTGCATTTTCTCCTTGGGGGAGTTCGTGCTGGTGCAATCCCAGTGACTACCGTGGGTTGTAAGTGTGTGACCACTAGTGACGCGTGTCGTACAACTAAGTTTAAAGACTCAACGCTCCTCCAAAAAAAAAAAAAAAAAAGATATTGAGACAATGTCGTTGTTTGGTCATGTTTAAGAAATGCAGGGGCTGCGGATATGGGCAAGGAGCAAGGACTCAGAGGAAACTGGAAACAACAGCACGGGAGGAGACGGGATGAATATCCACCGCCACACGCAGAAACGGAGTGTAAAGAACTCAGCCTCATTTCATTCGGCCTTGTAAACAACTTGCTCTAACAAGCACTCTAACATCCCCATGTGAGTATGCAGTTGCCACTACGTATATAGAACATAGCCTGCTCAACATGCATTGCTGTGATGTCTTTTGCATTTTTTTTTTCTGTCATTTATTATTTAATTGATTTTGCGAAATCAAGGTCCAAGGCTTGATGCTCACCCTACTTGTTAACTTCCATCATAGACCACCAAACCCAGGACAAACCTCCATGTGATATTTGCATTGCCCCTGGCCTGATTGTACACGGAGGTCTAGTAGACTAGATCTTCAGACTATCACAAAGATGATTATTTCTAACAGCAATCTCTTCATTTCCGACAGAAACACCCTCATGACGGTAATCATCAATTTGACCTGTGTTTACGATTAGAGGTTTCTGACCAGTTTTGTACTAACGCAGACTCTCAACACTCGTTCCATCATTCATCAACAAGTGAGGCCTTGGACTGTACCGACCGTTGAAGATCTGTTTGAGTCAGAACAGAGTAACTTCAGTTCGGTGAGTCATAGTTGCATACCTCAATTAATAATTTTTGGTCAACTTACTTACTTGATTGCACAATTTCTTCTCATCATGATGATCACTTTCAGGTTGTCCAACACCGTGACAGTTTGTAATTCAGCATTGGCACTGGCAGGGTGATCGCCACCTAGTCCGATCTGTGGCACCCTCCAACTCTATCCAAGCTGACGTGATCTCGACTGGCACTATGTTGGACCATCTGAGTGTTGGAGGAAAAAAGGTTACAAGATAACAGATTCGCATGGTGAACAAGAGTCGTACTGGCAGAATTCAAGAGGCGGTCTTGAGACCCTGTGAGCCTGAATGGAGGCTCAGAGTACCACAGTATTCGAGGATATTTGATCAGTTGAGCTGCTGCCTTCTCCCTATTAGTTTCTGCACAGGCAAAGGATTTTTTTGAGCTTTTCTGAATAATCTTTAATGATTAATTGATTGATCTTCTCCAGAAGAGTCTCAACTCTTGGGAACCATGATTTTTTAATCACTAATTTCACATTGAAAGAAGTTTGACACCGTTGCAGAAGATTACCAACAACAAAGATGAACGATAAGTGGGTTTGAAAACGACGAGTTGGTCCACTTTGCAAGAGATGAGTAACATGTGCCTGCATCTCAATATCTCGGAGCCAATAGAGTTGTCAGCATGACTAAATGATTCTCCATCATACCAACACCATAAGGGAATAATGTCAGCCAAAGGTATGCAACGAGCTTGGGATTGTCTCGAGTTGGGAGATGAACCTGATGGGAGTTTTACAAAGGGCTCGCCTTTGCTTTTGAGCTGCCGTAGCGCATCCAATTTGGGTATATTATATGTAGAATCGACGTGATCAGCATCTACTATAGTAGATGAAGGCATGCCGGCGGATGATACACTATTGCTGAAGTGTTCGTTGTTCGCTTGTTCAGTATTGAAGCAGTACCAATGATACTCGTCGGTGGAATAGGAAGACCATGCTCAGGATATTGTGGCGCATTTGAATGTACTCAAGATTGGAATAAAGTGGGTTGTTAGCCTTCAGTCATTCCAGCGCTTCAATAATTCTTGACTGTTGAACAAGTGACAGAGCTGTAGTAAGAGTGTCAATGGTAATTTTAGAGTCTGGAGAACCAACCAGAATGACACAAATCTCATTATGAGGCCTCTTAAAGGCCGAGTTAACTTATGTCGACCTCGAAAATTTTACCACAACCTCAAACTCCCACCCCTTTTCATTGCCACAGCCAGTCTTTGTCCTTCCCGACAACCAGAATGTCCAGACTCGGTCTTGACCAGATCCAAGGACCGTAACCGTTGACGTCGATAACCACGTCATGCCGGCGTGTCAAATCGGTCTGCTTAACACCCTTCTTGAAGTTCTTCCCTCCCACTTCCACCGATGTTCCCTCCCTTCTGCAATCTCCATGGGATAGGGATGTCTTTTCGGATCTATTACTAGGATTGGCATCGAAGAAGGTAAGATTTACGGTGGTGTATTATAACCTTCCTTCCTTTACACATCATCCTGATCCAACCGATAGCATCACAAGTACAATAAGTATACAAAGCCTTACCAGTGACTTATTCATATCCTGGATCTTCGCACTTTGCGACTAAAATATCCTCTTCAGCGTCCTTCTTTCAACATCTGTCTGCGATTGATATCATCCTTCTACCTCTGCAGAGCCTACAGCAGTCTCGTGTCCCACTTGATCTTGCCAAAAATGGCATCAGCACGGGCATCATTACTCGTAGAACTCAAGCTACGTTGACGTGATCTCTTCGAGTCCCTTTTATACCTACTACAATACATTCTAGAATGTTCTACTTCTACAACTATGTATGAGTAAGTATCTATGAGTATGAGTAAGATAGCTCCAAGAGGTGAGTAAGATATTACTGAGCGCTTGAAGAGTCACTCATGGAATAGTGTCAAAGACACCAGGAAGTTCAACACAGTTCACCTGCATAACCTGAGAAATTAGACTACGTGAAAGGGCCTCGTAACTTGCCACGCGAAGCGATGGCCTTTTGCCCCAGTCGTGGTGTTCACTGGGTGGTAGGGGTAGACAAGTCATAAGAGGGGAGTACTACAGCTACAGCTCACTTGCGTCAATTCATTGATCCGTTAACCAGACCGGGACCGGGACCCATGATGTCATAAGTCACAAGTGTACATGTGACTAAGTTGCAATTAGTATGTGGCTCACAAGGTCTCAAGATCGTCCGTCTTTTGAATTCTGCCATTGCGACTCTTGTTCGCCACGCGAATCTGTTATATCACTCCGCGATCTTTTGACCTTCTTTCCTCCGACACTCTGATCATCCATCGTGGTAGTCGAGATCACGTCAACTTGGATAGCGTTGGAGGGTGCCACAGATCGGACTGGGTGGCGATCACCCTGCCAGTGCCAATGCCGAATTACAAACCGTCACGGTTTTGGAGAACCCGAAAGTGATCCGGACGAGGTTGCACCGTTGAGAGGGATCATGATGAGAAGAGATCATGCAATCAAGTACTAAGTCGGCCACCAACTATTGAGGTATGCGACTGTGACCCACCAAACTGAAGTTATTCTGTTCAGACTCAAACAGATATCCCAAAGTCGGTACAGTCCAAGCCCCCATTTGTCGACGAAGGACGGAACGAGTGTTGAGAGTCTGTGCGTACAAAACTGTTCAGAAGCCTCTAATCGTAAACATAGATCAATTGACGATTACCGTCATGAGGGTGTTTCTGTCGGAAATGAAGGGATTGCCGTCAGAAATAAGCGTCTTTGCGATAGTCTGAAGACCTACGTGTACAATCGGGGCAGGGGCAATCCGAATAGCATGAGCATGTTTGACCTGGGCATGGTGGTCTACAACGACTCGGGTGAGCTCAAGCCTTGGTTTCGTGAAATCAATTAATATCACTGACTAGAAAAACCAAACCAGCAATGCAACAGACCGTCACAGGTAATGCAGTTTCTACTGATGTACGAATGAGCTTGGAAATGATAGCCTTGTCAGAGGCTAATTGATGATTATTTGATTTTCAGCGTCACAGCGCCACCGGTACCGTCGGTCTTTAGCTAGAGGATCTCAACACTGGACAAACACTCACCTTTCATCCCGGTCCTGCTCTTCCATAGATAATACGAGAGCACCGCCGTGATAGAAGCATCGCAAGCTGCGGCGATAGCCATCCAGCTGTCTGCAACAGGGATCCGTCTAGCATTGGCTTCTACAGACGGTTCGAGCAATGCGCCAATACTTGTTGCAAAAGCAAATCCCCCTTGAGCCAGGGAAAGAGTGCAGATGACGACGAAGAGGGCGAATGATTTGGAGAAAATACGAATACGCCAGGCGAGGAAGAATTGTACTGGGACGGAAATGCTAGTGGCAGATACGTGCTGAGTTGGCTTTGCTACATGAATTGCCAGTGTGTGGAATACTCACAGCGGGGTGAACATAGCTATCGAGTTGTACTGCCAAGGAGTCGAAAGGAGACCAATTTTGTTCTCAAAATTATCTACGGCGTAGTGCCACAGCAAGTACGAAGACGTACAAGAAGAGAATGTGTCGACAACTGCGATCCATATGACGAGGCAGCTGCAGGACGGTTTTGAGCCGTTTAATTGAATTACACAAACTTGGAGAACGCACGTAATTGTAGGTCCATCTTTGATTCTGGATTCATAGTACTCGAGGAACTGGACCATACATACCCCAGCGAGAAGAGCGTTGACCAATGTAGAAACCACGACAGGTCCAAGAACGAGGCTGATGTTGAAGGGAGGAATTTCTGCCATGTTGTGTATGGAGGGGACCCGAACAAGTTGAAGGGCGACTCTGAGTTTTCTAGGTTTTTAAATCAAGTCCGAATATTGAATCGGAGTTAAACGTGATTTACTGAACGGTACGTTTCGGGCTAGATTACTCCGCTGTGGCGCTCTCACCCGAAGATGTCCCTACTAGGCTTTATGTTCTATGTACGTCTGCTGTCAATGGCGCTCCCACCCGAAGATGTCCATACCAGGCTTTAGCTACGTTCTACGTCTGGAAGATGTCACCATGAAAGGCTGAGGATAACGTCTACCGGATAGGTAGATAAATAGATAGATAGATTACACGGCAGGTCTTCTGAAGAACGGCCGGGTGTATGTAGATGCTGTGTAGGCAGCCACAGCATAGTACACCTACATCTACTACTACTCGTTCTGAGATCCAATGCGTCAGCCACTGACAACGTGACGGTAATCTCAGACTACTTAGTTGGCAGATTCAAGAGGTCGCGCCTTCCAAACAGAGTATTGAGACATCATGCTAATGTTTGCCTCTGGTGCTACCTCGAATATATTACTCATTCCTCTGTTCTACGTACGAGGAACGGGACCGGTGTAATAACCCTCATCCACGGACCACGAGTCACAGCTCCATCTATGGTGTTCAAAGTGTTAAATAAATCATTTCCCGACTTTTAAAAAGTTTACCGACTTTGCGAAAGCTTACCGACTCTGCGAAAGTTTTCCGACTTTCCAAATTCAGACCAAGAATAATGCTGGAAACCCTCCAATCATCAATGCAGCATTACTTTTCGATGTAAGGCGCCTGAATACGCCTGTACTAGCTAAATTAAAGAAAAAGGATTTATCATGCAGTACAGGTCATTTTCAGAGCAAAAAATGGTGATCTTGAAGGCCTCAATAACGCATTGGGGGGCCACGAGAGAACACAATGACTTATGAATATTCAGTTACCAGTAAGTATAAGTAAGTAGATTAAGTGGCCTCCAAAAAATGCTTCCTTCTAGCGTAGTTCATACTACGGGCCATCTATACGTCTTTGCAAGAAATTTGCCCCTGTGGCATGGCCAGACGCGTAGACGCGCTGCTTCATGGTTAGGGCTCCGCGCCGTACCAGTGCAGTACAGTTTGTACTGGTAACGTACGACGGATACGGTCCCGACGTCAGTGTTCGCCCTAAGGTGTAAGATTTAATTAAGTTAAGGCCTAACTGTTTTCCTGGCCCTTACAATACTTAATCAAGAGGAGGCCAAATTTTGACTTAAGGATATCGGGTGAAAATTTTTTTCAAGAGTCAATTTGGGGGACAGACTGACACTGACCCTATATCGGGAAGGGTATTCCCACGCCTCACGGATTTTCTCACTGCCGACGGTCAGCCGATGCTTCCCACACCCTTATCAAGCCGTGGTATCTAGCGTACTTCAACTCATACATGGTCTTGTAAAGGGTTCTTCACTTCAAATTTCAGTTTTATACCTCAGAAAGTATTGTAAGGGCTATTTCCAGGTCAGAAAATGTCGTGTAGTTTGTCTTATTGCCCAACTTTTTTTCAAAAAAATTTGGTACCAAAAATTTTTTTTAGACCCTCGATCGACAGACCGACCGACGAGCCCGATGTCACGGCATCATGGCCCGGCCTCCCCTTGTTAACCCTTTAAGCCCTAACACTGTTTGGCACCCTTAATTAAGGCCTTAGGGCGAACACTGCGGGCCGGGTCCCGTACCCTACAAGGCTGCTCAGTGCTGCAGGGTCCAATACGGGTAAACCCGTATTGGACCGTATTTTTTACGGCCGTCGTACGGGTTTGTACGGTATACGGGTCTACACCATCCAGTACTGGACCCATAAAAAATACGGGCGTACCAGTATTACTAGACGGTGCGGAGGCTGAGCCCTATTGGACCAGAATCACGGTGGGGAACAGGGACGTGGGAAACTAGTGGGAGCCAGCGAGAACGGCAAGGCTCGTTGCAAAACGAGTTTTTAAAGATTAATTTTAGCCGGCTAGCCTAGCCTCTCTCATTACCATCAGAAAGCCTCACAAAGCAAGCGGGGAGGGGGAACAACGACTAGAGATTCTACAGGCGCTATGTACCTGGATGAATTTAGCCGAGACCGAGGTATCGGATTTGTGACACGCAGTTTAGGGTTTTAAGCTGGCGCGTCCTGCCGACGCTACCTGGAAGGCTCCTGGGGTTTTGATCGGACGCTTGTTGTTCCTTTTTATTGTTTTATTTCTACTGAGCACTAGTATTAGTGAGGCAGGCTAGTAGTACAGTACTGTACTTTGCATGATATTGATTGCATCTACCACAATTGAATCCAGAATCCATTGGATTGGGATGACCCTAAGTATTGAGGGTTTAAGATACAGTGACTCTAAAATCGCAACGCCAACCGGTGGCTGTGGTTGGCTTATTCAGCGTGTGCGCGTGGTTGGCATTTAAGACGCGTGTGCATTGCCAACCGTTGCTCGTTAGACCCCCCTGGTGTGTTCTTACCCTATGCAATATGTACTCTTACTGTAGAGCAGCTCATAAACTCAGAGGATTTTACTCCCAATTTTGAAGCAGCTGGCGCTTAGCCAACGTTTGGCTGTAGGCCCCTCATGCTCGCCACGTGCCCACGCTGAGTAAGCCAACCACAGCCACCGTTGGCGCTGCACAAGCTCTCTAGTGACACGGACTGTCACTTTCTTCGTCTTGGATTAAGATATACAGTTGATATATACTCTAAGGATTAATATTAGACTTTAGTACTTGGTGTGCACTGCATGAGATTGAGATTCACGGTTCATGGACCGACGGCTTGCACTGGAGTCTGGAGTCTGGGCTACAGGCTACGCCCTACCAGTATCATAGCCTATAGCCAAAGACGACTAGCTACCCGTTTTTGGCATGCCGCATTTGGGCGCCTGAGCAAACCTTGTATACAGACGGTGTTTTGATGAGTCAACCGGTACCGTATGGAGAAGGCTCCTACGGTGGTATCACCGTACCGTCAAAGCTGTATATGCGGGTATTTCTTAGTCGAAGAGGGCAAAGGTTCGTCATAGCTAGCCTTTGACAGACTACCTGGTTGTATTGACGCAGAGCCATGCGGAGATACAAGCACGCTGGCTTTGTCATCAAGGCTGCTGCTTCCGCCATGAACCACTCGCAGCAAGTCGTAGTAAAGTGGGCACCCTTTGAGTGACGCATCGCCACGGGTCCGCTTTGTCATCAACCTTCCTAATTGGAGTGACTTGCTTTCGGCTTTCACGTACCGTGAAAACTGACTCAACCCTTTTGAGTGCGCCTGGGTTGATGTACTCATCGCAGTCCGGACACTTGGGCCAGCCTTTTTCATTGGTCTAGTATGACATTTCAGAGAAGTATAGACTGGCCTATACAACTTCCTACTTACCTCAATACTCATCATGAGTGTGTCCAAAAGAAAACTTTTAATTTGATTTTCCACAACTTATCAACAGCTCCACCCAAGAGGTGTGCAACTGGTCTACCTGAGACTGGACCTTGGGGGGGGGGGGGGGAGGGGGCCTGGAGAGGGCTTATGACCCAAAAGTACAGCATGCCCTACAGAGTGTATAGACCAATTTTCTGGAGTCATCTCTGCTTCAAAGTATCAGAAATACACTTGGAGTGTAAAAACAGGTAGAAGACATGCCGAAGACATGCCAGATATGCCTTATTTAGGTGGAATCCCACTGAAATGGTATGTAGTTCTCATAATAGTGATGTCATCAGTGGTCTGACATCATGAACTTTTCTTTGAAAAATATTTGCTACCTCAAGAAAATGGATCCCACATTAGCATTTATTACTCCTTTTGTTGTGTCTTTAGTTCAGTAGAGGGTCTATAAGGTTGTCTGGAGGGAAAAGTGACTTGATTTGATGATTTCTAAGCGAAATTTTATCTTATCTCTTTCCTTTTTAGGAAGGAGGGGGAGGTCTGGCTGACCTTAAAACCCAAAAGGAACATCTGGTCCAGCCATAACTGTCTGCACACCTCTTGGCTCCACCACAAGCAGCTCATGCATAATATTGTACTGTAATATCCATATGGGTTTAGTCCTAAGACTTAAGCTATCTATATTAGGACATGAGATGGATTTCTGAGTGGGCCAGAACAGGTATGATGTAGGGACAAAGCCTCTAGTGTCAGGTTGGTGTCAGGAACACCGAAATTAGGTTGCAAGCACTTTGGGAACCCTTCAGGGAGATTCTGAAGCCATCTAGACCCTTCAAAAAAATTTCATATCAAAAATTTTTTAAGACCTTGACTGACCGACTGACCAACCAACCCAATGTCACAGCATCACAGCCTGCCCCCCCCTTGTGTAGGCCCCTCATGCTCGCCACGTGCCCACACTGAGTAAGCCAACCACAGCCACCGGTTGGCGCTGCAGAAGCTCTCTAGTGACTCGGACTGTCACTGTCTTCGTCTCAGATTTCTAGATCTTCAGGAAGATATACAGTTGATATATACTCTAGTAAGTAAGGATTAATATTAGACTTTAGTACTTGGTGTGCACTGCATGAGATTGAGATTCACAGTTCATGGGCTGACAGCTTGCACTGGAGTCTGGCAGGCTACAGGCTACATTATGAAAGGGTGTGGGCCAGCACTGAGCGTGGCGGAAATGAGTCCGGTGAGTTCAAATCTAAGATGAAGATATTCAACAAAAAACAGATATTGCTGGTTCAATTTCTGAGAAAACTACTAGAGTGTAGATCATTGTGTAGAATCAGAGCTATAATCAATATATATGAGATAAAGATACAGCCCTCGAGCTCTTGAAAAGGGAATACTTACAAGAATAGGGGCGCATATTCTCTATTACCGGAGAAAATCGGAAAGAAATTTGATCGAGACAGACGGAGGAAACCAGGACAAACTCAACATAGCCACACGCAGAAACGCAGTGTAAAGAACTCGTCCTCATTCTTTGGCCTCGTAATCCACTACCATTGCCCATTCAAGCCCATTACCAGAGATGACTAGCTTGGCATGCCACATTTGAGCGCCTGAGCAAGCCTTGTATACTGACGGTGTTTTGATGAGTCAACTGGTACCGTATGGAGACGGCTCCTACACTGACCTGTATCACTGTGCCATCAAAGCTTGATTCAGATTTGAGAGTAAAGTGGGCACAGTGCCGTCATCATAGCCAGCCTTTGGGTCTCTTTTGAGTGACCTGTTTGTACGAGATGCAGAGCCATGGGTCTGCTTTGTCATCAACCTTCCTAATCGGAGTGACTTGCTTTCAGCTTTCTCTAGCATCACCCATCAGTATATGGCCTCCACACCATGTCTGTATCAATCTGCAATGTGATTATGTTCTTGGATCCAAACCATTCAAGTTATGAAAGGGATGTGGGCCAAGACTGCGCGTGGCAAGTATGAGGCCACAGGTTTTCTCTTTACTGGAGTGGGAAGAAGCCAGATGAGGTGCAGAAGCCCAAAACTGGATGATAAGCAAACATGTGAACTGTTGAGGAAAAGAGAGGAAAAAAGAAAAGAAAGCAAGTGATGAAGAAGGAGACGAGAGATCGAGAGAGACTCTGAGAGAGAAGAGAGGAAAAAAGAAAAGAAAGCAAGCGATGAAGAAGAAGATGAGAGATCAAGAGAGATAAAGATAACAAAAAATGAAAGAGAGCAAAAGAGAAAGGAAAGCAATGAAAAAAGAACAAGATGAAGAAAAAAGACAATGAAATGAAAGATTAAGATTGGAAACTTTTGTTACCGGTCGCAAAGATATTGAGACAACAGCATTGTTTGGTCATGTTAAGAAATACAGGAGCCACAGATATGGGCAAGGACTCGGAGGAAACCGGAAACAACAGCACGGGAGGAGACGGGATGAATATGCACCGCCACACGCAGAAACGGAGTGTAAAGAACTCAGCCTCATTTCATTTGGCCTCGTAACAAGGTGCTGCTGAGCATGAAGGGATTCTATACACAAAGAGCCAGGGTGCTATTTCAGTCAGAGTCAATCAGATAACCTGTGAGGGTGTGTCTCCCTTGTTCTTTTCTTCTACTTTGCTCTAACTATCTACTGTAGGGTGCCATATTGTATATCATCATGACTACTACAACACTATCAATCCAGACGACCACGAGAGAAGACGTGTATATTATGACCACTCAGATATGTCAAGTCACCTCCCAAATGGCCTTCAAGTCTCAACACATCAGTGGGCTTCAACCTGTTAGATACGTGTTACAGTTTTCAAGGTAACTAATAAGTAATAGGTATAATATATTATAGCATGTTATTAACTAGTTATAAGAGATTTTTTTCCAAGCTTTGATTTTGCCAAAAACAAGCTTGTGCCTGATGAGTAGTTCACCCATGAGTGTAATATGAGAACTATCTAGAGGTTCACACACACTGACAGTTTGTAACATTTTTGCACTGTGAACCGTGTCCAGATATCTTGAATGACCATCAATATTTTTGCTTGAATTTTGCTAACAATGTATCTTTATCATTCTTCTCTGTAGGGCTCTGGAAAATATAAGTGAACCTTTAGTTGCTGACTGGTTCACATTTGCTTCTGGCAGGACCAAAGAGGAGCTGGCAGCACAGTGGTCAGTCAATTTTGCAGCTTGAAAGGTTTGTCCAAGGTCATGAGCTGACAATTTGATGCTCTGAAAGGCATGGGAGAGAGGAAAATGGGTGCATTTATTGGAATATTGGAAATTGCATGTTAAACTTGAGAATTTGAAGTAGTACCATGGCATAGATTGTCTGCAAGTATTGAGATGAGAGTGGGATGAGAGGAAGACTTGAAGGTGACTGGCACTAATGAGTCAGTGATTGGACCACCACTGCGTGCGGCAATGACAATGATGGCCAAAGGAAAGGGAGGGAGTGGCTATATATCAGATTCCGTGCCGGAATTTAGTAAGAAAATCTCGAGAAAATTGTATATCCAAATTGAATAGCCACACATGGAAGCATCCCTCCTCCCTAAAGGGCCTCTTAATCTAGGGCTGGAAGCAATTTGATCAACATTTATAGACTACATCAATTCCAAGCCTGCCTTTCACCACCCTCGCATCCTGCCTTCTACTTACCAGTTATTAACAGGTTATAACAGTATTTAATTGTATTTGGTTAGAGCCTTACACATCACTTTATCAAGGTTAAGCTTGCAACAGAGTGGAGATTTAGTATGTTGTTCTCGTGGTGGGTGTATCCTCCATTTCTACATGTATATCTGTGCCTCGGACACTGTTTCAGCAAATCTGCCACCAGTCTTGTAGATATCTACATTGCATGTGGTGACTACAACAATATTCTGACCGAGTGGCCAGTTAAACCAGCACTACGAACTGAATATGTCTACGAGACTCGGCACCAAGCTTCTCCGCAAATTCTCCGTCAACTTTTGTCGAGCAACAAACCAGTGACCAGTGCCCAGTACCCAGTGCATGACCCACATCTACCTCTTCAGAGTCTATTGCATTTTGTGCAACGGGATAAGGACTCGTACCCGCCGCTGTATACAGTGGCCCGTACCGACATATTTGCAAGTCATGCAAACAAGACGACTATGACGACACAAAGCCGTATGGCATTGGCACTGAGATTGGTAAAGGCAGCTCACAAGTGTACACGTGAGTAAGTTGCAATTAGTATGTGGCCTCAAGATCACTTTCTGTATTCTGCCAGAACGGATTTGGGGAGCCATGTGAATCTGTTATATCAGTCTGCGATCTTTTGACTTTTTTTTTTTCCCTCCGATACTTGAGTCGTCCATCGTGGTGGTCGAGATGACATCAACCTGGATAGAGTTGGAGGGTGCCACAGATCGGATTGGGTGGGGATCGCCCTGCTAGTGCCGATGCCGAATTACAAACCGTCAAGGTGTTGGAGAACCCGAAAGTGATCGGGACAAGGTTGTACCGTTGGGAGTGATCATGATGAGAAGAGATCATGCAATCAAGTACTAAGTCGGCCACGAACTAGTAAGGTATGCGACTGTGACCAACCGAACTGAAGTTATTCTGTTCAGACTCAAACAGATATCCCAAGGTCGGTACAGTCCAAGCCCCCATTTGTCGACGAAGGACGGAACGAGTGTTGAGAGTCTGTGCGTACAAAACTGTTCAGAAGCCTCTAATCGTAAACATAGATCAATTGACGATTACCGTCATGAGGGTGTTTCTGTCGGAAATGAAGGGATTGCTGTCAGAAAATAAGCGTCTTTGCGATAGTCTGAAGACCTACGTGTACAATCGGGCCAGGGGCAATGCGAATATCATGAGCATGTTTGACCCGGGATTGGCGGTCTACAACGATTTGGGTGAGCCTCAAGCCTTGGTTTCGTGAAATCAATGAGTGGCACTGACCAGAAGGGCCAAACCACAAATGCAAAAGACGGTCACAGGTAATGCAGTTTCTACTGATGTGCGAATGAGTTTGGAAATGATAGCCTTGTCAGAGGCTAATTGATGATGATTTCGTTTTCAGCGTCACGGCGCCACCGGTACCGTCAGTCTTCAGCTAAAGGATCTCAACACGGAACAAATACTCGCCTTTCATCCCGGTCTTGCTCTTCCACAGATAATACGAGAGCACCGCTGTGATAGAAGCATCGCAAGCTGCGGCGATAGCCATCCAGCTATCTGCAACAGGGATCCGTCTAGCATTGGCTTCTAGAGACGGTTCGAGCAATCCATTGATACTCGTTGCAAAAGCTAATGCCCCTTGAGCCAGGGAAAGAGTGCAGATGACGACGAAGAGGAGGACTGATTTGGAGAAAATACGAATACGCCAGGCGAGGAAGAATTGTACTGGGACGGAAATGCTAGTGGCAGATACGTGCTGAGTTGGCTTATCCGCATCGCATGAATTACCAGTGTCTGGAATACTCACAGCGTGGTGGATATAGCTATCGTATTGTACTGCCAAGGAGTTGAAAGGAGACCAATTTTGTTCCCGAAATTATCTACGGCGTAGTGCCACAGCAAGTACGAAGACGTACAAGAAGAGAATGTGTCGACAACTGCGACCCATATGACGAGGCCGCTGCAGGACGGTTTTGAGCCGTTTAATTGAATTACACAAACTTGGAGTACGCACGTAATGGTAGGTCTATCTTTGATTCTGGATTCATAGTACTCGAGGAACTGGACCATACATACCCCAGCGAGAAGAGCGTTGATTAAAGTAGAAACCACGACAGGTCCGAGAACGAGGCTGATATTGATGGGAGGAATTTCTGCCATGTTGTGTATGGAGGGGACCCGAACTTGAAGCTGAAGGGCGACTCTGAGTTTTCTAGGTTTTTAAATCAAGGCCGAATATTGAGTCGGAGTTAAAGGTGGTTTATTGAACGGTACGTTTCGGGCTAGATTACTTTGCTGTCCCTATGGCGCTCTCATCCGAAGATGTCGATGCTAGACTTTAGCCACGTTGTATGTACGTCTGCCATTTAGTGCGCATACTGGCAGGCTATGTAGGCTACCCTGATATTACCCATTACCCATCATTACCAGTATCGTAGCCTATAGGTTAGCGGTTTACGCAGCACACTGACTAGGTACATACCCCTATCTAATTCTAATAATTGTCTATAAGTATATGTTTGACTCATATCACATCAAGGCGAAATCAAGGCCTGTGCGAGTGGCGAGTCGACGACTCCTCACGAGACTGTACGGTGAGTAGTCAGTAGTCTCTTTTGAGTGACCTGTTTGTATGAGACGCATCGCCATGCGTCCGCTTTGTCATCAACGACTACGACGAGGTGCCCTCATGCCCGCGATCAATATTAGACTTTAGTACTTGGTGTGCACTGCATGAGATTGAGATTCACGGTTCATGGGCCGACGGCTTGCACTGGAGTCTGGAGGCTACAGGCTACATTATCCATTACCCATTGCCGATTCAAGCCCATTATCAGTATCATAGCCTATAGCCAGAGAGACTAGCTACCCGTATTTGGCATGCCGCATTTGGGCGCCTGAGCAAACCTTGTATACAGACGATGTTTTGATGAGTCAACCGGTACCGTATGGACGGTGGTATCACCGTACCGTTATGCGGGTATTCCTTAGTCGAAGAGGGCAAAGGTTCGTCATAGCTAGCCTTTGACAGACTGCCTGGCTGTATTGACGCAGAGCCACGCGGAGATACAAGCACGCTGGCTTTGTCATCAACCTTCCTAATTGGAGTGACTTGCTTTCGGCTTTCACGTTTCCCCCAATGACCACTCGCAAGTCAAGCAAAGTCGACGACTACGACGACGCAAAGCCGTATGTCATTGGCACCGAGATTGGCAAAGGCAGCTTTGCGACCGTTTACAAGGGCTACCACGAGTCCACCCGCCAACAAGTCGCCATCAAAACCGTCACCCGCGACAAACTCTCCCCCAAACTCGTCGAGAACCTCCAGTCCGAAATCCAAATCCTCAAACTCCTCTCCCACAGACACATCACCAAACTCATCGAAATCGTCCATGCCGAGCACTACATCTACCTCGTTATGGAGTTTTGTTCCGGAGGAGACTTGACTAATTATATAAAGAAGAGGGGAAGAGTAGAGTCGCTGGAGTACATCCCTTCTCCTGGCGCTGCACCGAGGTATTATCCACATCCGGCTACGGGCGGGCTGGACGAGATTGTTGTCCGGAGTTTTTTGAGGCAGTTGGCCCGCGCCCTCAAATTCCTCCGTCACCGCAACCTCATCCACCGCGACATCAAACCCCAAAACCTTCTCCTCTCCCCCCCTCCCCTTCCTTCCTCCGAACTCTCCCTCCGCGGCCACCCTCCCGGCGTTCCCATCCTCAAAATCGCAGACTTTGGATTCGCCAGATCACTCCCCTCGACCATGCTCGCTGAAACCCTTTGTGGTTCTCCTTTGTATATGGCCCCAGAGATCCTAGGCTACAAGAAATACGACGCTAAAGCAGATTTATGGAGTGTGGGCGCCGTGTTGTATGAAATGGCTGTGGGGAAACCACCGTTTAGGGCACAGAATCATATAGAGTTGTTGAAGAGGATTGAGAGGACCAAGGAGGTCAGGTTTCCGGATGAGGAGTCTAGTCATCATAAGACTAATTCAACTCCTAATGGCACCCCTTCTACCCCCCAAATCGTCCCCTCAGACATCAAAAAACTCATCCGAATGCTTCTCAAACAAAAACCAGCAGAAAGAGCTTCGTTTGAAGAGTTTTTTTCCAGTACGGCCTTGGCGAGGAGCAAGTTTCCACGTCCGAGGGACGTCGATCCTACCTCGACGTCGGGTACGCCTTCGTCTACGTCTACAGGTGCCAAGAACAAGAACGCGACGTCAGGAGGCGTAACAACCCTAATCCACGACCCAATCAACAACGTCTACAGACCTCTTACACCACCTGGGCATAGGATTATACCTGATGAGGTATTGGATGAGAGGGTGTTGGTGCCTGGGGGCAGGAGGTGGGATTGGGGTGGGGGTCATCCTAGAGAAGGAGAAGCGCAAACGCCGGGAGCTGGACCTAGTCAACTCGGGAATCAGAATCAGAACCAGACCCCTCAGCTCAAGACCTCCGGAGTAGGAATCGGCTCAGAATACGACTACGACTACGTCCTCGTAGGAGATACTCGAGCGGTAGAGTTTAATAGAGCGGTAGATGGTGAGTTGGTTTCTTTTTGTTGGGTGTTTTTGGTTTTGACGTTTGTTTCTCACAGAACTCGCACTTGCATCTGCACCCAGACCCAGACCTCGTCCTCGACTGAGTGAGAGGGAGCGAAGGCCTTTACAAGAACGAGAACGAGAGAGTCTACAGAGGAGAGTGTCGTCAGAGGAGGAGGATCCAGATCCTATGATTTTACCAATGACTACGACTACTACAGCCAACGTCAACAACACCACCAACACCACCACCAACACCACCAACACTAAAGCCATCCCCGTACCCGTACCCGTACCCACCACCACCACACCAACTACCATAACATTCCCCCCTCCTCCTCTTCCTCCACACGGGACCCCTCCCCAACTATCATCTCCCCCTCGAGCGCAGCTTCTAGAGCAGCATCCAACGCGTTAAAGAGTGCGTTGAGTTTGGCTAGTAAAAAGTTGTTTGGGACGTCGGGGAGTCCGGATAGAGTGGGTGTGGGTGGGGGAGTGGGGCAAGGGCAAGGGCAAGGGCAAGGGCAAGGAGCAAGGCAACAATATCCCCGTCCACCACCAGGCCTGTTCAATTAGACGTGGACCCGAATCTGAATCTAAATCCAAGTCCAAACGCCCTCTTGAGATCGAGACCCCCGTCAAATACCTCAAACTTAAACCCCAACCTCAACGTCGTCGTCGTTGATCAAACACAAGTAGAGAAACCAACACCAACACCAATACCAACACCAACATCAATACCCAACCAACCCACACCCAATCAACCCACACCCATACCCAACCAACCTACACACCCACCCATCGAAAAAAACCCAATCCCCTCCATCCTCCTCCTCGACCTCGAAAACCTCGCTCAAAAAACAGATGTATTGTGTCGTTGGGCGGATGAGATGTTTGAGTTTGTTAGGGGGGTTAGGGGGGAGTTGGGGGGGTTGGGGGGTTAGGGGAGGGGGGTGAGTGCTTTTTTTTATTACTTTTTTACTTTTTAAAATTACTTTTTTACTTTTTTACTTTTTTACGTTTTACTTTTTACTTTTTACTAATTTACACACAAGACTCGAAACTCGAACTCGTTTCTCCTTACAGAACCCTCCCAGACCCAACTAGAACTAATACCAATACCAAACCCAACCCTCCTCAAACACCACCCCCACCAACTCGAACCCCACCAACCCCAACTCGAACCCACCAACTCGAACCCCACCAACTCGAACCCCAACCCCGCCTCCTCCCCCAAAGCCCTCAAAGCAGCCAAAAAACGCTTCCACGCCTCGTTAGAGGCAGAATACAACGCCGTAACGTGTATAGCGGTGTACATTCTCCTGATGGGGTTTGCGCAAAAGGGGATTGATAGGTTGAGGGATTATCATGAGCGGTTGAGGGAGCATTGGAAGATGAGGTTTCCGGAGGGGGAGGGGGGAGGGTGGGGGGTGTTGGCAGGGTGGCAGGGTTGGGGGGGTTGGGGGTGGCAGGGTTGGGGTGGTGCAGGGTTGGCGGTGGCAGGGTGGGGGCTGGTGTACTGGTGGAAAGGGAGGGGAAGAAGAAGAGGTAGAAGAAGAAGAAGAAGAAGAAGAAGGTTGGGAAGATTTTGATTTTGGGGTTAGTGAAGGGTTTGATGATGGTGAGTGGGTTATTCTGATTTTGCGAGTTTTGATTTTGACTGATGGGATGGTTTCTTTTGTTCTTCGTCTTTGATTGATTCTTTCTTTGCTTGGTACCGCCCTCCCCCCCCCCCCCACACACACACGCACACACACACACACTCTCTCTCTCTACGCTCACCATGCCCACGACGTAATGAAACCCCAACCCACCCTACGATGCCCACGATGCAATGACCCCCCCCCCCCCACACACACACCCCAAAAAAGCCCTCCAATGGTTCAAAGAAATGTTTATCAAATGCAACGAACGCGCAGCACTAGTCAAAACATGGTTACCCGCTAAATATGAAGGACCAAAGAGTTGGTTGGATCAGTTGGTTTATGATAGGGCTTTGTTGTTGGTATGTCTTTTTTTTTTTTGGTTTTGTGGTTTGTTTTGTGGTTTTTGGTTTTTGGTTTGGCTTTCGCCCGAGGTTTTGTCATCTCCCCCCCCCCCCGACCCTGACTTTGTGTTTTTGCTTTTCTCCGGTTCCCGCTCCTCGGTTGTCTTTGATTTTTTTCGTCTTTTTCCGTCTTTTTTTTTTGCTTTTGCTTTGACCTTTTCCTTTGTCTCGCCGACTGCCCCTAACTAACGACATTGACATCGATTTCCTTTTTTATAACAGAGCCGCACCGCAGCCCGTAAAGAACTCTTGGACCAAGCTTCTTCCCCCGACGAGTGCGAAAAGTTGTACGAAGAATCTTTATGGTGTCTCTACGCCCTCCAAGACGATTTGTTACAAACTGGTAATCCGTTTAGTGGTGAGGATAAAAAGACGATAGCTACTTGTGAGTGGTTTTTCTTTACTTTTTCACGTTCTCCTTCTCCTCCTTCGCCTTCACCTTCACCTTCACCTTCACCTTTGCCTTCACTTTCAACTTCACCCTGTCCTTTTCACCCCCATTTTTCTTTTTCCAACACCACCCTTACCCCATTCCTTCCACCCAGGGATCAAACGCACCAAACTCCGCCTACACCGCTGTCGTACCAGAATGGCAATGAACGATGTAGACAGACTTGCTGATGCGAGAGCGGACCATAATCTTGTTGATGTGGTTAGGATACCGGCGCCTTGGGATGTTAAGCCTACGGCTGCGACTACTACTACTACCACGGCGACGGCGATGGGGATGGGGACGGGGACGGGGATGGCAGCAGGTGCGACTGCGACTGCGACGGGGGTAGGTGGGATGAGCCCGAGGAGGACGTCGTCGTAGCGTTAATTAGACGATCGAGAAGAGCACGACGCGATAAAGCGATAAAGGTGATAGACAGACAGACAGTGGCGGGGACCTCTAATTCCTAGCTACGTCTTTTTGTCTTTTTTATCCTTTGGGGCTTTTTTTTGGTTTTTCTTTCTTCCTTTGTTCGCTATACGTCCCGTTTTCCTCTCTTTCTCAGTCTCATTTCAGTCCTATCCTGGTTCTGGTTGTGGTTCTCTTGGACGACGTGTACTCGGTTGTATCATAGTTTTCTGTTTTCTGTTTTCTGTTTTTTCTTTTCAACGCCAACGGTTTCTCACTCTACCCGTCGCACATGTACATGTACATGTATGGAAGGCGAGAGTAGTGGTGGCCCTTCCATACGGCTTTTCTTTCTTCTTTCTTATTAAACTTGACTTGTAGAAATGTTTCCTATCTTCCTATCTTCCTATACCTATATCTAGCTCGGACGTTGCACATGTAAATGTACAATACTATACAGTATCAGTATACACCTCCATATTATGATATCCCTATCCCTATCCACTGTGTCTTTTCCTTCCTTCCTCTTGTACATACATAAATAGTTTGGTTTTATTTCTGGTTTTCTGGTTCTCTAATTTGCTGGTTTACTGGATGCGTGCATGTGCATGTGCATCGCTTTCCCTGTCTGTCTGTGTCTTGTTATTGTCTCTCTTCTGCATTATTCTTCTCCCTTCACTCTACTAGTATTACTTATGTCCCTGACGATCACGACGACAATTTCCATTTTTCATTTCCCGCTGTCTGCTGTCTGCTGTCTGCTGTCTCCTTCCTTCTGTTACATTATATTCTCGCACTCACATTCGCATTATTGTATTCCACGGGCCTCGGGACCATCCATCATCTTCTGGTTAAACGTTTTGTATGCATATGTACACAGTATCCATCCACTCCATCCACTCACCTATCATCTATTCTATCCATTCTATCTATTCTACCTATCTATTCTATACGCCGACGTCGACGTAGTCGTAGAGGCCATCAATCACCGTTTGTTTGCTTTTTCTGTCATTTGCATCATGCACGGAACGATTCATTCGGTCGGAAGCCGAAGCCCTACACGCTTACTTACATACATACACACTATACAACCGCAATTCTCCTCCTCCTCCCGGTGTATTTAGCATTGACACTGTACACTTTCCTCGTAGATGCGTGGCCGCATATGTATGTACATCTACAATTCATTATTCTTTTAAATCTTTTATTTTGCGATCATGATGGGATCCCAGTGTCCCAGTGCCCACTCCCCCAAGTTTATGAATCCTCGCCTCAGCCCTCAGCCCTCAGACCTCTGCCCGGGCTAGGACCAAAGAGCTGATGCGCCGGAATACTAATGAAACGCCGAGACCAAGAGCCAGCCCTGCAGTGTGCAGCTTGTCTACACCTACCCTAATTCGTGAGTCTGACAGTTGGAGTTGGGGTGGGAGCTGGAGCTGTTCAGAAGCGGTGGCGGCGGCGGCGACAGCATGGATGGCACTATAGTATGTAGAAAGTCAAAGCCCTTGTTCAGGTCATCGTATGTATGTATGTATGTAGAGCAGCTCTTGCATCCCTGGCGGGAGGATGGGTTGGTTGTGTTTCACCATGTAGCTAGCCTATAATGGTAATAAGGATAACAAGAATACAAAATGGGGAGAAAGGGAAAGAAGGAAAAAGTCAGGACCGTGATAATAGCAAATGACAATGACAATGACATGGAACGCAGAGAGCAGAAAGCAGAGAGCACAGGCCAAGCTAGAGCCAAAGTAGAGATTAGAGGAATGAAGACGTACGGAATAGTATCTCGATGCTTTCCTGTAAGTAAGAGTAAAAATGAGTCAAAAAGTCATAGTTACGGAGGCAATGACTCAGAAGCGTATCTTTGCATTAAAAGTTATAGTGGGGAAGTCCTGGAAATGGCGACAGCAGTGTGACGATATCAATCCATAATGGAATAGAGGCAGACGTAAGCTGAGGAACGCACGATGTAGGGTATTTTGTCTAGAGGTACTGTGTAAGATAAGGAAAAAAATAAGGAAACAACAGCGTAACATGTTTGTGATGATACGCACTTTTATCTTGTACAACACGTTTCGTGACGCCTAGGGCAGTTTCTGTGGTCATCTGAACAGGACCTAGACGACGTCCAAAGAAGCCAAGGACACGCTAGTCTCGAGTATCCAGACTGACGATATATACAGTACTACACTTCGTGTGTCCTGCAAGTAAAGTCATAGTTACAGAGGCAATGGCTCGGAAGCGTAACTTTACATTGAAAGTTATAGTGGGCGAATGACAATACCGAGAATACAAAATGGGAAGAAAGGGAAAGAAAACGTCAGCACCGTCATATGTCAAGAGTAGACAGAAAAACTGGACTACTAACGAAATGGCATCTCGATGCTTGCCTGAAGGGACAAAGTAGCAGATGGCATTGGTGAGACCTAGCAATATTAATAAGCAAGGCTAAGGGAGAGGAGATGTACTCTGGCGTTGAAGGTGATAGTCGGGAGATCCTGGAATGGACACAGAGCAGCACGTCGACGTCAATGGAGAAGACAGGTCAGAAGAGAGGGTAAGCCACGCACAGTGTAGGGTATTTTGTCCAGAGGTACTATAAGATAAGGAAAAGAATAAGAATAAGAAACGACGACAGCATGACATGTTGCGAAAATACGCACTTTTATTTTGTACAAAACATTTTGTGACACCTAGCTAGTGCAGTGTCATCTGAGTGGGACCTAGACGTCATCCAGAGAAACCAAGGACACGCAGTTCAGCCGTTCGGTCTCAAGGTGGATCGTCACCTAAAGAAAAAAAGTGAGACGAAGGGAAACGTTAAATATGGTGGAGACGTACCCAAAGTATCCTATATCCCGTCCGAGCCATCTTCAGCTACCAGACTCTAAACGTAAACCACCAGAACTCACGCCAACGAAAAACCACTCAAAACCTCCCATCTTCGTCCTCGGGCGACAACTCCTTAGCTTTTGGATCCAGCAGAAAAACTTTCTCCAACGAGACGTCTGGACGTTCTTGGATCAAATAGAGTACCCCTGCTTGATGGCGTGAGGCTTTAGCGAGGTCTGCTCCTTGTACGGTGGCTTTGAGCGATTCCGACGAGGATGATTAGAGATGAGTAAAGTAGATGTGGATTCCTTGGCCTGCGACAGTGCGCATTTGCTGTATGGCATCCAGATGAAATTCAAAGACCATGGTAAAAGACAGAGCGTCAGATTGGACGTGCTCTTGGGTTGACGACCAAGTTGGAACCGTCCGCGTACTACTCGAGCTCTACCCATGTTGGGACTCCTTTGGACGTCTCGTCGTCTTCTCCCAGGTGTTCTATATGATATCTGCGGTGGTTTCAGAGTATCTTAGGTGACAATTCTGGTGGACATACCTATCACGTAGCCAAAGCCCAGGGCGGAAAAAGAAAAGTAAAATTGCACAGCCACGCTAGTTGTCTCTACTTCTGCCCTACGTCAATGGTCATCGTCAACGATTTCCCAACGAGTTGCTATGCAAGTGAAAATGTACGCTGCTATTAGAGCTGATCTTATGCGGAAATAGAAAGGTGGAGAGGGAAGATGGAGTGGAAATCTGAAAGACTCTTTCCATGACTCCTTTTTCTGACGCTCAAAAGGTCATAGGCGTTCAGCGGTGCAATATCTCATTGGATGCGCACGTAAGTCAGATGGATACTCCTCCGCTAGTCGTATGACTCTAGGTATTTGGATACAATAAACTTGTGTACGGAAGCACACCTACGCCGTCACGAATATGGTATTCCTCTGATTCTATGGTATGCTGAGCCTCCACTCAGGCTCACAGGGTCTCAAGATCGCCTTTTGAATTCTGCCATTGCGGCTCTTGTTCGCCATGCGAATCTGTTATATCACTCCGCAGTCTTTTAACCTTTTTTCCTCCGACACTCAAATCATCCATCATAGTGGACGAGATCACGTCAACTTGGGTAGAGTTGGAGGGTGCCACGGTTTGGACTGGGTAGCGTTCGTCCTGCCAGTGCTAATGTAGCGATTGCAAACCGTCACGGTGTTGGGGAACCCGAAAGTGATCCGGACAAGGTTGTATCGTTGGGAGGGATCATGATGCGAAGAGGTCGTGCAATGAAGTAAGTTGGCCACAAATTATTGAAGTACAGAACTGTGACTCACTGAACTGGAGTTATTCTGTCCTGACTGAAACAGATGACCAAGGGTCGGTACAGTTCTAGGCCGCATTTGTCGACGAAGGACGGAACGAGTATTGAGAGTCTGCACATACAAAACTGGTCAGAAGCCTCTAATTATAAACAGAGGCCAATTGACAATTACCGTCATGAGGGTGTTTCTGTTGGAAATGAACAGAATGTCACCAGAAATGATCATTATCGCGATAGATTGAAGACCTACGTGTACAATCGGGCCATGGGCAATGAAAATATCAAGTGCAGGTTTGTCCTCGGAATGGCGGTCTACAGTGACTTGGGTGAGCCTCACGCCTTGGTTTTGTGCAATCAATGAATGACACTGACTAGAAAAGCCAAACCACAAATAAAAAAGACGGTCACAGGCAATGCAGTTTCTACTGATGTGCGAATGAGCTTAGAAATGACAGTGTCGCTGGCTGATTGGTGAATTTCATTTTCAGCGTAACGGCACCACCGGCACCATCAGTCTTCACCTAGAGGGTCTCAACACTAGATAAACACTTACCTTTCATCCCGGACCTGCTCTTCAACAGATAATATGAGAGCGCCGCCGTGATAGACGCATCACAAGCTACGGAGATAGCCAGCCAGCTGTCTGCAACAGGGATCCGTCTAGCATTGGCTTCTACATTCGGTTCGAGCAATGCACCCATACTCGATGCAAAAGCTAATCCCCCTTGAGCCAGGGAAAGAGTGCAGATGACGACGAAGAGGACGAATGATTCGGAGAAAACACGAATACGCCAGGCGAGGAAGAATTGTACCGGGACGGAAATGCTAGTGGGAGACGCGTACAGTGCTGAGTTGGCTTTTCCACAAGAATTGCGTGTCTGGAATACTCACAGTGTGGTGGACATAGGAACCGTATTGTACTGCCAAGGAGTCGAAAGGAGACCAGTTTTGTTCTCGAAACTATCTACGGTGTAGTGCCACAACAAAGACGAAGACGTACAGGAAGAGAACGTGTCGACAATGGCGACCCATATGACGAGGCCGCTGCAGGACGGTTTTGAGCCGTTTACTTGAATTACACAAATTTTGAGTACGCACGTAATGGTAGGTCCATCTTTGATCCTGGACTCATAGTACTCGAGGTACTGGACCATGCAGATCCCAGCGAGAAGAGCATTGACCAAAGCAGAAACCACGACAGGTCCGAGAATGAGGCTGATGTCGATGGAAGGAATTTCTGCCATGTTGGGTATGGAGAGGACTCGAACAAGCTGGAAGGCGACTTAGGGTTTCTAGGTTTTCAATCGAGGCCTAATTTTGAGTCGCCGTTCATCGCGATTCATTGAGAGTGGTACGTTTCGGGCTAGATAGCTCCGCTTTTTCCATGGCGCTGTCACCCGAAGATGCCCATACTAGGCTTCAGCTACGTTCCACGTCTGCCGCGATTCTGATTGGCCCAGGGATCAACCGCTGATCAGGGATGCAAACTCCGAAATGCTGGCACAAAAGGTTGAAGGTAGCGCCTGTATCTCTGGTGCTACCTCGAATACTCATTCTTCTGGTTCTACGAGAAACGGGACCGGTGTAACAACCCTCATCCATGACCCCATCAACGATGTCTACCGACCAATCACTTCCCCAGGGCATACAATAATTCCTGAGGAAGTGTTGGATGAGGGCGTTGGTGCCTGAACCACGTTGGAGGATTAGTTTTGGTTTGCGGTGTCCACCGTAGCCGTATATACGGGGGACACGGACGGTATGTACGGTTATGACGCCGTACCGCAACCGTATGGTGGCCTGCCATGGCGGAAAAAGAAAAGGAAAATTGCACGGCCACGCTGTTTGTTTCTCAACTTGAGTCAGCTGCCTCTTCGTCGACGAATTGCCAACGAGTCGCTTTTCTTGCCCAATGAGAAGCTGGTACAATATATATGTAAGTACGAATAATTGCTACTATTACAGCTGATCTTATGCGGAGATGGACAGGTTAGTGAGGCAAGATGGAGTAGATCTAAAAGACTATTTTTCTATGACTCCTTGTTCTGAGGCTCAAAGCTTCATAGTCTTTCAGCGGCGCAATATTCATTGGATGGGAACGTAAGTCAAATGTATACTCCTTCGCTAAGACGTGTATTTGGATACATTGAACTTATGAACGGAAGCACCCCTGCGCTGTATTCTACTGATACTGAGCCTCCACTCAGGCTCACAGGCCCTCAAGATCGCTTTTTGAATTCTGCTAGAGCGATCTTGGGTCGCCATGCGAATTTGTTATATCACTCCGGGATCTTTTGACCCTTTTTCCTTCGACACTCAAATCGTCCATCATAGTGGTCGAGATCATGTCAAATTAGGTGTAGGGTGCCACGGATTGGACTGGGTCGCGATCGTCCTGTCAGTGTCAATCCAGCAATTGCAGACCGTCACGGTGTTGAAGAACCCGAAAGTGATTCGGACAAGGTTGTACCGTCCACCACAGGTCCGAGAATGAGGCTGATGTTGACGGGAGGACTTTCTGTCATGTTGGGATGGAGGCGACTGGAATAAGTTGAAGGGCGACTCGGATTTTTCTAGGTTTTAGATCAAGGCCGAATATTGATTTACCGTAAATCGCGATTCATTGAGCGGTACGCTTTGGGCTAGATTACTCCGCTGTCTCTATGGCGCTCTCACCTGAAGATGTCCATACTAGGCTTTAGCTACGTCTCACGTCTACCGTGATTCTGGTTGGCCCATCGAGAGTGGAAAACAAACCCGAAGCATCAGGAAATTCACAACCGTATGGCAAGTATGGGATGTATGGACAGTATAAGCTTTATACGCGCCAATACCAATTCATACAGTTTCATACAAATCTGTTCTATACCTCTGCCGTAGAGATTTTGGGCTTAGTATGGGAGTATAGACAGGTAAATTATGAAGCCAAAATTTCATTAGTATGATGATCTGCGTACTTGCTAACATAGAAGGCTGTAAATAAATCTAGAGATAAACTGAAGTGTAGCTTTGGTGGAATATATTTAGGTCCGTAAACAGGTATCAAGTGGGCAGTGCGAAGAATTGTATCAAGATGTATGACTGCGAGTAAAGGAGGAGAGGAAGGACGAGAACCCCTAAATGCAGGCCTGACTATCCACATTCCAGTATTCGGGTCAGGCCTATGACCAAACGTATTGTACCAATGTACAAGTGCACACGGATAGTGGATATTATTGTGCTTGAAAGAGAATAAAAGTAAAACTCTTGCGGCACTCATACCTCGGAACCCTGACCGAGACTCGTCAGTCACAACTAGCACACAGTCCCGACGAGGATCACCGCGCCATGATGGTGTTGATCGTATACGTTCCCGCAGTATGCCCCGAGTCCCAGACAAGTCACTTGGGGCATAGAAGGTTGCAATGGCAGAATGATATACATATATGCGTGAACCAATAGTTGGTAGATTATCGTCTGGAGGCATTTGGTCTTCAGAAATTTGGGAATGTAAGAAGCGGCGTGCGAGAGTAGGTAGCGTTGGCTCCCCAATATGATCAGCGAGGTCATCGAGGAAGCGAGGATAAGAGCGTTCTAATAAAATCACAGTCAGCTTGGGCAATGAAAGTATACATGAAATTGTACCATGTGTTCGTGCAAGGACAACATCAGAAAGCAAAACCTCGTCAGAGTCCAGAGCATCTACATCCTCAGTCTCAGCTTCAAATCCTTCAGGCACAGTACTATGAAGAGGGAGGACAAAGCCATGCATAATGAGGTCAGCTCTGCACCCCATGACGCGGGGGCTTTATAAAATCCATGGCGTAACCATGCAAACCGTTTTATAAAAGCTATGGTTCAACCATAGGCACTTTTATAAAACTTACCGCCAAAATAACCAGAGCTATCCATAGTACGCGACGCTCAGGCCTTAAGGTCTCAAGGTGAATCAGGCCATGTACCAGCGAGGTCCACGACTCTGGACCAAGGTCCATGGTCATGCGTTGCGTTCTGAATTGCCATCCAGTGCGTTGCGCGTTCCATTTTTATGGTACATTATTCTTGTAACTACTATTGAGCAGGCTATGTTCTATATACATAGCGGCAACTGCATACTTACCTGGGGATGTAAAAGTGCTTGTTAGAGCAGTTTGTTAGAGGTTAAGAGCGATGAGTAGTAAGGGAAATCCTTATTCTTGTAGGGCAATCTACGAGCCCTTTTATACTGTTCTAGATAGTACATGTGACTACTTATCTAAGAACTCTGATGTACAGTAAGTGTAACTAACTAGATTACTATCTAATCTATATCTAATCTAATGTTGATGGCTGCTTACTAATTTGCCAATTCAACACTCCCCCTTGCTAAGCTGCACATTAGTGCACGTAAGCATATAGGCACTATAAGCAGCTGAGATTCATCTTTGTTATTAATACATATCAATATGTTGTACCAAAGTTCAACTTGTATAGAATTGAAGTCCTAGTTGTGATCTAAACTTCTCGAATTTCTGTTTGCCAAGGTTCTTTGTAAACATGTCAGCTGGGTTATCGCTGCCTTCTATGAACTTTACTGTTACATTGTTGTTTGCAACGTGTTCACAAATGAAGTGATATTTAACAGCAATATGTTTTGAACGTCTTTCTGTAACAGGATTCAATGTGATGAAGATAGATCCTTGATTATCCCCATAAATGTCGACTGCTTTCATCTCTATGTTGAGTTCTTCTAAAAGAGCTTTTATCCAGATGACTTGTTGACTACAATCACTAAGTGCCATATACTCAGCTTCAGTAGAGCTTAGTGCAGTTGTGCTTTGAGCTCTAGAGGCCCAGTTTAAAGTAGCACAGGCTAATGTTAGGAAGAAGCCAGTATGTGATCGATGATTGTTTGGATCTGATGCCCAGTCAGAGTCTGTGTAAGCAGCAAGACCAGTTCCTAATGGATCTGTTTCAGTGATCTTTTTCTTGGATCCATTGTACACTAAGGCATAGTGTCGAGTGCTGAGAAGATAACAGCAAATCCAAAGGGCTTTGTTTAAATGATCATCTGAGGGGTTTGCAGAGTGCTGTGCCATTTTGGTGACAGTGAATGCTATGTCAGGACGAGTTCCTAACATGATGTAAAGAAGAGAACCAATGACAGTTTGGTATTTCTGTCGAAGAACTGGGTCGACTGGAGATTTGTTTTTTATAGGATAGTATCCTACAGGTAATGGGGTAGCAGAAGCTTTCGCGTTTTGCATACCACATCGTTCTAGTACCTTTTCAAGGTAGGCACATTGATCAAGATAGATTTTGCTACCTTTCCTGACAATGTTCATTCTAAGAAATTCTTTGGCATTGCCAAGATCCCTGCATTCACATTTCTTCATGAATTCCGCTTTCAGTTTGAGAACTAGCTGTCTGTCTGCTCCACAGAATAGGGCATCATCAACATAAACAATGGCAATGACAAAGTGGTCGTTCTCTTTATATACAAAGATTCCAGCATCAGAGTTGATTCTTTTAAAACCAAGTTCTGCCATGGACTTATCAAGACCTTTCCACCAAGCAAGACCAGCTTGCTTAAGTCCATATAGAGCGTGAAGTAACTGGATCACTTTGTGTTCTTTTCCAGGTTTTATAAAACCTTCCAGTTGTTCCATATAGATCTCTTCTTCAAGTATGCCATAAAGATAGGCACTACGGACAGCAACACCTGAGATGTGCCAATTATTGAGGGCTGCCAGTGTGAAGATAAGGTGCACCGTCTCAAAGCGAACAACTGGGGAGAAGACTTGATTGAAGTCTAGACCTTCAATCTGAGAAAAACCTTTAGCAACGAGTCTCGCCTTCTTTCAACCATCAGTTTTGATGTCAAAGACCCATCGGTTTTTTATGACTTTCCTATTCTCAGGACAATCTACGAGTTGAAAAGTTCCGCGCCTGCGAAGTACCTCTAGTTCTTCATGTCAAGCAATTTCCATTCCTCTTGCTCTCTATCTGGTAGGAGTGATATTTCTCAGAGTGTCCATTCGTGGGGAGATTTAGAGTCAATTGCATTATTAAGCAAGAGATTTATTAACTGTACTCCCCCTTCCCAGCATAGTTGTGCCTGATCTTCATAAAGATTGTTATTTCCATCTGTATTAGATGCAGAATTCTCATCATCTGATGTGGATGTTTGTGGCCTGAGACCTTCATCAGTGTCTCCTGAGTCACTTTGTCCTGTGGAACTAGGACTGGGATCCTGTGGTTCTGTGGCTGCAGTTCCATGTGGCTGGTTCAGCTGTTGCCATGCCTCACGTTCTCTTGCAGCTTTCTCAGTGTCACATTTATCAGCTGTGACCTGTTTGTCTGCATCGCGTGCACACACGCCAGGGGGTCGAGCGCTTCCCTGTCTCCAAGCTTGATTAGAGCCTGGCACAAATGTTTTTGGTGCTCTCCTGTCACGGTGAGTTCGTCTAGGTGCAGGAGGCAGGTTCGGTAATCGCCCTGTTCACCTCGGAGGTGTCTGTGGAAGCTGAGGTGGTGCAGGTTCCGATTCAGATCTTGGGGGCGGCATTTCTGGAGGTGATCTCTGCAGACTCTGTCTGCCAGCATTGTCATGCCAAACATCAGGTCTCCTTCTGGAAGGTGCGTTGGTTGGTATGTAGAAATGTTCGTTTTCTCCTTTGCTGAACATTTGAGGAGTATCCTCTTTAGGATCGTTTGGAATGTCTTTCAATGTTATAGGTAGTTGTTTGGAGTTTGTTGTGGTTTTACTGCATCAAGGAAACAGAGTTTCGTCGAATACTGCCTGTGGTGCAGTGAATAATGCATTGCTTTTTCTCATGAATAGATTGCCATGACTGCCTGGTGCAGGACCAAGGTAGGTCATAAGTTCTGATTTAGAGGCGAGTTTGTTCTTTTGAACTTTTTCAGGAACGTAAATATACACTCCACAGCCAAGTACATGTAAATGATCCATGCGAGGCTTTTGTTTCTCAAGAACTTCATATGGCGTTATCCAGTTATGTCACTGCAACGGAGTGCACATATACAGATGCACTGCATGTATGACACAGAATTCCCACCAGCTGTCGGGAAGACATGCATGTTTGCGCATCGCCTCAGCCTTATCCATTATTGTGTGCATAAGGCACTCAGCATGACCATTTTGTTGGGGGGTGTATGGTGCGCTTTGAAGGATCTTGATGCCTTTGTCTTTCAACATTTCCATGAAGGCACCTTTGGTATATTCTCCCCCTGCATCGGAAATCCATTGTTTGACTTTCGTCTTGTATTGGTTTTCAACCATGGCATGGATTGGTGTTTTCTTGTTGTTCAACAGAATTGCCCATGCATTAGACATAAAGTCATCCAAAAAGATTATCATATAATTGAATTTGTGATATGATTCAGTGGGGAATTCTTTAAGATCTGAATGAATTAACTGAAAGGGACGCATAGCCCATCTTTCTGATGGTGGGTAAACTTGTTGTGGTGTTTTTTCTTTGAGACATCCGCAGCAAATTGGCACTTCTGTAGGAACATTAAATTCTGGCCAACTGTCGGTATGTGTTTGGAGATGTTTGAGAACATCATGAGAGGGGTGACCTGCACGTTGATGTGCCAAGTTGAAATTGATTTCGTAAATCATAGTGTCTGCCAAGGAGGCGATGTTTGTTTTGGTGTGAGGAAGATAGTAGATAGTATCTTCTGGTGATCGTTTGGTAAATGTCAACCAGCGTCGATGTGCTCTACTCCATCTACATCTGACATTTTGTCATACTTCATGAGCATGATCATTTTGTCTGATCCATGTACAGTCACTCTATCTGATTGTAAGAATGTACCGAGTGACAATAACCGTTGGTTTAGATTGGTGACATAGTACACAGGGGCTATTTTAAAGTAGTGTGACCCTTGTTGTATAATGACAGTACCAGTGGTGTTTGTTTTTGTAACTCCATTTGCAGTTTGAATGGAGATTGGATCAACTTTGTGTGACTCAACAAGGTCAGTTAAGTCAAAAGTGTAATGTGCAGATGCTCCAGAGTCGAGTAACCAGGCATTGTCATAATGTTTCTGGTTGATGAGAGTATTCTTTCCCTTGCAATTCACACAAGATGAATAATAAGTCCCACAGGGACATAATATATTTGGTACATTATAAATAGAGGGGTTTAAAGAATCCAGAGGAGCGGTATGTATAAATATGTTACAAGCATGTTTAAATAAAGATTTACATGTGACCGGGCTCATCATCTGCACTGTATGGGATGTGTCAGATACTCTATTCACAATGGAAGAGAAGGAGGGTGCAGCATACCTGTAGTACCCGCCATCATTCCAACTCTCAGAAATAATCTCCTCCTTGGAGTCAGACCCAAGGGATATAATGTCCATATCTGGAGAACTCAACAGAGTTTTGAGACCTGGCATTGAGTTGGCATCCTCATCGACATCTGAGTTGGAAGCATTGGGGCTTGTGGAGATTTCCTTGAATAAGGGCTCCACCCTGATGAATTGGAGGCACTCATCTGGTTGAAGTCCCTGTTGATCTCCTTGAGGCCCTCGTTGTACTCCCTGTTGAACTCCCCCTCATACCATCTGCGGGTCATCTCGTTGCTGACTACTTAAAGACGCTCCTCGATGTCATGAATCCCTTCCTGTCTTCGCTTCCAGACCCTGTCCTACATTCCTTCTACTTCCTTTGTTCTAGATCTCATCTCCTGGTACCTATGACTTCTATCTTCTTTGATACATCATTTATCTGACTGACAGATCATATCTACTTCTATGGCACATATTGACATCACTTAGACACATGACTATCATCCTATGGTTGTCTCCATCAGATACCTGCTGATCTAACTTCGCACTTTTGTATATTTACTACATGGCTTTGTAGATAGGTTCCTTAGTCTGTCCAAGTGTCAAGAACAGGTTGAGATAGGGACTGGATGCCTCTCAGGCCACCACACAGGAGCCAAAGACAAAGGAACAAGGCAAATAGATGGTATAAGTGAGTAAGTCAGTACTGGGCCAGAGTCTACATAGTACTGAGGACAATGCTGAGCAGTACTCTGGGCTTGTTGCTTCTGGCATGTTTGTTCACCAGCACATTTTCCATGTCCGTGGCCTTTGCCTCTCCAAGTGCTGCTGCTGCCATTACAGTGCTGCTGCTGCTGTTGCTCTTTGAATACAGGGGGTCTGCCTTTGCGTTTAATGGCTGTGATTTTAGTAGCGTTAGTGGATTGAGGTTTCTTTCTACCACAAGTTTCCCAGGCATTAACGACAGAAGTACGTAGAGTGTCAAGGGAGCCTGTTTCGAAGGCATCAACATCATCTTCAGTTTCCCGAGAAATGACATAAGGGTAGATATCTGCAGGGAGTTTGTTGATAACAGTCATGTACTGTATGTACATGGGGATCTGAGTTTTCTCACCAGCATTATTGATGTAAGTGAGATACATTTTGATGAGATCAATGGCAGCACCAGGATGAGTGTTGCAGGGAATTTCAATGTTCATAGCCCGTTTGAAGTTCTGAAAGATTTCAGCAGCTCCAGGCTTACCATAGAGGCTTTTGAGAGCGTTCCACATCTCTTTAGCAGTTTTGATGTCTTCAAGTTTGGCACTGATAGCTTGAGAGACATGGAGTTTGATGACTCCCGTGGCTTTGTCATTGTCCTTGTCCCAGTCAGCGGTGCTGCTGTCATTAGTGGCAATGAAGTGTGTGGGAGGAGGAGCATCACTGCCAGCTTCACTAGCAGCATCAGTTGCAGCAGCACCGGCTGTGGTACCAGCAGGGGCAGCTGGAGCAGCTGGAGGAGTTGGAGGACTGACAATTTCAATATGTCCTGGACAGGGAGTTTTGAGGACATAGGCGATGCCCTGGAATTGAAGCCAAGATTTGGATTTGCTGGCCCAAAGGGTATAGTTCAGTCCAGTGAGTTCTGGAACAGTGGACATGAAGCTTGATCTGGAAGACATTTTCAAAATGCGATCTGGGGATATAATCAACTGTCAGCATAACATCCTATATGCAAGATAAGCAGCAGCGTTAAGGACGCACCATAAGAAATAAATGAAAAGCTGCAGCTAGTGCACTGGTGTGCATTATACCAGCTTGCAGCCATAAAGGCGCTACTGAGCACATACAGCAGCCATGAAGGTGCATGTAGAGAACGTCTGCCACAGAGGGTGACATTCAAGCAGCCACAGGGGTGCTACCAGGTATTACGCAGTCTAGAATGGCTGCCAGTGATGGCGCAATGTCCAGGGCTTGCAGGACCCATAACCTGTTGAGCAGGCTATGTTCTATATATGTAGCGGCAACTGCATACTTACCTGGGGATGTAAAAGTGCTTGTTAGAGCAGTTTGTTAGAGGTTAAGAGCGATGAGTAGTAAGGGAAATCCTTATTCTTGTAGGGCAATCTACGAGCCCTTTTATACTGTTCTAGATAGTACATGTGACTACTTATCTAAGAACTCTGATGTACAGTAAGTGTAACTAACTAGATTACTATCTAATCTATATCTAATCTAATGTTGATGGCTGCTTACTAATTTGCCAATTCAACAACTACATCATAAACTGTACAGATGCAAATGTCTTATGTTCTAATTTGATAGTGCTTTCACTGGCGAGGAACTTGGCAGGCAGCTTCTCCCACCTATTCCTATATGTACAATTGTCCATCATCCTCAGTCTCACACACACATCATGTGGGCACTCAGTGTATGCTTTACACCCCTCTGCACACTCTGCCAATGAAATAAGACCTTCAAGATCACCTCATAACCCAAACTTGGATGTGGGCTGCTGCATATTTCTTGTCAGAGAATGAGAGTGGAGGTTATGTTGAGGTCATGTGCCAGGGCTGATTGCAGAGCTGGGTGGGGAACACTCTTGATCCTTGAGTAATGATTCTGAGTCTGGCAGAAAGAACGAGAGAAGGGAAAGGTGGAGAGCAGAGAGTAGGGGAAGGAGCAATGTTGACAGGAAACTGACGGGGAACCCCATGCGTCAGCATCACGTAAATGTTGGCGTGTCAACATGTCACTATGTGTCTGCTATATAGTCCGTCTTTGTTTTCTACTACATGATTTGTCATGGTTAGGGGAGATTTACTCGGGCAGATAATTGTAAGATCCTACTTCCCCAATAATCTGAACCACAGCGGGCATCATGACACAAAATTTTGTATGATCAAAATTCAGACTCTCGGAGTGTATGACTGAAATTTGGGTATCCTCTTCACCGGTTGAGCCATACTTCTCCAGAGATTCATTTCATGAAAAAGACTGTCCCTGTTGTCTGTGAATGTAACTACAGCAATAGTAGATACATTGCATGTATGATCAAAAATCAGTTGCATGACTGAAATTCAATCTCTGACCCAAATTCCCCACCTTTGCATGCCCTGAGCATGGTAATACTCTTCTATGGTGTGTAAGTATTGCATGAAACCTCAACATGTAGTGTAGGGATCATAGGGGCATTATGATTCTACATAGTAAATCAGTGCTAAGTACTTAGAGGCACAGTATGGTACAGGCCATATTCTGGTCTCATTTGCACATAATGAGCCATCCAAACAAAATCATTCGCAATATTAATCAAACAGAAACCCTACTGAAGTGGATCTCACGAGATCTTGCAGGTTGTATCCAGAATTTTGTGTCCCTTGACTCATGTTGTCCTATCATTTTGTTATGAATCATGAAGCAACTGTGTGGTGGTTCGACTTTTTCTGTGGCGTATACTCCCTCTGGGCTTTGTCTGGTAAGGCAGCTGAACTGTATTCGATCCTTGGTATGTAGAATGACTTGGGGCCTCAACATAATCAACCATGTACTGTACGAAAAGCGCTAGAGTCCTAGAATTGGAATTTTGCTCATAAAGGGTTTATTTTGATCATACACCAGCTTGTACTGGACCTTAAATGCACTGTTCCTTGCCCTAAGCATTGTAAATCAATGAATTATTGAAAAACAACCACCCTACTGTATCCAAATGCGATTCTGAATGAATTTTGATCATACAACAGTAATTTTGGTCATACACAGGTAATTATGATCATACACAGTAGTTTCAGCCATACATTGATTGCAGTGGACCTGGAATGCATAATTTCTTGCTCTCTAGATTGCAAATCTCTGATGCATATCCTCGTTATGCATGGAGACAGCACCAATGGATTTTGAAGGAATTTTGGTCATACATGAGAATTTTGGTCATACAATGTAAATTGTACTGGTCCTTGAATGCATGCTTTCTTGCTCTTGGAATTGCAAATCTGTGAAGCATTGTATAATAATCATCATTACCAAGGGAAATAGGATTGCTACTTGGATTTCCAAGGAATTTCAGTCATACAATGAGACTTTCAGTCATACATGGGAATTGATTAGTACTACAAATGAAGTATCAAGGTGACAATAGACAATCAGAGCCTCGTGTCAATACATCAGAGAAGAAAAGGAGGAATATGCCAGCAATGTAGAGGGCAAACAATGAAACTTAACAAGCTGGAGGAGCGGAGATGCCATGCTGCCATGTGTGTCCAAGCATTTGCTGCAGAACTGATGACGGAACAAGCGGATGTTGCCGCTTTCTAGCCCTGTCTGAAATGGGAAATGGACAATGGACTGGTGACGCTGGGGGTCATGAGAATAGGTCCAGGGAGTACCAGATTTTCAAAAAAATCGTGCATGAGTGGAGTGCTTTACAAAAGTGCCTATGGTTGATCCATTGGTTTTATAAAACGTCTTGCATGGTTAGACCATGCAATTTTTATATACTTTTATAAAAAATGTGTGTTATGGCCTGAGCTCTGAGGGCTAGAAGCTTATCAATATGCTGGTTGGTGAGCAGCATTTGACTAAGCGCATTCCAACAGTTGGACCTGTTATGTGACGAGACTCAGTGATGGTGGAGCAAAGACCATTCAGAGCACCAAAGTCCATGATGATGTGGGGGTAATGAATGACAGAATGCAAACAGGGAAGATTGAAGTCTTCGTGAACATTTGCTATCATAAAACTTGGCAGGTAGTAATGAAAGTGCTCAATGCATTCCTGGATTTGCTGCAATGAGGCTTCATCAATGTCAGCACGCCGGACAAGATAACAGAAGTCAAGGAAAGATGAAAGACATTTCATTATTTCTGCTGGAAGGTATTCTGTGACAGTGGGAAGGAAGACCTACAACAAGTAAATAATATGCACAGGCAAAAAAAAAAAAAAAAACAGCATACCTTCATGAGTGCTTGAGAGTCATCACCTGTCCACTGCTTGAAGCGTCGGCCATGAGGAAAACATCTCAGGCCTGGGAATGGTGGAACAGCTGCTATGCTAATGAAGAGATCAGGATGTAGTTGAAGTATATTGGTCAAAAAATCCATACCGGTAATCTATATCGTCAATGATTCTTGAGGCTTTGTCATTGCCATGTTCAAGCACAAGGAATTGGAAGGACCAATCCACAAGCATGTCCTTAAAGCAACCCTTGATAATTTGATGCAACAGGTCTGCCAACATCATTTCGTGAATATCAGCTCTCGGAAACTGATCTGTGAATGGCTGAGAACAGAGTAAGGTTAGTTGGCTAGTATGTGAAGTAAGAAGAAGAATAGTGTACTGTAACACCCTCGTCCATACCAAAGTTATCCCAGAGTACTGTCCCATCACCTCTAAATTTGTTGAGGGTTATATTGTCCAAATATTCTGTGTGTTGGACAGCTGGCTCACTGAGGTCAGTTGACGGTGCTCTACATCTGCAACAATATGATATTAGACATGAAGATGAGCATAATCCAGATAAAACTTACTGTGCACACCAGCTCTGGACAATACCTGCCAAATAAACCTGTTCAGGGTAATCAGCAATAAATGCTGCAAGGTCATATACAATGCAATGGAAATGACCATCTAGGCAATGACAAACAACAGGTGTTGTCATGCCTGGATATAGTGAGCTGAGGATAGCAGCAATAGAAGAATGATAGAGTTGTTTCTTGAAAGTTGGAATTTGGAGTCTTGATCATATTTGCGGTCAGCTGAAAATGTTAATCGTCAGTAAGGACAAAGTACACAAGTTTAAATGATACTCTACCTTTTGGAATTGCCAAAAAACTGATAGGAACAACACTATTATGATGTCCTTGATGCACAGAATTGTGGAGGTTGCCAATGAAAAGGTATAGAGGATGATACTTAATGTGACCAGTTGCAATGGAGACAGTGGTCTTGTCAGCACTGAGTATGATTGGGCAGTACATGGCCCTGCGTGTGGTTGGATCTTGCTTGTAGATTGTAGTCTGGACCAGCAAGATAATAAGAAGAAATTCCAAAACCAACATCAAGAAATATGCACTGCATGCCTCATAAAGTCACTCCATTGATGCTTCCCATGTCTGTCCAAGTGGATATAGGGCCTCGTATCAAACTCTTTCATGAAGTCTGGATTTGCAAGAATGTTGGCAATAACAGTGTCTGGGTTGTGATACCAGACCTGATAGGATGTCTTCTGCCACTCTGGAGTGTCGTTTGCTGATCCAGCTTGAGGCTGTGTCTCAAAACACTGCCAAGGTGCACTACCCACACGTATATTGTTGATAGCCTCCAAAAGGTCTTCATGGTTGATGAACAGTCCAGATTTTGCTCCATGTTGAGATAGTGACAGAGACCAGATGTCCAGAAGCTCATTGACATCTGACTGGGACATTTCTGCCTTTTGGAAGCAGAAGTCAGCGAGTCTGAACTGTACCTCATCTGAAAATGGAGCCCAAACATTTTCTGGCTCAGGAAGAGGTGGGACTGGGCTGTCTAGTGGTATAGCATTGCCATTTTCATCACATATATCACCTATATTTGTGTGAGGATGAGAAGAGAAAAAAAGAATAAAAGTACACACCAGTCAGAAAGGGATGATAGTTCTTGGTTTCTCTCAGAGGTCTGGGAACTTGTGGTGGTTCAACTGGTGAGTCCAGAGGCTGCATATCATGATCCAAAAGGCCTTCTGAAAGACCCACAGAGGGCTGGGTTGTTGCTGTTGCCAAGGAAGATGTTGGTGTGGATGACGATGTAGGTGTTGAAGCAGAGGACTGAAGACTGGTCGAGAAACCTGGATGCTGTTTATTGACATGCCTTGTACAGTCTGATCCTTGTGTAAAAAAACAGTGGCAGGCAGGATATTGGCATCGAAAGAGGGTGGGCATCCTAGAAGAGAGCGTTGTTAGAAATACTCGCTTACCAAAGCACCAAAAAATTTCCCTCCATCCACATCAACATCACCTTGTGTCATTGCAATATGTCATCTACAAAGCCTTATGGTACCTGAGGCAAGAAAGTCAAGATCCCAGAAACCATGGAGAAGAAAACCATGGCACAGATCCAACAGGAAAAGGCTGCAAAAGAGGCAGCAGAAAAGGAGAGGAAAAAATCCAAAAAGGTGGCACAGGAACAGACAGTATCAAAATGCAAGGTGTCTGCAAGGATTGTTGGTACTGCCGAGGACAAACAAGCAGCTGAGGACAAAGTTTCTCAGTCTCTTCGTCCTGACTTGGAACTGAAAAAAAGCTTACCTTCTGCTGCCACACCAGAACCCAACCCCTCACTTCAAGCCAATGCAGATACCACCCTCAGCGATACTGAAGACAATAATAACGACTCTGAGCCTCCTGCCTCCTCTGAGCCAGGAACTGATGCTGGGTTTGCCTCTGCAATGGACATTGACAAACAAGATGAGCCAGCTCATGCAGCTGACAGTCCATCCTCAGGGTCTACTTTCGAACCAAGTGGATCTGAGGCCAATGAGGATGACATTATGAATGAAGCTGAGTTCTCAAAGGCATTGGCTGAGCTCCAAGGTGTTCCAGAGATGATGAACAAGGCCCAAGGCAATGCTGCAGACCCAGATTCAGATGCTGAAGCTGCTGGTAATGCAGACGATGAGGATAGTGAGGCGGAAGCTGTCAGGAAAGCATTGGAAGAGTATCATAGGAAGAAAGACAAGGCAACAGCTGATGTGAAGAAAAAGGGGAATGCTGAGAAAGCCAAGTTAGTGTGCAAGGTATGCAACAGCCCTTTATAAATTCATTGGCTTACCATTACTCTATAGGAGGAAAAGTCTGCTGTCCGAAACAAGGTATCTGCAGCCTGACAGTCTGGTAAACCTAGCACCAACTTAATCAAGTGCCCTGCCAGCTCTGATGTCAAAGGGGAAGCTCAGTAAGTGACAAACTAACTTCAGGTTCAGAACTAACAAAGATACTCACAGAACCAAGAAACCTAAAGGAGGACAAGTTGAAGGCTTGAAGCCAGGTTGGAAAACTGCTCTGTATAGCAAAACGCAGAAGGCTTTGGAACCCTTGTCATCCAGCAAGGTCATAGTGGGGGAGTTTGATGAAGATGAAAGCCACAAGTCATTAAGCAAAGCATGAGAAACTTCTGATGGAAGCCACGGTGTCAAGAAGAACCAGGTTTCCTTTTCAAATTTTGACTGATGACATTGTTTCTCATCATTCATACTTGCAGATCATTCTTAAGCCTGCCAACATCAAGGACATTGATGCCAAAGAACACAAATCCAACTCAGACAAATCCAAATGTCGTCAAGCTTCTCCACCACTGCTGACAGTGAATGGTTTACAAAGATTGTCTGGCCTGGTATTCTCAAGTGGGTTGGCACTGTCCCCAACCAGTTTGGTGTCAATAGTGAAATCGACTTGAAGACAACTATCAGCCAGCTGTGGGCAAAACATTACCCCAAGTCAGCTACATATGATGACCCAAAGACTGGTAAAAACGCAGCCACTTCTGGAACATCCTGCAATCATCAGTTTCATCTGTATCCTTTCTAACTCTTCATTGTGTTCCGAGTGCTGATGATACAATATTGTCGCAGATCCAGTCTGCTCTCTGCACATTCCGCAGTGAGCTTGGGAAATGTGCCCTCAACATTGTCCATCTCAAAGCCAAGGAATGTGAGTCTGAAGAAGAAGTTGCTGAGTGGATTAAGGAACAGCTAGAGAATGATAGATGGATTTATGAGGAAGCTGGTCCTACAGTGCATGCGAAGCTTTCTGTTTCTTTTTGATGAGTCACTGAAGATTAGTACTCACAGTGTGAAGAGAGTACTGGCACATTTTGGGGCCCACACATATTGCTTGGCTAAGATTGGAGCCTCCGATGAAGACTATGACTTTCCAGCTGGTGTTTTGGCACTGAGTGCTGCAGCGGTACATCATTGCTTAGTACTGGGTTACATCATTCTTCTCTGACTTGCTTTCCAGGTTCTTTGTGCCCTCCAAAGCTTTGAGACTGGTGTTGACACCATTCAGCAAGCACTCAATGTGGCAAAAGAAGAGGCAAAGAAAACCAGAAAGAGGGCTAAGCGGGTGACTGAGTCAAGCTTTGGGGATAACTGGCAAACAGTGGTTACCAACTACTACAACGACTATACCAGTGAACTCAGCAAGAAAAAATGGATTCAGCTTCTCGATGCCACTGAGTGTTTCGCATCCACTGATCCCATGATCATTGACAATGCCACTACTGCCAACGAAGGTCCGAGTCAACGCAAAGTAATTTATATATCTGATTAGAGGTGAGTAGTAGTATGTGTTCCTTCTCTTATTGTCACTCATCTGCTTGATTACAGGACTGCTCTGCTATCTCAGTCTCAAGTCCTTTCAAGTCTGATGTCCTCTTGGGTTAGTACCTTGTAATTATTTTCCTTATGTGCTCTTTGTATCACTATCTATCTACTCCTATATCTATGGTCATATCTATCAATGATATCTATGTTTTATTGCACGAACATGAACCCAAAGCCGACCAGAACAATGAGAATTGATGGTATAGAAGGTGTATGGAGGGATGTATGAGATGTATGGAAAGAAGGTATAGAGCAGGTATGGTGATTGTCAGATGGGTGTATGGGCGAGTATGGAAATCATGCATACCTCTTCTGGTCTATACCATGTATCATATGGTATGGGGAGTATGGATCCATACTCCCTGATGAAAGATGCTGGCATGAATAATCTATGGAAACCCAGAAGGCCTTGCTTGTTAAGTGATCTGCTTTTGATTGGTGATGATTCAGACCCTGAGCACTCTCTGTCCCTTGATTTGTTTATATTCTGTATTAATTTGTATTCAGCACTGGAATCCAAGAGGTTTTTTGTGAGAGCGACATTGCCAGCTCCAAGGCTCCAAGCTTCAGCTCAAGACAGTAGATTCTCTGCAGTAAATAATGTAGCATTTTCCTTACAGCTCTCATCTAGAGATTAAGTGTATGGGGATGCTGACGAAAGTTTGAATCTTCAACAATACAGATCAGAATACTGTACCATTTCGATCAGTTAGAATGGCCTTGTGACATGTGACAAATTTTTCCAACTGGGACCTGGAAAATTGCAAGATTTAGGTGTGACCAGGGAGCAAATTTGGAAATTTTCACTGATTTTCAGATGAAATTGGAGGTAAAAAATGTGACCAAAGGAATTTGTACTGGAAATTTTGCTTTGTGACCTGTGACCAAGGGCCAAATTTGGAAGAAAAACTAGGTCTGTGACCCGTGACCATTCCAACTGATTGAAATGGTACAGTACAGGATTAATCATGAGCCAATGAAACTACCCTCTGACCAGTGTCTTTAGGGCTCCGCACTGTCCCAGTACTGTACAGTTTGTACTGGTACCGTACAACAGATACAGTCCAATAACTTGTTGGTACTTCTGACAAAGACTGGGATCAACAACTTTTGACTTGTTGCAAGTAGAGGAGTCACAGAAGCTTTCATGTTTTGCATTTGACATTGCTCTAATACTTTGTTGAGATAAGCACACTAATCCAAATAGATCTTGCAGCTTCTTTTAACAATGTTCATCCTAAGGAATTCCTTGGCATCGCCAAGATCCCTGCATTCCCATTTCTTCATGAATTTGGCCTTGAGTTGTAGTACAAGGTTTTTATCTGCTCCACAGAATAGAGCATCATTGACATAGACAACAGTGATAACAATTGAGCCATTATTTGTCTTATCTACAAAAAGTCCAGCATCAGAACTGATTTGCTTGAAAACAAGTTCTTCCATGGACTTATCAAGTCCTGCTTGTTTGAGTCTGTAAAGAGCATGAAGTAGCTGAACAACTTTATGCTCCTGTCCTTTTGTTTTAAAGGCTTCTGGTTGTTCCATATAGATTTCTTCATTGAGTAAGCCATATAAATAGGCTGATCGAACATTGACACCAGACACATGCCAGTTCTTAAGTGCAGCTAATGCAAAGACTAAGTGCACAGTCTCAAATTGAACAACTGGTGAAAAGACTTGATCAAAATCTAATCTTTCAATTTGTGAAAAACCTTTGGCAACGGGTCTCACCTTTTTGTGACCATCAGATTTGATGTCAAAGACCCATCAGTTTTTAATGACCTTTCTATCCTTAGGTCTATCTACAAGTTGAAGTGTCACAAACTTGAGCCTGACGTCTCCCTCTGAGCTCTAGAAGCTCTGCTGATGAGGAGGAATGAACACTATCAGGGCCTAGGTGGAGTCCGAACCCAGACAATGACAAAGGCAAGAGTGAGTGGCTCTTACTCACAAACCCAAGCCAGTGCTTACAAGACCAAAAACCAAGCTGCAAGCAGATTGACCCACAAGCCTGTATGGCAACTGGAGTTGACAGCAAGGATCAATGACCAAGGAGAATCCCAAGATGATGACAACAAGTAAAGAACCAATCAAGAGTATGAGACAACCATGACAGCCTGAGAGAGTATTGAGACAAGAACATTGTGTACCAGTTTAGCACACACTTGAAGTGAAGCACAAAGAGGATCAAGGCTTCACAAGATAAGGTGAGGATCAAGAAGGGTAAATTCTTAGGAAATCGAAATACAAGGGGCTGAATACTTATACTACCTAGCCAAACCCCTGTACCTAACTCCTAAGGATAGCTGTACAACTGAGACAACTCCTGAGCCAACTCCTGAACCATAAATAAGTGTACCTTAATTAAGAGCTCAATTAAGGGTTGATCAAATAATAGAAATGTGAAATCAAGTGTGAAACAGTAATAGGAAGTGAACACAATCAAGAAAATCATATGTGAGACTGTGGTGCAATCAAGGGGCAAAGGATAAGGAGTAAAGGAGATATAATGATTGAAAAACCCTTGGAGGGTTTTTGAACAAAAAGGAAATGTGGTACAAGTCAAGAAGGATCCTGCATAACACTTTGAGGGTGATCAGGTGACACCCTATGAGGTCCTGGTATTGCAATATGACTGGGAAGTATCCACCCCCGATAGTACAATACTGGTGGGATATGGCCACAACATACTTTTTAGGGCTGGTTAGGGTTTTGTTAGGGTTAGGCTTACCCTGCAAGGCACACCCAAGCCTTTTTAGGGTTCAGGTTAGGGTTAGGGTTCAAGTTAGGGCTCAGCTTAGGGGTTAGAGTAAGAGGTTAGGGTTACATGGGGTGCAAAGTCCATGGCAGTAAGAAATGTACTGCCTCTCAGGCAGTAAGTTGGCAGTATGACCAGCTGTCAAGTTTTGATAATATAATGCATTAGTCATAATCTTAAATGGAAAATGCCAAGGTCACCAGATCCATCACTTTAAATGTCATTTGATATTAATGTGTGCTAGTCTGGTCCCCAAATGTTAGGTGTGCTATATGCATTGCTCTACCCATCTTGGATGAATCCGGCAGAGTTTGCAGAAATCAAACTGCAGATGAACTGGTGTTGTAGGAAATTTTACCAAAAGCCAGTGGGAAACACCTGATCAATGTCATTTGAGTTCAAGTCACTCCTCCTTACAGATTTGGGGATGTAGTGAGGAACCAGAAAGGTGTGGGTACAGTGGTACAGGGTACAGATACAGGTGCAGTGGTACAGGTGCTAATACCAGTACTTTCACTACAATCATTACACCTAGTGTCCAAGAATGATTTGAAGGTGTAAATTGTCTTCAATTATTGATACAGCTTGTCATGAACCTTTCATTACTCATTCAAGAAACCCTTCTTTATCTATCCGATTCCCGCTACCCACTTTCCCCTAACGAGATTGACTTCTTCTGAGCTGGGTCATTTATCACTCCATAGTTGTCTGTGGATCCCCTTAGATTGTGAGTGCATCATCATAAGACCTTAATTTATCTTCTTGATTAATTCCTCTAGAAACACAGACGTTATTTGTAAAGTAGTATATATAGAGTAGGATACTTATCATGTATCCTTACTCTAGTCTGGTCTTATCACACAGACCTTGCCTTATTCTACTCGATTCTTTAGTGTCATTGTCACCTTGCCTAAATATCTTTGGCTCAGTGGTTCTGACATTAGACTAGAGTACCCCTAAAGGCTACCTGACATCAACCATACTCTCTTCTTCTTGTTGCTATCCTCAGACACTTGAAGAACCCCCTAGATGACTACTCCAAATGTGCCTACCTCTGGTGGCCCCTCAGACTATTCTATGGGTACTACTCCAAATCCTATGGCCTTTGGAGGGATTCCTACTCAAAACCCCTCTGACTCCATCAGAGGATCTATGCTAATCCATCTCCCTCTCACCAAACCTATAATAACCCTCAGGGGTATTACACCCAGACCAACTATGTTCCTGGAGAAGACTATAATCAGTTACTCCTCCAGACCATCACTGGACTCCAGAATAATCAGATGGAACTATTGCAAGAACTTCAGAATATGCAACAAACTATGGGCGCCCAACAGGCTAGGACTGATGAAAGGGATGGTAGTAGCCGCTCTGGTGCTAAACCAAAACCTTTCAATGGGACTTTCAATGTGGTTGACCCTTTTCTTTTGCAAATGTATCTCTGGTTTCTCAGAAACCCTCGCAAATTCGCTGATGACGCTTCTCGAGTCTTGGAGACACTTGCTTTCATAACAGAAGGCACTGCTGCTTGGTGGGTGAGCAATTGAATTCGAAAAATTCAGGAAGAAGGAAATAACAAAAGTTATATGGATCTCTGTAGTGCAGGAGGAGATCAGACGGACATCATGCAGCAAAAGCTGCAAAGTATCAAACAAGGCACTGTGTTGGCTACGCAGTTCTTCCTCTCTTTTGAAGAATGGAAGGAAGATGCAAAGCTGAACAAGGAGGGACTCAGCATGCTATTAAAGCAGAACCTCCAGTTTGGAATCATTCAAAGGATCTATCAAATGGATCCTGTTCCTATTACCTATGCAGCCTGGAAAGCCGCAGCAGTATGACTCGACCTTTGCAATCAGAGTGTTCGAACTCTTCAAAATGACTCCAGAGGGATTCCTGTTAGTGGAAATACCTCTGTGGGAACACAGTTTACCATTGCCCAAACCCCAACAACCACTATCCAAAATGCTACTACAAGCATTGGGGCTCCATCGGAGGCACCAACGACTTGTACTGGAATGGGAGTTACCTTTGGTGGGCAGGGAAAACCCATGGAAATTGATTGTACTAAAGCAAACAAAGGGATGTGGGATGGGGTTCACAAGTGTTATGGGTGTGGGGAAGAAGGACATATCTCTAGGAATTGTCTGAATCAAGTCTCGAGCCTCATATGAAGCATGCAGGAAGTCTTGAAGACGGACAAAGCAAAGGAGGAGTTCTGGAAGCTTAGTGAGGATGTGGGTTTTTAAGGACCCATAGGCAGAATGATACGCCACCTATGGAACGATCAGTGTTTCATAACAAGTTTGCTTCATATAATCAATTTAGTGTCCTCACAAATGAAAGTGACTTGACTGAAACCAAAGACATATCTGAAAATCCCCTGGAGGATTCTTGTAAAGATTCTCAACAAACTCCTAACCGTTTCCGACTAACTGTTTCCGATGCAAACACTGTACTTGAACTCCTTCACGCCTTCCTTCTTGTATTCCACTGAAACCTGAAAAGAAAGTAGGACCCTATTGGGTGTACTGGAATGTGGTTGCTCAAACACCTAGAGCACCTCGTTTGTTATGATGATAGGTCCATGTATCAAGGGAGCATGAAGTAGATGATGAAATAAGGTCCGATCTAGCTTCAATGCAACCCGATGTGGCTCTCACTGTACTCAGGGACCTCCAGACTCCAGCAAAATGGATTCAGAAAATTAGTGGGGAATCTATCTTGCTCCCAGTCACAGTCAAGGCCTTGGATTCACATAAAGGCCAAGTCACCAATGCTCTTCTTGATTGTGGGGCCATGGGATGCTATATCAATCAAGACTTTGCTCTTAGGAATAATTTGTTCCTGGAATGTCTCTATCGACCAGTTCCAGTATACAATGCAGATGGAACAGCCAACAAAAATGGAAAAATTGAATACACAACCAAGCTATGACTAACTGTTGATGACCACACAGAAGTTACTACATTTGCAGTCACTAACACTGGCGCAAATGATATTATCATTGGATTTAATTGGTTGAAACACCACAATCTATCAATAGATTGGAAGAAAGGGACCATCAAATTTGATAGGTGCCCTGGGGACTGCAAAAGGAAGAAACAATGGAAATTGTGGCAAGAAGAAGATGAAGAAGATATTGAAGGAGATAGAATCTTTGTTGTGAACATGACCTGAAAACCCTCCAGAGTATATTCATGCTACTGGTTCCATATCAGCTAATTTAGCTGCATGACACACTACAGAAGAGGGAGCAAAATCTTTGGAAGAAATTGTACCAGAGAATACCTTGGGGAGTTTTGACCTGTCTTTGAAAAAGAAGATTTTGATACCCTTCTGGAACAACAAAAATGGGACCATGTGATCAAGTTAGTACCTGAGGCAGAACCATTCAAAAGCAAGGTCTATCCCTTAGCTGCAAATGAACAGGGTCCACTGGACAATTTCATTGAGGAACAACTACAAACTGGAAGAATTTGAGCTTCAAAGTCCCCTATATCTTCACCATTCTTCTTTGTCAAAAAGAAAGACAGAAAACTTTGTCTAGTTCAAGACTATTGAAAACTCAATTCCTTGACTATCAAAAATTGATACCCTATTCCATTGATTTCAGACATGCTATATAAACTAAGGCACGCGAAAATCTTTACGAAACTCGATGTAAGATGGGGATACAACAACATTTGAATCAAGGAAGGGGACAAACATAAAGCCACATTTGTCACCAATCAAGGATTGTTCAAACCCCTCATAATGTTTTTCAGCCTCAAAAATTCACCAGCGACATTCCAAACCATGATGAACGAAATCTTTGCAGACCTTATCCGAGCAGGGAAGGTTATTGTTTACATGGACAATATCATGACATTCTCGAAAGATATGGACGAGCACACAAAAACCATTCAAGAGGTTTTGCAAATTCTAAAAATGCATAATCTCTACTTGAAACTGAAGTGTGATTTCCATAAGGACGAAGTGGAATATTTGGGACTTATAGTGGGTAACAGGAAGATGAGGATGGGAGTCTGCCAGTGGGAAACACCAACTTGTGTCAAAGGATTTACAAACTTTTATCGAAGGTTCATTAAAGACTATGCAAAGATGGCTCATGTTGAAGAAATGAGTCCCTACATTCCATTTTTAGTATTTTTTTCCTTTTCCTTTATATCCACTAGTTTACTCCATGTCACTGATCTGCTACTGTATATTCTGCCTCACATATACTACAGTAGCATACAAAGCTCACCTCAGTTGTTCCCACTATCGTGTATATTTCATCCTTTACTTGCATTCTTTATACTAATGTATTACTACAGTACTTGTACTAACTTGTACTCATTATTACAGGTACTGTAGTATTTTAATCTTACAGTTGTTCCCACTATCGTTGTACTAACTTGTACTCATTATTACAGGTTATGGGCCCCACGCCCTGAACTGCATGCATCACACAACAAATTACAACTCAACAAACTATAGCAAATACATTCCATTGCATCTCATATCCCTAAATCAACATGTCTATGAACTATCCAATGACCAAAAGTTTAATGGGGAAAATTACATATCATGGAAGGAGTCTATGCTTCACCGAGGGAAGTTGAAGGGACTACATCTGTACTGGGAATGGAAGATAACAATCCCAAATGACCCATTGGCTATCTCCAGGAACATATCAGGCTGATGGGAGGAGATGATGGTGATGGGGAGCCAGGTATGGATAAGGTAGCGGCTTTGCAGGTGCAAGTGAACGATTTGATGGAGAAGATGAGCACCATGCAGACACAAACACAGAAGAAAGGTCCAGCAAACCCAAATATTGTATGTGCAAACCCAAAATGTAAACAAGTTGGCCACACAATTGACAACTGCTTTAGGGAAGGCAGAGGTAAACAAGGTCAATATCCTGCATGGTGAAAAGGGAAGAAAGACGTACCATAACCCTCTAACACTCCATCTGTGAATAAGGCCACAGTTGATGATACTATCCCTGTCCTTGCTCTCACCACCAACATACCCAACAACACACTCAGAAATGGCATGAAGATCATACTAGTTGCTGACTCAGGGGCCACCCATCATTTCTTCTAAGACCGATCAGTTTTCAATACATATGAGACTCATGTGGATGAAGGAAACGGATCAAAGAAAGGGATGAGTTTCAAGATTATTGGGAAGGGGAATGTACAGCTGAAGACAACAATAAACGGTCACCCAAGGTATCTTCTTCTCCAAAACGCGTACCATGCCCCAAACATATCATCAAACTTGCTGTCAACTGGTGTACTCGACAAGCTCAGATACTCAGCTAACATCAAAGGAGGACAGATGATATGGATGTTACCAAACAGGACCGAGGTGTTTAAAGTGAAACTGAATTGGGCATATATACATTGGACATTGAGGTGGTAAAAGACAAGGTGGGAGGGATGGCGGCAGAATGTCTCCCCAAAGACCCGAGATATTGCCATTGCGCTGCAGGACATATCATGCCAGAAAGACTCAAGATGGCTAAAGAGAAGCTTGATGGTATGCCAGACCTGGGAAAGGGTATTATATGGATAATGGGATGGTACAAAGACTGCAAAAGGGCTCACACCAACAAACAACATCATAATACTGAAGCGAACTATCGATGGTACCTAGACATGTGGGGTCCAGCACAAGTCATATCTGTGGGTGGAAACTCGTATACTCTCGTAGAGGTTGATGGTGGTACAACAAAGAAGCTAGTGGAGTTGATGAAGAACCAGACAGCTGAAATGATTGTTGCTATTCTCAACACGTTGAAAATGAAAGCCAAAGTGCAAACGGGAAGGAAGTTGAAGCGCATTAGGACGGACAATGCACCAGAATGGAAATCAGCACTCATGTGAGAATGGATGATGAAACACAGTATCGAACACGAGTTTACAGCGCCATACACCTCTCCATCAAACGGCGTCGCTGAGTGTAGAATTGGAGTCCTTCTTGAGGGTACCAGGGCAGCACTATTCAATTCTGGTCTTCCTCCTTCATGGTGGGGACATGCAACAATGTCTGTTGCATATGTTCAGAATATATTTCTGAATGCAAGTGGGAACGTACCAGAAGAACTGTGGACCAGCCAACGTCAAAATGTCTCCTATCTCATCCCATTTGGATCCATCAGTTTTGTCCATATCCCAGAGAAGAGTGGACAGAAGAAGTTGGATGCAAGAGGCTTCAAGGCACAGATGGTTGGGTATGCAGGAAGAAAGGTATATGTGGTGAAAGAGTGGGGTTCTAATGCTGTGTACCACACAAGTGACGTGGTATGGGAGAAGTCGAATGGGCATTGGGTTTCCGAGGTTAAGGGGAAGGATGAAGACTTGGAATTCCTAACCCTGAAAACCCTTGACGACGCCAACTGGAACCCCAATCAAACTGCAGCCAAATATAACCGAGACCAGGTGACATCATTAAATCCGCTATCCCCGAGCTGAGAAACAAACCCAATGATCACACAAATTCCAAACGCTCCCAAACCAAAGCACACTTGCCACACACAGGAAGAGATATGGGGAATACAGCCAACACAATTTTTGTCTCGTGCCCGGAATCTCACTCAACAACTCATTCAGTCAAAGGAGTATGAGGAGAGAGAAAGAGAAGCAAATGAAGAGGGAGAGAAATGGGCAAATGACGAGGAACACGAGTTATTACCCAAGTTCGACAAGGAAGCGCCAGCCACAAACAATACCGAAGCACCAGTAATAGAACCCGACAACACATGGGTTCCAACATCGTATGCTGAGGCCATGACTTGTCCAGACTTATAGATGCCCCCAATGGAGAAAGAGTTGGCAAAATTAGACTCCCGCAAGGCTTTCACACCCGTTCCTCGTCCAAAAGATGTAAAAACAATTACTATACAATGGGTGTATGCACTACGATATGATGATGAGGGCAGGATCACGGAGAGACACGCTAGATTGGTAGTCAGGGGATATGACCAGGTCAAGGGGATACACTATGAGGATACATGGTCTATTGTTGCATGTTACGAATCCAAACAGTTTGCTATTGCTATTGCTGCATACGAGGGACTCGACTTATGGTCAGGCAATTTTACAGGAGCATATCTCAACGCAAAGCCACAGGGTGTGAAGGGTTTGAAAGCCAGTACAGCTTGAGAGACAGAGAGGAGACAGTATTATTGATGAACATCAACATTTATGGGACTATGGATGCAGGTAACAACTGGTACTGAATGCTCAACGGGTATTACCACAAACTAGGATTCAAGACCAATCCTGCAGATCCATGTGTACAATACCGCTGGACCGAGACTGGATACACCTTCACTGTGACATACACTGACAATGTCACTGGTGTTTCATCGACAAAAGAAGACAGAGAGAGAGTGAGAAAGGAAATTGCAGAGGGATATGAGTTCAGGGACTATGGAAGGCCTGATGTGATTTTGGGGATGACAGTTAGGAAGGACGAGGAATCGGGAAGTGTATCCATACACCAATGACCCCTCATTGAGAAGACTCTGGAGCATTTTGGAATGCAAGACTGTGCACCAAAATACACCCCTCTGTCCCCAGGAATCAAATTCATCAACAGCCAACCAGACTCTATTCCAGCCAATGACAAGCTCTTCATAATCAACAAGAACTATTACAGCCTTGTTGGAGCCTTGAACCACATCACCCAAGGGACCTGACCTGATATCTCATTCTCAGTATCCCTACTCCAACGATATGCAAGCGACCCATGACCAGTCCATTGGGCAGCAGGAATGCATTTACTTGCATATCTCAAAGCGACGACAAACTATCAACTGAAATACCATCGTCATCAGGGGGAGTTGGAGGACAGGCTCAAACCAGTTGGCTATACAGATGCTTCACCTGCAGATGTGAAAGAAGAAAATGGGCTCGCAACTCATGGGTTATGTTTTCATGGTTGCAGGAGGGGCGGTCTCTTGGGCATCATCAAAGCAACAGGTGGTCACATTATCCACAACAGAGGCAGATTATTTGTCAATGGTTAATGTGGGAAAGCAAGCAGAGTGGATGGCGAAATATCTGAAGGGAATTGGGATGGAAAAGGAGTACCCATTCACTATCTTTGTCGACAACACGAGCTCTATCTCATTAACGGAGGTGACTACGAAGCACAGACGCACCAAACATTTTGATACTTCGTGGGCATGGATTCAAGATGCTGTCAGGGCCAAAGAGTTGGAATTCCATCATATCTCCACCAAAGACAACATAGCAGACCTTATGACGAAATCGTTATCTCGACCAGCGTTGGAGAAGTTCATGAAGGAATTAGGATTGACTGTGGGCTGAAACGTAGGCATTTGGAAATGCTGAAGAAACAAACCACGCAGTAGGGTGAGATGTAGGCACTCAGGGGGAGTGTTGAAGAAATGAGTCCCTACATTCCATTTTTAGTATTTTTTTCCTTTTCCTTTATACAGTGGCCAAAAAAAATTGTCCACATGTTTGGCACTTTTGGAGAGATTGCTGATTTAAGAGCTATTGAGCAGAAATCTCAAAACATGGCTAGTGGTAGGAAGAAGGCCTTTGTTCAGAGCTACAATAATCTGTCTGTTTTGTCTTATTTGGCCAAATATCTGTGGATTTATGATTGATTTAAAGTTGTATGTCATTTGGACAATTTTTTGAGTTGCCACTTCAAAATCATTACTGCAATAGCCTGATGTGTTATACATGATGTCATAGGTGGAGCTGTACAGTAATGTAATGTATACACCACAATGATGTCATAGCTGCCAGCTGGAGCATACATAGCAACATACAGATGCTCTACAGCCTCTATGAAAATCATGGGGTCCCTCATATCAGCTCAGAAAGACAATCTCTACTCTCTCCTCCTAACTGCCTCTCCATCTGCAAAAATTGCAGCTCAGACTGGAGTATGGAAGCCAAGACCTGCTTTTGTGGCTTAAAAGACAAATACAGACAACGAGAAGAATACAGCAGGGTGTCCTAGGAGGCTCTCTACTACTTGTGAAGATGTTAGATTGAAAAAAAATCCATTCTGGTAAAGCCAGATTGCTACACAGATGGCCTGAAACATCAAGGCTCTTCTTGGACAACCTGTCCCAACCTATAACAGCCAAAACTTTCCTGAAAACATCTTGTGGCCATCGCAAACTTACAGTGACTTGCAGCAAGGCTCACTTGAAGTTTACACAGATGTAAAAAGACCAGGCTGTAGAAGGCTAGAAGTGGGTGATTTTCTCAGATAAGACCAAAATCAATTATTTTGGGGCAGATATGCCCCAGCATGTGTGAGAAAAGAGAGATAAATTCATGGTACAGCAAGATGTGACAGAAATGATGACATTTGGGAGAGAAAATGACATGATAGGGTAGGGTATCGGGCAGCAGTAAGCAGTAAAAATGGTCCAGATAAAGGGGAAGATAGATTGCAAACACTATATGTCCATTTTAAGTAACAAAATTCTGGAAAGCATTAATAATATGGGAGTTGATCCAGAGGTGGCCATTTTTCAGCTGGGTATTAACTTTCTAAAGTGCCATATCCAATGGTTTCCTTTGTCAGAACATGTCTCTCTACCTATAAAAGCAACACTCTGCTTTCATACTTCAGTCTGAGCTGAAATTTTGATAGAGGGAGGGGCAGTTTGGAGGAGAGAGTAGAGATTGTCTTTCTGAGCTGATATGAGGGACCCCATGATTTTCATAGAGGCTGTAGAGTATCTGTATGTTGCTATGTATGCTCCAGCTGGCAGCTATGACATCATTGTGGTGTATACATTACATTACTGTACAGCTCCACCCATGACATCATGTATAACACATCAGGTTATTGCAATAATGATTTTGAAGTGGCAACTCAAAAAATTGTCCAAATGACATACAATGTTAAATCAACCATAGCTCCACAGGTATTTGGCCAAATAAGACAAAACAGACAGGTTATTGTAGCTCTGATCAAAGGCTTTCTTGCTACTACTAGCCATGTTTTGAGGTTTCTGCTCAATAGCTCTTAAATCAGCAATCTTTCCAAAAGTGCGAAACATGTGGACAATTTTTTTTGGCCACTGTATCTGCTAGTTTACTCCATGTCACTGATCCACTACTGTATATTCCACCTCACATATACTACAGTAATGTACAAAGCTCACCTCAGTTGTTCCTACTATTGTTGTGTGAACCTGAGGTGTGTATATTTCATCCTTTACTTGTATTCTTCATACTAATGTATTACTACAGTACTCGTACTAACTTGTACTCATTATTACAGGTACTGTAGTATTTTAATCTTACAGTTGTTCCTGAGTACTGGTACTAACTTGTACTCATTATTACAGCTTGTCTGTTAAATGATTTGACACAAAAAGATGTACCCTGGCAATGGACACCAGACCAAGAAAAGGGCTTTCAGAAATTGAAAGATACTGTCACATCAGAACCAGTTCTCCATTTTCCCCTGGATAATTGTCCTTATCAAGTCAAAGCGGATAGTTCAAATTTCACCATGGGTGCTGTGCTGTCCCAACTCCAAGACAGTGAATGGGTACCTATTGCCTTTTTATCAAAAGGCCTTAGTGAACCAGAACAAAACTACAAGATTCACGATAAGGAGATGTTGGCTATTATGAGAGCTCTAAAGGATTGGAGGCATTACTTGATGGGGGGACCAAGATTTGAAATCTGGACAGACCATCATAATCTCCAATACTTTATGATGGCAAAAACCCTCAACAGGAGACAGGCTCATTGGTTGTTGGAATTAGCTGATTATGACTTTCAGCTGGTTCACAAACCAGGAAAGAGTCATTTGAAGCCTGACTTACTTTTGAGATGAAAGGGTCATGAGGAGGGGGCAGACAATAACAAAAATGTCACCCTTCTTAAAGCTGAATTCCTGCGAGCCATGGAGACAGCCCAAGCTTGAGATACCTTGGGAGATATTTTCCTTGCACAAGTACAAAATTCAAGACGCAAATGGGAACCCTCAGTTGTAAAAAACGTCGAACACGATCATTTATTCCAGAACCATGGAGATTATATTACTAAAGATAATCTCTTATATGTTCCCAATGACCTCGAGCTCTGTAACAAAATCATCTGATTCCATCATGACACATACTTCGCAGGCCACCCAGGCCAAGCCAAAACAGTTGAACTACTTACTCGACACTATTGGTGGCCTAGTGTCTATGGAGATGTCAAGAGATATGTCAAAGGATGTCCTACATGTCAACAAACAAAAACCTTTCCAGGGAAACCGAGAGGATTACTAAGTCCTAACAAGATCCCAGAACAAATTTGGCAAATTATCTCTTGTGATTCAATCACACATCTTCCTCCATCACATGGGTATACCGCTATCCTCGTCATCATAGATCAACTCAGTAAAAGGATGAGAGCACTAGCAACTTATGACGAAGTTACTAGCGAAGGCATAGCATGGTTATTTTTGGACCATGTCTGGAGGGATTTTGGATTACCTGAATGTGTTATTAGTGATTGAGGATCAGTCTTCATCAGCAAATTTATAAAATCCCTCTACGAGATTCCAGGCATCAAAATGAATGTTTCAACAGTGTATCACCCTCAAACTGATGGGCAAATAGAACATGTCAACCAAGAAATCAAACAATACTTGCATGTTTTTTGTAATTGGCGACAAGACGACTGGGATGAGTGGCTACCTATGGCAGAATTCTGCTATAACAATTGAGAACACAGTTCTACAGGCTACACTCCCTTCTATATGACTAGTGGCTTTCATCCTCAAAAAGCTACTGAACCATTCATCGACATCACCAATGAAACTGCAACAGATTTCTTTGATCAGATGGAAAAGGCCAGAACAGATGCTAAAGCATGTCTTACGAGGAGCATGGAGTTGATGAAGAAATATTACAATAGAGGAAGGAATGAGGATCCAGAGTACAAGAAGGGAGATAAGGTGTATATTGAAGGGAAGAATATCACTACAGAATGACCAAGTACCAAACTTGCAGACAAACGATGATATGCCTGCCAAAAATTCGACTAGAACTAGTTGAAAAGCGTGCATATATCAAGTATACGGATATATTATGTCTGTTTACTAGGGAATAAGGACTGAAGCGAGCCCAATCTATCAGTTAAAGTGATTCTAGAGGCAACGTTCGCAAACACGATAAGAAATAAGGATAAGTAGCTTCGAGAGGATCGTACATATGTCCCTCTAGCTACTAGGTTCGATGTTTGAGTACTAGACTGCTCGTATACGTTTATACGTACATACCCAAGGCACTTGTTCACGAGTAGCTACCTCACGAGCAGTATAAGTATGTGTTACCCCTATTCACGATCCATGGGATTACCAACATGACATAGACTCAAGAAGATAAGATAAGAAACTAAAGGAGATGAATGATATCAAGGAGAAACCCCGGACGGTGCCTTCATGAAATACCCTGGAGACGTTCCGATAGTTCGCGAAGCTGACTAGATCTACTCGAGTTAAAAGCTAAGATTGTTGTGATGTCACCAAATACTCAAGATCTACCTCACTCCTCCTAAAGACACTAAAGAAGATAGTTCTGACAGATCTAGACACTTACTAAGGCCCTCTAGAGGACTCTAGTAGAAAGGGAGATATCGGAACCTACAAAAGACCGCTCGCGAGCATCAGAAGAGGTTCGCATGTGATACCCAAAGAGGTTACCAGTACGAGTACCGCTCTAGACCTCCATTACCAAGAAGCTAGCATGTGCTACATATACCCTGGCCTCTCGCAAGGACTTTGTACATATTCTGATTGGACACTTCATGTAAATATTGCTTGCGTATCTCTCTCCTTAGTTACTCTCATTCAATCTCTCGTGTTTTACTATATAATATTGCGGACTTTAAACAATATTAGCTACTGTACAGTTCTAGGACCTCTAGAGTATAAAAGGACGACATACTCATAGCTAGAAAAACAGATTAGTACTCGCGTGTATTGCTGTGGATTCTGGATAACTCTCGAGAGAAGATTAGGTCTCTCGCTTGCCCAAAACTTTAAAGACTCGAACACTAGTTCACCCTAAGACAAAGATTGTTGTGATTGCATTGGCATATTGGCCCCCATATTGTGTTTATTGGACTTAGGTATATTGGCCTCATTGTGTTATTGAAGATCTAGGCAATTGGCCTCTTATTGTGATATCTCAAAGTCAAGAAGACTGTCTATTGTGACTATTGTTATTGTTGAGCCCCCTATTGTCCCCCAATCGGTTCTAGAGCTGTTTACCTCTAAGCTATACAAGTTATACGAGTGTTCTGCCACTTTGGATCACCTCACACTTGATAGTAGGATTGGTGTTTGTGTGTTTTTGGTGTTGTTAGCTTCGATCTTCGAAGCTAGTAGCATTATCCGCTAGCCAGCCTATTAACGATATGGACCTTTTCCTATTAAGGAAAAGGTAGGGAGTTCCTCATACCGAGTGGATATTCCAAAAACCTGGAAGAGTATTCCCCCTGTTTTCCATACATCATATCTTTGTCCTCATTATTCTTCAGTTGTGAAACATCAGCAAGACAACGTTAGTCAAGAACCTGCTAATATTGAAGATGGCTCACTGGTCTATGACATCAAAGAAATCCTAGATTCCCATATGCATTATAACTGGAAGAAGAGATTGTTTTTGGAGTACCTGGTGAAGTGGTTGGGGTATTCAACAGTGGAGAATACTTGGGAACCAGTGGTAGAGTTGGAAAAGAAGTGTCAGGAACTAATAACCAAGTTCCACACAAAGAATCCAGCAGCACCTCGGAATATCAAGACAATCCTTTCTTTCATTCCTCACAAGTTTTATACTTTGGGGCAAAAGAAATCCCAAGCATGGGTCTACGGAATCTCTCAAGTGTCTTCAGGGCGAAGACCCTTAAGAGGGGGGTAATGTCATGAACCTTTCATTCCTCATTCAAGAAACCCTTAGGATTCTCAATCCTTCTTTATCTATCTGATTGCTGCTACCCACTTTCCCCTAACAAGATCGACTTCTTCTGAGCTGGGTCATTTATCACTCCCTTAGATTGTGAGCGCATCATCATAAGACCTTAATTTATCTTCTCAATTAATTCCTCTAGAAACAGACATTATTTGTAAAGTAGTATATATAGAGTAGGATACTCATCATGTATCTTTACTCTAGTCTGGTCTTACCACATGGACCTTGCCTTATTCTACTCAATTCTTTAGTGTCATCGTCACCTTGCCTAAATATCTTTGGCTCAGTTCTGACACAGCTCTTAATAATGACAATATATATAAAAGAAGTATTAGTTACCTTCATCCCATGATTAAAGGCAAGTGTCTAAGGGAAATTATCAGGCTTAATTTATGAGAATTACATTGAATTCACAGCAGTGCATGGTCTACAAGGTTTATCTGAATCTTAAAGCATGTTAATAATCCAGAAATTAATTTGAAAAATCCATGTGGCTGAATCTTTGATATCCATTTTAATTCTTTGCATTGATATGGATCCTTTCAAGTCTCATACACTAATTTCAGTGTGGAGAGGAACAATCTGGTCTGCCTTATCCTGTGCTCACACCTGTACTTACACCTGTACCTACTGTACCTGTACCTGCACCTCCCATACCCATACCTGTATCTACTGTACCTGTACCTATACCTCCCATACCTGTACCCATACCTACCATGCCCATACCCCACACCTACCATGCCCATACCCCACACCTACCATGCCCATACCCCACACCTACCATGCCCATACCCCACACCTACCATGCCCATACCCCACACCTACCATGCCCATACCCCATACCTACTGTGCCCATACCCCATACCTACTGTGCCCATACCCCATACCTACTGTGCCCATACCCCATACCTACTGTGCCCATACCCCATACCTACCATGCCCATACCCCATACCTACCATGCCCATACCCCATACCTACCGTGCCCATACCCCATACCTCCCATACCTGTACTCCCATAACTACTGGAACCATTACTGTACTTACTGTACCTGCACCTCCTTACTATGCCATTGTGAGCATTGGCTCCTTTGTGTTTTGGGGTTGCTGTGTTTGGCTAGAAAATATTTTCTTTCTCTACTCAAGATTAGTGAAAGCATTGACAATTAGACATGTTTATATTTTAGATTTACACAAGTCTAATGGTCTGCTGGAACAAAAACTTCGAGTCTTACCTCCCTTACCTGTACACTGATGATCTGACAGAGTCAGGGAGGTCGGGTCTCCTGATTAGGTATCAGTGATCTGGCAATCCTAGTGAGATCTTAATCCCTCCGCTATTCACCCTGATTCTACCTCCTGTTTATCCTCTCTGAAAGTCTCTGCTCCTTTTTCCTTTTTACACATGTATTTATACTACTCATCTTTGTCTATGTTCATCACTCATTCCATCTTCTTTGGAACTCATTTTTTCTGACCCTCCCATGTCCATCCCCTTATACTTTCTATTCCTAGCAGTGGCAACTTTTCCTTTGGAGCTGATTTTTTCCCATGCAGTTTTGACACTCAGAGGTTTTTAATGTATCCCTGCTCAGGCCTTTCTTCATAGTACTTATCTACATGCATCAGTGTAGCTTGTAAGCGCTTCAACATCATTTCCAATTCACATTCTGTTTCAGGCAGCTCCATTTTGGGGTTACCACGTTTGGCCAGAAAATATTTGCTTTCTCTACTCAAGATTAGTGAAAGCATTGACAATTAGATGAAGTTACTGCTGCAGAAGTTACTTATGTAAGAACTTTCTGGCGCAGCTCGCCCTGTGAGATATATGGTGAACTCAGCATTTTCCATTTAAGATTATGACTAATACATTATCAAAACTTTACAGCCAGTCATACTGCTGACTTACTGCCGTGGACTTTGCACCCCATGTTAGAGGTTAACGGGTGGCAGGTCATGGTTATGTAATCATTTGCATCTATTTATATTTGGCTCAAATTACATTTAAAAATTATTTTGACCTCAAAAACCCTATGAAACCAACAGTGAGGCCACAGTGTTGAGCAATGATCTGAGTAAGTGCGCGCTTGCTCAATATGGTATGTAGATTATATAATATTACACTGACCCATATTGAAATACCAGACACAATGATCTGAGTAAGTGCACACTTGCTTAATATGGTATGTAGATTATATAACATTATACTGACCCATATTGAAATACCAGACGTCATATGCTCTGCATTTGATAGGCCTGGCCATATTCCACCCATATTGTACTATTGGGGGTGGGTCTTTGCCAGTGATATTTATATATTGGGGCTACATCGCCTCAGTGAAGGATTGAACAAAGGATCAGATGTGAATGTAGAAAGAAATAATGAAGAAGTAACAGAGAAATGAATGAAGCAATGAAGGGATTGTACGCAGCTGTAAGTCATGATAGAACATATCCATGATGAGTGAGAATCCCTCTGAGGGATTTTGGATAGGTGAAGGGACTGTTCATGACATTGAAGTGCCTCAAGTTCTTCATGGCATGCAGACTTCCATTCCTCTTACTCTGCTAAAGGTAAGTGAGCTATATCCTTGAATGTCTATTTGCAAATGTTTTGGACATTTGACCAATTTTCCTCATATCCAGGAGTAACCACCTGCATAAGCAAGAAGTTTATAAATTTAACTCCCCCTTCCCAGCATAGTTTGCCATTTCTTCTGATGATGATGAAGGTTGTGGTGCAGAGTCATCGCCCTCAGTTTGCTGCTCCACTTCAGGTGTGCTACCGGGTACAGAACTAGGTCCAGGAACCTGTTGTCCTGTAGATTGTTGACATTGTTGTTCTTCTCGCCAATGTTTTTCCTCTGCTTCAGCTTTTGCTTTTGCTCTATCATCAGCTGCAACTTGTTTATTCATGTTATGTTCAATTTCACCTGGGTGTTTTCCACCCAAATGTTCTGGTGCCTTACTATGACGTTTACTACATCTTGGTTCCATTCTAGGAGGTGTTCTCCACTCTACTCTTGGAGGCCTTGGAGGTGTTTGAGGAGACTCAGGTGGTGTTTGAGATTCCTCAAACTCAGAAGGCTCTCCACCTGGAGATAAGAGTTGTGGACTCTGATCTCAATCATAGTCACAATGTTGATCAGGTCTCCTTTTGGAAGGTTCACAAGGAGGGCAATGTGTGAAGTCTTCATCATCACCAGGAATAATCAGTTGTGGAGGAATGTCCCTGTTAGATTCATTTTGTTTATTGTCATGAGACGATTGGATAGGTAATTCTTTAGAACTACATGATTTTGTATGGCATCTAGGAAACAATTTTTCCTCAAAGATGGCTTGTGAAGAGGTAAATTCTCTACTGCTTGAACGCATAAAGAGATTGCCATGTTCTCCTGGTGCTACTCCAAGATATACCGTGAGTTCTGACTTTGAAGCGAGTTTATTATTCCGAATGTCTTCTGGTATATGAACATAAGCTCTGCAGCCAAAAACACATAAGAGCCTGTTCGGTAAAAATCCGATCCGGATCCAATCAATACAAAACTGGAGTTTTGACAGTTCGGATAGATGTTGAACTTTAGCTCAAATGTGGCGCGTTCAGTAAAAGGTCGGGGTAGTGTCACGCTGTGTACACCCTTTCTTCCTTTCTTCCCTTCTTCTCGTCCTGTGCTTCTTTCAAATCACCCAACCGTCTTTTAATTCTCATGCAGGCGAAATGGTCCAACAGTGATGTGGACATCATGATAGACGAGTTGAAGAACCAGAAGGCCCAAGGCAACCAATCACAGAGCGGTTGGAAACCAGACACTTGGACCACTGTCAGTAAACGTATCATTGCTGAGGGCTCACAAGAGGGAGCCGAGAAGAACCCAAAGAAGTGCTCAGACAAGTATGGCACTGTATGTACTTTTCATTGGCTTTCTCGTATATATGTCTTGCTAACTATTATGCAGTTGAAGGCTCAGTACAAAGCAGTCCATTATATATGTACTAAAGCTTCGGGCTTTGGTTGGGATGAACAGAAGCAGATGGTTGTAGCAACTGATGAATGGTGGGACTGCCATCTTGATGTAGGTTATGATAATTGTCTATTTTTGTGCCTTTTCGTTGCTTATTATCTTACAGAAATTCCCAGATGATTCAAAATGGCGCACAACACCTTTTCCTTGGTACAATGACATGTTTATCCTCGTTGATGGCAAGATTGCCACTGGGGACAATGCCTTTCGTGCTGGTACTGCTTCCCAACCTTCATCACAGCCATCATCCACTGGTTCACAGGTGGTGCTCCCTCTTGAGCCTTCCCAATCACAGGAAGAGTTGATTGAGTGGCCTTCAAGTCCTCCAGCTTCTGCACCTCCTGTGAGTCTTTCATTGCTTTTATCTGACTCATTCTCATCTTCATGTCTTTAGCCATCAAGTAACATTAACCTTACAGTTCTCACCTCTGTTTCCGCAGCAGTCCCCATCACTACTCCTGCCTGCAAACGTCTCCATGCTGACAGTGATCCTTTCACTCCACCGAAGAGTCAGAAACATGGTAAAGGGGATCAACTCAGTGATATTGCCTCTGGTCTCCATAGTATTGGCCGGGGTCTTGCAGCTAATGAACCTACACCTAAACGTCGACAGAAAGCTATTGCGTTGCTGGAGGAGGATGCTGACTTCTCGCCTGACAGCAAGCACAAAGTTCTTCGTGTCTTTTCGGAGGGAAGTTGATATTGCTGACACTTTCCTTAGCATCAGCGACAAGGAGACACGAACAGGTTACTTGTTAGATGAGCTTGTTGATATTGATTACATTTGATTGGGCTATTCTCTTCTTACTCCTTGAACTTCTAGAGTCATTTAATTCATACTTTGTAGATAGATTTTAAGTACCATACTTTCTGAATGCAATTAATGTTGCCTAACTACAAGTCTGCAAATACACAACGGCATTACGAAGTCTTGCATGACGAAGGTTGAACAGCTCTTCTTTGTTTTGAGGCCTATAAATTTATAAGCAGAAGAAAAGGTAAATAAAAATATATCACTTACTGCTGCCCACCACCGAGAGCCCACTCTTTAAGATGATATCGCACACCACAATATGGTGTCAATAGAGCATCACACAGGGGAAATCCTGCATCAGCCAGAAGATAAGTTCCTGGCTTGATGAAGAGATCAGTACGCCGAGCATCTGCCCACACAGCACCATCAGCAGCACTTCCTTCCCAACCAGGTAGAACATAAGTAAACTTGAGATCAAAATCACAAGCAACAAGTACGTTCTGACTGACCCGACCCTTCCTATCCCGATGGCTATCAACTTTCTCAGCCAAAACCCATTCATCAAAATGGGATCCATCAATATTCCCTCGACAGTCGTTGAAATAGGGAGAGTATATGTTAGACTTTGAAAGAATCTCAGGGGGAGTAGCATCAGGAGTTTGCTGGACCCAGCGAGTGTAGAATGCCCCAACACAAATGTTAAGAACTTCGTAGATGTATCTGTGTAAAAATACATATATATATAGAATCCTTGAGGACAAGGAGAGACTCACTTGGAAATAGTATCACCACTCCTTTGAAATCGCTCTTGCATCATTTTGGAGCTATGCCCAGTGCACCCAAGGTGAAGAAATATAGCAAGCTTTTCATTCAAGCTGACATATCTGCTTGGTTGCAGACCAAAGTGCTCCAGTTCTCATTTCAGTAGTGATGTGCGAGCTCGGGCTCCAAGCCCTAGGCCAGGCCGAGCCGAGCCCCAAAAGCCCAAGCCGAGCCCAGCTTTTGAGGGGGGCTTGAGGGCCTGAGGGCCCGGCTTGGATTTCTCAAAGCCCTTGGGCCCGAGCTCAGGCCCCGGCTTTTGGGAAGTTGCTGGCACTTAACAAAGGCAGTGACATCACTCCAGGATGCCGTTGCCAACTCCCAGATTTTGTTGCATAAGGTCTGTCTCAATCAATTTCTACTTTTTAGTCTCGTTAGCCATATGGTCTTTACTACTGCAGCTCCAACCGTCGTACAATGCACAATTCAAACCGTGCCACACAACGTACCCTTACAATCAGCCGGAATGATAACAATGGGCAAACGGCACAACTGACTTGCAAAGGATATTGTTTAACCACTGCAATTCCTCCAGTGCACCCTCCGATGTGACTTAATGCTCTGTGAGACCCCATTGGAGGATGAAGATGTTGGGTTGGATGATGATGGAACTCAAGAAAATGAAACAGAGAACTGGAAGAATGGCAAAGATAGTGGGGATGACTATTACTTCTGGTTCGTATCTTCATTTTGTTCAACTGAGTGCTGAGCCCAGGCTGGCCCTACTTAGGGCTCAAAAGCTCGGCTTGGATTTCTAGCAGGCCTGAGCCCTACAAAGCCGAGCCCGAGCTGGGGCTTTTGAGCCGAGCCGGGCCCACACATCACTACGTTTCAGATGCCGAAAGACATACTTTGTACATCCCAGCTGTTCTTGGAATCTACTATCATGGCCCTTCAAGAGCTCCCCCACCCAAGCTTCACCAGTCAGAATAGAAGTATGCTTTGGTTCAGGAGCTGCACGCTGACCCAATACCATTGCAACAGCAGCCACACCAAGTGCACTGCCTAGAATGGCAGCTTTTCAGCCATTTGCCCTGGAAGTGTGCTTGCGAGAGCTTTTACGAGAGCCACTGGCACATTTAGAAGGACTAGAAACCATTGAAGAGGATAGAGTACAAGGACAACGAGTAATCTACAAGTTTATCGATAATCTACTTGTCCAATGCGTCTGTGACCCATTTGTGACATCTGGATTTGGATCGGTCATGTGACCTAACCGCTGTCCGATCCGAGTCGTATTCCGATCGGATTTTTACCGAACAGGCTCTAAATGATTGATGTGTGGTTTCCCTTTTCCAGCTTCTCAAATGGTATTACCCATTTGTGACAACATAAAGGTGTATGCCTATAGATAAGCCTCTACTGAGGTTGATATGTATTAGACTTAGGTTATCTTAGTGAATAGTCTTAGCGAGAGTCACAAAGTGGGGGGTAAGAGCGTGCGAACGTATCTCGCTTGACTCTCAAGTATATATCATTAATCAAAGTAGTATAACAATATAAATAGTCTAAGTATATCCGTATGATCATTTGACCGTATGTCCGCAGTATCTGATTGATTGCCGTATGCGTAGTAGCTTAGTAATATGATCGTTATCATTAAATTCCAACACTCCCCTTCAAGCGGATATCCCTAGTAATCGGGAGAAACGCTTGATCTTATCAGCGGAGAGAGCTTTCGTAAGTATATCCGCAAGTTGATCATTAGTTGACACATGTTTAACTCGTATGTATCGTTGATGTATCCGATCAGTAAGAAAGTTTTTACGGATATTGAAATGCTTAGTTCTCTGAGTATGTTGTTCTTCAGGAGCACGTATAATTGCCAAAGTAGATGCACTATCTGAGTTGATAAGTACTGGCTCCTGTTCGGCATTTAGAATTTCTTCTATAAAACCTTTCAAATAAATAGCTTCTTGTGAGGCATGTGCGAGTGCGCATAGTTCAGCCTCAGTAACTGATAAAGTTACCAGTGTGCCTCGCTTACTTGACCAAGAAATAAGCGATTCAGCAAATTTGAATGCATAGCCCATGATTGGTTTATTGCCATACGTGGACATACCATCAGAGTCGGCAAATCCATAAGTAGAAGTAATAGTAGGGCTCCCTAGGTTGAGCCAGTAATCGCAAGTTCCTTTTAGATAAAGATAGCATTGTTTAGCTGCAGCGTAATGCTCTTCACCTGGATCATTAAGGTATCTTGCTAGTTGACCAGTACAATATGTAATGTCTGGCCTAGTACAGTCAGCGACATATCGTAAACCACCGACTAGTGACATATAGTGTTTAATAGCAGCGGCGTCCCGTTGCGGTTCACTCCCAGGTCTAGGGCTAAGATTTTGCCCAGGTAGCATAGGTGTACGGCGTGCATGTAATTGGTCAAAATTGTATCGTTTGAGAATATTCTCAATGTAATGTTTCTGACAGAGTTTAATAGTATGATTATTCCTATCTCGTTGAATTTCCATACCAAGAATCCAGTGGATTTCTCCACCGTCAGTGACTTGGACGTGTCCACTAAGTGCAGTAACAAAAGCTTGTGCAGTAGCTTTGTTGATAGTACATAAAGTAATGTCATCGACGTGACAAGATAGTATTAAAATGAGTTTATTCTCATGATATCGGTAGAATACCGCATTATCGTAAGTAGACTTCTTAAGTCCTAGTAACTTTATGAGAATATTGCATAATTTTTCATACCATCGACGACCAGCTTGTTTCAACCCATATAGAGTCTTTCTGAGTTTAAGTACGTAGCCTTCAGGTAAGTTAGGTAGTAAATTACCCGGAGGTGGACGAAGGTATAATGTTTCCTCGTCAGTAACGTTTCCGTAAAGATAGGCAGATTTAATATCAATCTGAATAGTTTCATAGTCTAATGAAGCTGCAAGAGCAAGTATAAAACGTGTACTGCTCATGCGTGTTACAGGGGCAAAGATATCATTTGCGTAGTAATCGATGCCTTCTTGTTGACTAAAGCCTTGTGCTACTAGTCTAGATTTCAATTTGGTCTGTTTGCCAAGTTCGTACTTAGTTTTGTAGACAAATCTGGAACCAATGATATTCGCATCAGCAGGAGGTTTGACGTATTCCCAGGTTCCTAGATTTTCTAGAGATTCTATCTCAGCTTTCATGGAATCAAACCATGCATCACGTTGTGGATGATTGAGTACATCCTTGAATGAAATTGGATCGCCAACGTTATCAGCGTAGTAAACATTGAATTCTGTTAAGAAGAAAGCAATGTTTTGTTCAACTTCATCGTAAAGTAAACCTCTGGCTTCTTGGATCCTTTTTGATCGTCTTGGGCCATCAGGTTGTTTAGTTTCGTCTTCGTCGACATCCATTGGTTCAGGTTCGTGTTCCTGAGAAGTTGGAGTTTCAGTTGTATTTTCTTCTGTAGTTTCTAATGGTTCTTGATTTTTTGTAACTCCCCTTCAACTTGTGATTTGGACGTTAAGAATTGCAAGTTGCGTTCTACATTCACTTTAGTACCAAAGTAGACATAATGGCCTTTTGAATGATCGTCAAAGCCTAACCAAACTCCCCGTTTTCCTTTAGGAGTTAGTTTACTAGTTCTTGCTTCGTCATATACAATGCAAGGTGTACCAAAGCTATGTAGATTGTCTAAGTTTGCGTTAACACCGTAACGTTTAAAATAGGGAGTTTGCATTTTTAATGCAGTTTTCGGAGATCTATTAAGTATGTACATAGTATAAAGTCCTGCATGCCACCATAAACGATTAGGTAGTTTTCCGGTATGCAGATTAACACGAATACCATTCATGATATGTTGATGTATGTTTTCAGCAACTCCGTTTTGCTGAGGCGTGTCATGAACTGTATAACGTGCAATTGTACCTTGTGCTTTCAGGTAGTTTTTGAATGCACCCGAAGTAAATACGGCATCGTTGTCTGATTGTAGAATTTTAACTTTGATACCATATTGCGTAAATAGTTCAGTAGTAAATGTAACCCATTGGGTATAAGCTTCGTCTTTTGTTTTAAGTGGAGATAATATTAACCAACGCGTACAGTCGTCGACGATGGTTAACCAGTATTTGTAGCCTTCGATAGAGGCAGTTCGTAATGGACCAAATATATCAATATGAAAATGGTCTCCGAAGTTTTCTGCTAATTCTGAAGTACGTTGTTTCGGAACAGAAAGTCTGTGTATATTATTGATGATGCAGTCTTCGCATTGAGTTTCTGTCCAATCATCAATAATGATTGTAATAATAGATTTATCTGTTTTTAGTAATGTTTTTAGATTTGTATAACTCATATGACCAATCTGTTTGTGAAGTTCGTATAAACTTAAAGTAGCAACGTTATCACTCAATTTTTTAGTTGTGATGGAGTAAAGTTTGGCACTTTCGTGTATAACGCCAATGAAATTGTCCTTGTCATTCCGTATTATACATAAATGATCATGAAAAGTAAAAGTATAGTCCGCTTTTTGTGAAATACTGATTAAAGTAAACGGAAGTTTTGAGTTATAGTATACATTTTTAAGAGTGATCGATGAAGACTCACCATTGTCCTTCCTAACTTCTACCCACATATCGCCTGCTAATCGAAGATCTAGATGCTCTGAATTGGCAACAGTTAAAGTTATGGCAGGCGTAGTATGAACATTAAAAAGTAAGTTAAGATACGGTGTACAGTGTATAGTAGCACCAGAATCAATGATATGCGTATGATCTTGGTCAGAGATCGCGGTAAAAGCAGGTAGGGAAATATGATGACTCACCGGAGTCTCTGAGTCTTCCATCTCAACGTCGCTCGAAGAAATTGACTGTACCCAGTCCGATTGCAAAGTTGACGTAGTCGCAATTTGAGAAGAAGAAGACGCAGGCATGGAGATGGCAACTGATGCATTCTCCTTGGTCTTGCCTTTGTTGGATTGTTTAGTAATCCCCTTCTTCTTCATAGCTTCTTTGGACTTTTCAGTCCATGGTTCTGGGCACGTCAGGGTCGTATGACCCATCTTGTTGCAGTTGAAGCACTTCCGATCCTTTTTGACATCAGAAGGCTTCTGGAACGGCGCTGCGGCGTTAGCGCGTTCCCCTTTTGACTTGTCCGATCGTTGAGCACCGCCTTGACTAGTGCTACCGGACTTCTTGTCGGACTTCTTCGAAGGATACGTTCGAGCATTGCTCAAACGATAGTTAGTGAATTCCTTCTTTAGCCGCGCAATGAGGTCGACGGCTCTGTATACGGGTTTCTCCCCTTCAGCTGCAGTAGTGGCATCCCATGTAGCTGCAGCTGCATCCACAGTTGCTTCGTAAGAACTGCGAACAAAGTGATAGTGTGGAGGAATAATCCCCACTAGAGCTGAGTAAAAAACTTGATCTGAGACATCTATGTCTCTCTTCTTGATAGAAGCCCACAGATCCTGAGCTTCGTCGAGGAGCTTATCAAACTCCCAGACTGGTTTTCGTAAGTTGAAAAGTTTCCACAGCTCGTTAGACTCTTGAACTGTGGATGAAGGGTCGAAGCGTTGTTTGAGCTTCTCGATAAGCTCTATCGCATCCGACTCTTCGGTGTAGTGGATCATGATTTTATCATCAATCTTGCCTGTAATAGCGTTAAAACAGGCTAGTTTGACAGTATTACCAGGATGTAACCCGGAACTTTTAAAGTGTTGGTGACGAATCACCCGTATAGCGTTATTAACGCGGAAGTACCACATTTTCCAATTCTCACTGCCAGTAAGAACTGTCAGGGAATCAAAAGCTTTGTTGATGTCGCTGAGCGGCATCACGTAGTTGGGGTTTGTGTTTTCGGGCACAGATAATGCGACCGACGAAGTAGAGGTAGATGGAGGAGATGATGGTGAAGTAGGGGCAGTATCCCGGACATCAGTCCTAGTATGTTCGCCAGCATCAGACATAATGGGATCAAGTGGGAATGGAAGAGGGTTTTGGAAGAGAGGATCAAGTGGTTGTGCTTGTGAAGTAGATGATACGGGCGGAGTAGGAGTTTGGGTACCAGAGGGGTGTGCACTAGAGTGGCGACTGGTAGTAGGAAGTGGGATATCTGGGGCTGATCCTTGAGATCGAGTTTGTCGACTAGTCATATACTAGTCCAAGAACAGAGTACGAGTAGAGAGTAAAGCAGAGTAGAACAAGTGTTTATCGGAGTTATAGCAAGCTAGGCGGGGCCTATAACCTATTAGACTTAGGTTATCTTAGTGAATAGTCTTAGCGAGAGTCACAAAGTGGGGGGTAAGAGCGTGCGAACGTATCTCGCTTGACTCTCAAGTATATATTATTAATCAAAGTAGTATAACAATATAAATAGTCTAAGTATATCTGTATGATCATTTGACCGTATGTCCGCAGTATCTGATTGATTGCCGTATGCGTAGTAGCTTAGTAATATGATCGTTATCATTAAATTCCAACAATATGGTCTCAAGATCGCCTTTTTAATGCTGTCAGTACAACTCTCGTTCGCCATGCAAATCTGTTATATTACTCCGCAATCTTTTGACCTTTCTTCCTCCGTTATATTACTCCGTGATCTTTGACCTTTTTTCCTGCGACACTCAAATCATCCATCATGGTAGTCGAGATCCCATCACCTTGGATAGAAGTGGAGGGTGCCACGGATTTGACTGGGTGGTGACCGCGCTGCCAGTGCCAATGCAGCGATTGCAAACCGTCGCGGTGTTGGAGAACCCGAAAGTGATCCGGACAAGGTTGTAACAGTGGGAGTGATCATGAGAAGAGGTTGTGCTATCGAGTAAGTCGGTCACGAATTATTGAGGTATGCGACTGTGACCCACCGAACAGAAGTTACTCTGTTCTGACTCAAACAGATCTCCAAAGGTCGGTAAAGTCCAAGGCCTCGTTTGTTGCTGAAGGACGCAACGAGTGTTGAGAGTCTGCGTACAAAACTGGTTAGAAGCCTCTAATCGTAAACACGGATCAATTGACGATTACCGTCATGAGAGTGTTTCTGTCGGGAACGAAGAGATTGTCGCTAGAAAGAATCATTATTCCGATAGATTGAAGACCTACGTGTACAATCGGGCCATGGGCAATGCAAATATCAAGTGCAGGTTTGTCTTGGGACTGGTGGTCTACAATGTCAACTTGGGTGAGCCTCAAGCCTTGGTTTCGTGAAATCGATTAATGACACTGACCAGAAAAATCAAAACACAAATGCAACAGACCGTCACAAGCAATGCAGTTTCTACTGATGTGCGAATGAGCTTAGAAATGACAGCCTTGTCAGAGGCTAATTGATGGTTAATCGTCACGGCGTCACCGGTACTGCCAGTCTTCAGCTAAAGGATCTCAACACTGAATAAATACTCGCCTTTCAGCCCGGACCTGCTCTTCCACAGATAGTACGAGAGCGCTGCCGTGATAGACACATCGCAAGCTACGGCGATAGCCAGCCAGCTGTCTGCAACAGGGATCCGTCTAGCATTGGCTTCTACATTCGGTTCAAGCAATGCGCCGATACTCGCTGCAAAAGCCAATCCCCCTTGAGCCAGGGAAAGAGTGCAGATGACAACGAAGAGGACGAATGATTTGGAGAAAATACGAATACGCCGGGCGAGAAAGAATTGTACTGGGACGGAAATGCTAGTAACAGACGTATACAGTGCTGAGTTGGCTTATCCCCATGGATTGCCAGTGTCTGAAATACTCACAGCATGGTGGAGATAGGTATCGTGGTGGACTGCCAAGGAGTCGAAAGGAGACCAATTTTGTTCTCGAAACTATCTACGGTGTAGTGCCAGAGCAAGTACGAAGATGTACAAGAAGAGAACGTGTCGACGACTGCGACCCATATGACGAGGCCGCTGCAAGACGGTTTTGAGCTGTTTACTTGAATCGCACAAACTTTGAGTACGCACGTAATGGTAGGTCCATCTTTGATTCTGGACTCATAATACTCGAGGAACTGGACCATACAGATCCCAGCGAGAAGAGCATTGACCAAAGCAGAAACCACGACAGGTCCGAGAATGAGGCTGATGCTGATGGGAGGAATTTCGGCCATGTTGGGTATGGAGGGGATGATTCACACAAGTTGTAGGGCGACTCAGAGTTTTCTATGTTTTAGATCGAGGCCGAAAATTGAGTCGCCGTTATAATCGCGATTCATATCGAACGGTACGTTTCGGCTACATTCCTCCCCAGCCCCTATGGCGTTGTTCCTGATGATGCCCATACTGGGCTTGAGCTACGTTCTACGTCTGGCGTGATTCTGGTTGGCCCATCAGGAGTAGAAATCACACATGAATGTATATCAGCTTTTCTAGAGATAGGTTCAATGTCTGGCATTTGACTGAGGTCAACTTGGACTGAGAGTTAAGTGATGAACAGCGCTATTCTACATTAGGAATAGAAATAGGATCGGGTCCCGGGATGAGAACAGGGTCTCCAGATCTCCTCTTGCATTCTGCCAGTACGACTCTTGTTCACTATGCGAATGTGTTACTTCACTTCCCAATCTTTTGACCTTGTCTCCTCCGACACTCAAACCATACATCGTTCTTGAAATCCGATACTCTAGTACCTATTTTACATTCTTGTGGCACCGTTCCCTTCTGACAGCCCCGTACGTGTGGGAGTCTATTTCGCCTTTGTCAGACGCGTGTCGCTGTTTCGTTCCCTAGCCGTCGTCCATGATATTCATGCTAGGGTACGTATTTTAGTTATTCTTCAAGTATGTCTTTACTTATTGGCTTGTTATTGGGTACAGTTGAATACATACAAGCGATCGTCCATGACGCTCATGCTAAGAATGAGTCCTTGTTATTAATCGTAGTGGTCGAGATCACGTCAACTTGGATAGAGTTGGAAGGTGCCACGGATTGGACTGGGTGGAGATCATCCTGCCAGTGCCAATGCAGCAATTGCAAACCGAAACGGTGTTGGCGAACCCGAAAGTGATCCGGATTCCGGACAAGGTTGTACCGTTGGAAGTGATTATGATGAGAAGAGGTCGTGCAATCAAGTCGGCCACGAATTATTGAGGTATGCGACTCTGACTCACCGAACTGAAGTTATTCTGTTCTGAATCAAACAGATCTCCAAAGGTCGGTACAGTCCAAGGCCTCATTTGTTGCTGAAGGATGGAACGAGTGTTGAGAGTCTGTGGGTACAAAACTAGTCAGAAGCTTCCAATCGTAAATACAGATCAATTGACGATTACCGTCATGAGGGTATTTCTGTCGAAAATGCAGAGATCGCCGTCAGAAATAATCATTTTTGCAATAGTCTGAACACATACGTGTACAATCGGGCCAAGGGCAATGCGAATATCAAGACCAGGTTTGATCTGGGCATGGTGGTCTACAACGACTTGGGTGAGCCTCGAGCCTTGATTTCATGAAATCAATTAATGACACTGACTAGAAAAACCAGACTACCAATGCAACAGATCGTCACAGGTAATGCAGTTTCTACCGATGTGCGAATGAGCTTGGAAATGACAGCCTTGTCAGAGGCTAATTGATGATTATTTCATTTTCAGCGTCAGAGCCACCGGTACCGTCGGTCTTTAGCTAGAGGATCTCAACACTGGACAAAATGACTCACCTTTCATCCCGGTCCTGCGGTTCCACAAATAATATGAGAGCGCCGCCGTAATAGACGCATCGCAAGCTACGGCGATAGCCAGCCAGCTGTCTGCAACAGGGATCCGTCTAGCATAGGCTTCTACATTCGGTTCGAGCAATGCGCCGATACTCGATGCAAAAGCTAATCCCCCTTGAGCCAGGGAAAGAGTGCAGATGAAGACGAAGAGAACGAATGATTGGGAGAAAATACGAATACGCCAGGCAAGGAAGAATTGTACTGGGACGGAAATGCTAGTGGCGGAAGCGTACAGTGCTGAGTTGTCCTTTCTACGTGAATTGCCAGTCTCTGGAATACTCACAGTGTGGTGGTGATAGCTATCGTGGTGGACTGCCAAGGAATCGAAAGGAGACCAATTTTGTTCTCGAAACCATCTACGGCGTAGTGCCACAGCAAGTACGAGGACGTACAAGAAGAGAACGTGTCAACAACTGCGACCCATATGACGAGGCCGCTGCAGGACAATTTTGAGCCATTTAATTAAATCGCACAAACTTGGAGTACGCACGTAATTGTAGCTCCATCTTTGATTCTAGATTCATAGTACTCGAGGAACTGAGCCATACAGATCCCAGCGAGAAGAGCGTTGACCAAAGTAGCAATCACCACAGGTCCGAGAGTGAGGCTGACCTTGATGGGAAGAGTTTCTGCCATGTTGGGTATGGAGAGGACTCGAACAAGTTGGAGGGCGACTCAGAGTTTTCCAGGTTTTAAATGAGGCCGGGTGCTGAATATTGAGTTACCGTCAGTGTTGATGCTGGAGGGGCTTCGAACAATTCGGAGGGCGACTTAGAGTTTCTATAAAGACGAATTTTCAGTCGCCGGGTTAATCGCGATTCACACTGAGCGGTACGTTTCGGATTAGATTGCTCCCCTTTTTCTATGGCGCTCTCACCTGAAGATGCCCATACTAGGCTTTAGCTAAGTTCCACGTCTCCCGTGATTCTGGTTGGCCAGGGATGCATTGGCTCATTAGGTGTGGAAATCAACTCCGAACATGCTAGCACGGGCGCCTGAAGATAATCCATCTTCTAGTTCGTTTACTCGTTCAACACATCTCAAATATTCATCCCCTTTCTCTCCTTATTAATCCCAACCGATTTCACTGCACAGTGTCTCGCAAGGATGAGGTGAAATGTCCTTGGTGGAGGAGTTATCACCCGACCAAGGACTGAAACGCCAGGGTACTGCGGGTGGCGTCCAGGCACTCTCATGTCATCCTTTGGCGAGTAAAACGTCCAACTTCCCTCGGGGATAAAGGAAGTAGGTGCTTCGTTTTTGCCATGATAGGTCAAATCACCGCATGATCATCAACCTCATATAAAAAAACAAATTTTTCGTATCAACAAATCTTATCCTACCTCTGTCCCCCTGACTTTCAGCTCGTCTCACCTTTACCTCCCCTACATACAAAACTCGTTTCGCTGCGCTCTACTTGCCGCTCTCCGGAACCCTTCCCCTCCCCAACCAAATTCAGCCCCTACGCCAACGAACCCACCAAGGCCGCCAAAAAACGTCACCTTAGCTAGAAGCCGAATACAACGTCGTAACATGTGTCGCGGTGTGTATTTTGTTGATTGGGTTTGCGCAAAGGGGGATTGATAGGTCAGTGACTTTTGAAGAACCCTACCTTACAGCCTACCCTACCCTTCCTTGAGATGAGGGAGGAGTGGGGGGTGGAGATTATTCTTTGCTTTTTTTTTTTTTTTTGAAGTGGTGTATGCGAGTTACTCACACAGGGGTTATTGTGTTTTTCACAGGTTACGTGACTACCACGAACGGTCGAGGGAACAGCTGGGAACACTGGAAGACGAGGTTTCCGGAGAGGTATGAGAAGTGGGAACGGGAACGACGAGGGGGAGGGACGAGGAGGAAGAGGAGGGGAGGGTTTTAGTCTTGGTATTGGAAAAAAAGAACAAGACCCCTTGTTGAGTGGTCCAGGAAACGACGTGGTGGTGATGTAGACGAAGATGAAGAAGGTTGAGAGGACTTCGACTTTGGCGTTAGTGAGGGGTTTGTGATGATGGTCATTAAGTAATAATAGTATGAGTAACTCACGAGTTGTGTTGCTCAGAGCTCTGACTTTTTTCTTTGATTTGTTCCGTGATCAGCTACATAGCGTAAGGAGTGGCTATGCTTCTGCTGACGAATCTGCCACGTAGGCAGATTCGGTATTCCCTTTTGCTCCGTCCTCCACCCCGTTCGACGGTCGCTCGCCTACGACGCGCTTTTTCTCGTCCCTCCGCGTTCCTCTAGCTCTGGGTGCATTCGGGCCCTTTCTTGGTCAGCATCCCTTTACTCCTAGAACCCGGAAGCTCAGAACTCGGTCCCGATAGGTGTGGAGATGCCTTTGATTTCTCCTCGACGCGATTTCCAGACGCGTAGGCTCTGTCACGCATGTTACGTGCCCGGCATCCCCGATGGCGTTTCGGGTCGAGTCCTCCCCAAAACCTCGCATAATCAGAATCTAGTTGAAGTTGAAGTCTGTCTCTGAGTACTAGAATACATATTTTACATATTGTATTCTAGTTTCCTTCCCTCTTCTCTGAAGAGCCACGGAATAGCTCAGCTTGTACTCGTTCTTGACGGAGTCACGCGATGTCTTCTTTCCTCCTTTCTCTCTATCTTTCTCTCGCCCTCCTCCCAGCCGAGTACCCAAAAAAGCCCTTCAATGGTTCAAAGAAACCTTTCTCAAATGCAACAAACATGTGGTGTTGGTCAAGACGTGGTTATCCGCCAAGTATGAAGGACCAAAGAGTTGGCTGGATCAGTTGGTTTATGTTCGGGCTTCAATGTTGTTGGTATGTTGTCGTTTTGTGTTGTCTTGGGATTGGGGCTTCCTTTTTCCTTTTTCCCCTTTGTCTTGCTGACTGTCGTCTATCATTTACGTTTGTAACAGAGCCGTACCGCAGCCCATAAAGAACTCTTGGACCAAGCTTCTTCCCCAGACGAGTGCGAAAACTTGTACGAAGAGTCGTTGTGGTGTGACACCTCTACGCCCTCCAAGACGATTTGTTATAAACCGCTAATCCGTTTAGCACTGAGGATAAAAAGACGATAGCTACTTGTGAGTGGCCCTTTTGTTCTTGCGTTTTGCGTTTTGATGCTCATTTACTCATCATTTACTTTACTCATTTGCTACATTCCTTCCTGCTCCTTCACCTTTTCACCTACATTCCATTACCAGGGATCAAATGCACCAAACTACGCCTTCATGGCTGTCGTGCCAGAATGGCGATGAACGACGTTGACAGACTTGCTGATGCGATGGTGGACCATAATCTCGTTGATGTGGTGAGGAGGAGGAGGAGGAAGAGGAAGAGGAAGAGGAGGACTCTACTACCACGGCAGAGGATACCGGCGCCTTGGGACGTCAAACTTACAACGGCGACTGCGACGAGCCCGAGCCTAAGTCCGAGGACGTCGACGTAGTATTAATTACCAATACTCCACACTCTACACTTTCGCTTTTGCACTGCAATGTGGCGATCGCGAAGAGCACGACGCGACAAAGGTGGCAGACAGTGGCAGCGACGTTGTCGTTTCGTCCTCCAATTCCTAGCTACGTCTTTGGATCTCTTCCAACTTAGTCCGGCTTTTTTTCTTTGTTCTCTATCCATCATACGTCCCTCTTCCTTTCTTCTCGGTCTCATTATTTCAGTCTGGGATTTTCAATCCTATCGTGGTTCTGGTTCTCTTGCACATGGACCCGGTTGTCTCATAGCTTTCTGTTTTCTATTTTCCCTTTCAACGTCAACGTTTTCTCACTCTACCCGTAGGCAGCGCAGAGCGCTGTTCGCACATGTATGGAGAGTACTGGCTCTTCCATACGGCTCTTGGTACCCTGAGACACATTGACTGTCCCTCAGAGGTCAAGAGACATTCTTTTTCTTTTCTTCCTCCTGTCTCTTACTTATTAAGCTTGACTGCAGAAATGTTTCCCGTCTTTGAATATCTGCCGACGTCGCATGTACAATATTATACAGTATACACCTCCATATAGTGTTTTTGATACATACATACACACTACAATCGCAATTCCAAGTAACATCGGTACATTTAGCACGAATACGACACTTTGTACACCTTCCTCGTAGATGCGGTCACGCATATATATACATAATTATTCTTTTATTGTGCGATGAGATCCCAGTGCCCACTCCCCCAAGCTTCGGAATCCTCACCTCAATACCCCTGCTCTGACCATGCTGGTCCAAAGTCAGGAATACTAACGAAACGGCAAGACCAAGAGCCAGCCCTGCACCTTGCCTTAACCTGCTTTGATCGTTGACAGTTGGAGCCGGGGCTGGAGCTAGAGCTGATCAGAAGTGGCGACGGTGACAGCACACTAAAAGTCAAAGCCCTTGTTCAGGTCCTCGTACAGCAGCTCTTTCATCCCAGGTGGGAGGGGTTAGTTGTCTTTCACCATGTAGCCTATAAGGATAATAACGAGAATACAAAATGGGAAGAAAGGAAAAGAAAGAAAGCATCAGCACCGTTACATGTCAAGAGTAGACAGATAAAGTAGACTACTAACGGAATAGCTTCTCGACGCTTTCCTGCACGAACAGGGTATCAAATGGCAATGGTGAGACCTAGTAACAAGCACTAAGGGAGAGACGTACTTTGGCGTTGAAGGTGATAGTCGGGAAGTCCTGGCACGGAGACCGAGCAGCACATCGGCGTCAATGGAGAAGGCAGGTTAGAGAAGAGGGTAAGCCACGCACAATGTACGGTATTTTGTCCAGAGGTACCGTGTAAGAGAAGGAAAAGAATAAGGAACGATAGCGTGACATGTTTGCCATGATACGCACTTTTATCTTGTACAACACGTTTGGTGACACCTAGTCCAGTGTCTGTGGTCATCTGAACGGGACCTAGACGTCATCCAGGGAAGTTAAAGACACACAATCCAGCCGTTCGGTCTCGAGGTGGTTCGTCACCTAAAGGAAAAAATTGAGACAAACACGAACGTTAGATACGGTGTAGAGACGTACCCAAAATACCCTATCTCCCAACCATCTTCACAGCTAAAAGTCCCAGCCTCTAAACCACCAGACCTCACACCAAACAAAAAGCACTCAAACCTCCATCTCCGTCCTCGGGCAACAACTCTTGCTCAGCTTCTGGATCTAGCAGACAAACTTTCCGCAAGGAGCCACATATATGTTCTTTGATCAAATTGAGTACCTCTGCTTGATGACATGAGGTTTTAGCGAGGTTTTCTCCTCCATATGGTACGTTGGCGAATTTGGCTTTGAGCAATTCCGACGATGATGAGAGATGGGTCAAGTGGACGAGAGATCCTTGGTCTGCAAGAGTGCCCATGTGCTGTATGGCATCCAGATGAAATTCAGGGAGGATAATACAAGACAGAGAGAGGGCTGACGGCCAAGTTGGAACCGGCCGCGTACTCGAGTTCTACCCATGGTGGGACTACTTGGGAGGTCTCATCGTCTTCTTCCATGTGTCCTATAGGATATTTGGGGTGGTTTCAGAGCACTTTTGGTGACAGTTCTGGTGGACATACCTATCACGTAACCAGGGTCATGGCGGAAAAAGAAAAGGAAAATTGCACAGCCACGCTGGTTGTTTCTCAACTTCTGCCCGTCGACGATCGCGAATTGCCAACGAGTTGCTTTTCTTCCCCAATGAGAAGCTGGTACAGTATTTAAGCTGCAGGCCATGACCCCAGTGGCCCTTGACCAGCCCCGGACCGACCCCGGGGCGCAGGTACAGCCACTGGCCCTGGCCTGACCCGACCCTTGAGGTTTGGGTCGGGGGTCAGCTACTGAGATGAGAGGTGGACCCTGGTGGGCCCTCAAATTTTAGCACGTCGGTGATTCCATACGTAGTATGGAACAACCTTTCAATGAAATAAATTGCTTCTTTTCTGCAACCGCCGTGGTCATCAACCTGCAAGATCCAACGGCACAGGCCTGGTTTTGCTCATAAGAGAAAGACTGCCTTTCCGAATGCCCAGAAAAAATCCTTTCCTCTCTCTCATTATGGCTGGTGCACAAGATGGATCAGGCCAACCAACCAACAGCAGCAATCGCACTCGAAATGAGCAAGATAGACCGGATCCGACACTCATATTGAGTGAAGGACAGACCCGTACTCGGACCAAAACTGCCAGAGCAAAACAGGCTACTAGTGAAGCAAATTCTGGTATGTTCCTTTTATCGAGTCTCTGAATTCTTGATAGGCTCCACTATATCTTGTTTTTTCTTCTTCTTTTTTCATTTTAGAACAACGTCCCGTTGATACTCTCACCGGAGAGCTCAAAGACGCAGATGAAATCAAATTCTGTAATTCGGAAAGCGACGAGATTCCTCTTAATCAAGGTAAGCAAACCTCTACCCCAGGTCTCTGTTCAGTATTTTCTTATGTCGTGTTTCCAGTTTCTAAAAAAAAGACCACTGAAAAGCGGTAGGTGTATGTACTTGGCTTTTTTCTCTGAGGTCCGTGGTCGGCCCTGGCCTGACCTTGGCCTGGCCCTCTTGACCAGGTCCTACCCGGTCCAGGCCAGTGGCTGTGTAGGGCCTGACCCGACAAGGGCCAGAAAATTTCTGTCGGGCCAGGCCGGACCCGACCCGGACCGCGGCAACACTGGTTGGCCCAGGGATCAACCAGGGATGTATTGGCCCATCGGGAGTGGAAATCAAACTTTGAAGATGTTGGCTCGAAAGCTTCAAGATAATCCATCTTCTAGCCTAGTAGTACGTTCACTCATTCAAATATTCATCGCCTTTCTCTTCTCATCCATTTGAAAGGAGTTTGTACAGTGTCTCGTGACCGCGAGATGAAATGTCCTTGGTGGAGGAGTGGCACGCTGTTGGTGGCGTGTAATTACTTTCATATCAGCCCTTGGCGAGTAAAACGTCCAACTCCGCTCCGGTGCTAAGGAATTCAACTAGGTGCTTCGTTTTTGCCACACATTACCGCATGCTCATCACCAGCCTCGCATAAATTAAAAAGTTTTTCGTATGAACAAATCTCATCCTACCTCTTTCCCCTCATGGGCTCTCACTACGACCCGACTTTCATTTCCAAGCAAGGAGGCGAAACTTTCCACCAGGAATCTGTGATCGCCACCATGGCGTACGTGCTTTCCCTTGTTACACATTACTTCTCTATCTGATTATATCTACACGAAATAGGCAAAAAGCTAACGGATTCCACCCTTTCGATGGTGGCGGTTCCGAGTAGGAGGGAGGAGGTGAAAGAATGGGTTTGCGACACCGTTGTGTGGTATGATAATGCAATATCCACCCATGACAAGGAACAGTAATTCCAGAACCCGTATTAGAAATCCAGTAGAGGACGTTACAACTACGAGACATGAAATAATTCCGCCTGAAGTGTTGGATCGGAGAGGGCGTTGGTGCCTGCTAGTCGGATTACTTTTGGTTACAGAGGTAGACAAAAAAGAGGAGATGGTGAGGTGGGTAATATGGGAGGATGAGGACGAGGACAAGGACGTCAGCAAGAGAAGCAGCAGGTGTGGGTGTGGTATGTATAGGGATGGGTATTGGAATCGTGCGATTGGGAATGGGAGAGAATTGGAAATACAGACACAGATGCAAATGCTGGGAGCTCACCTTCACCTTCCCAACCCAAGAATTGAACAAAGCTATCGACGAAGACGACAATGGGGATACCAACCTCAGGGTTGGGATCAGGATTAGGAGTAGGAATAGGATCGGGTTCCGGGATGGGAATGGGCTCGGAATATTTGTTTGATTGTCTTGTTGTCTTTCAGCGGTTAGGCACAAAGGGTCTCAAGATCGCTCTTGCTCGCCATGCGAAAATGTTATATCACTCCGTGATATTTGACCTTTTCCTTGGACACTCAAATCATCCATCGTAGTGGTCGAGCTCACGTCAACTTGGATAGAGCTGAAGGGTGCCATGGATTGGACTGGGTGGTGATCGTCCTGCCAGTGCCAATGCAGCAATAGCAAACCGTCACGGTATTGGGGAGCCCGAAGGTGATCAGGACAAGGTTGTACCATTCGGAGTGATCATGATGAGAAGAGGTCGTGCAATCAGTAAGTCAACCACGATTGCTGATGTATGCGATTGTGACTCACCGAACTGAAGTTATTCTGTCCTGGCGCACTGAACAGATGTCCAAGGGTCGGTAGAGTCCTAGGCCGCATTTGTCGACGAAGGACGGAACGAGCGTTGAGAGTCTGTGTGTACAAAACTAGTCAGAAGCCTCTCATCGTAAACACAGGTCAATTGACGATTACCGTCATGAGGGTGTTTCTGTCGGAAATAAAGACATTGCCATCAGAACTAATTATCTTTGCGATAGTCCGAAGACTTACGTGTACAATCGGGCCAGGGGCAATGCGAATATCAGGAGCAGGTTTGTCCTTGGCATGGTGGTCTACAATGACTCGGGTGAACTCAAACCTTGGTTCAGTGAAATTGATTAATGACACTGACCAGAAACACCAAATAACAAATGCAAAAGACCGTCACAGGCAATGCAGTTTCTACTGATGTGCGAATGAGCTTAGAAATGACAGTGTCGCTGGCTGATTTCATTTTCAGGGTCACGGCGCCACCGGTGTCTTCAGCTAGCTGATCGCAACATTGGACAAACACTCGCCTTTCATTCCGGTTCTGCTCTTTAACAGATAATATGAGAGCACCACCGTGATAGACGCATCGCAGGCTACGGAGACAGCCAGCCAGCTGTCTCCAACAGGGATCCGTCCAGCATTGGCTTCTACATTCGGTTCGAGCAATGCACCGATACTCAGTGCAAAAGCTAATCCCCCTTGAGCCAAGGAAAAAGTGCAGATGAAGACGAAGAGGACGAATGATTTGGAGAACATACGAATACGCCAGGCGAGGAAGAATTGTACTGGGACGGAAATCCTAGTCACAGACGCGCACAGTGCTGAGTTGGCCTATCCGCATGAATTGCCAGGTACTCACAGCGTAGTGGAGATAGCCATCGTGTTGTACTGCCAAGGAGTCGAAAGAAGACCAATTTTGTTCTCGAAACTATCTACGGCGAAGTGCCACAGCAAGTACGAAGACGTACAAGAAGAGAACGTGTCGACAACTACGACCCATATGACGAGGCCGCTGCATCATGGTTTTGAGCTGTTTACTTGAATTGCACAAACTTGGAGTACGCACGTAATGGTAGGTCCATCTTTGATTCTGGACTCATAGTACTCGAAGAACTGGACCATACAGATCCCAGAGAGAAGAGCGTTGACCAAAGTAGCAACCACCACAGGTCCGAGAATGAGGCTGATGTTGATGGGAGGATTTTCTGCCATGTTGGGTATTGAGGGCTCGAAAAAGTTGGAGGGCGACTCAGAGTTTCCTCGGTTTTTAATCCAAGGTTGAATATTGAGTCGCCGTTAATCGCGGTCCATTGAGCGGTACGTTTCGAGCTAGTAGTAGATTACTCCGCTGTCCCGGCCTATCGCTCCCACCCGAATATGTCGGTGCGGGCCACTGTATACAGTGGCAGGTACGAGTCCTCATCCCATTGCACAAAATGCAAGAGACTCTGAAGAGGTAGATGTGGGTCATGGACTGGGCACTGGGTACTGGTCACTGGTTCGTTGCTCGACGAAAGTTGATGGAGAATTTGCGGAGAAGCTTGGTGCCGAGTCTTCCGAGCTGACGGAATAGGATATATTTTCCAGGGATACGAAAAATGCGGCCATTTGAGCTCACAATAAGACTCGTCCTATAAATAGGACTCGTAAAAGTGCCCATACTAGGCTTTAGCTAAGTTCCACGTCTACCATGATTCTGGCCCACTGGCAGGGCAGGGTCAACCAGGGATCAACCAAGGATGTATTGGCCCACCAGGAGTGGAAATCAAACTCCAAAGATACCGGCATCAAGCTGGCATGAAAGCCTGAAGATACTAAGCCATCTTCTATGTAGTACGTTCACTCGTTCAAATATTCATCGTCTTTCTCTCCTCATCCATTTCAAAGGATGTCACTGTACGGTGTCTTGCAAGCATGAGGTGAAATGTCCCTGGTGGAGGAGTTTATCACTCACCAAGGACTGACAGGCTAGGGTGCTGCGGGTGGCGTGTAGCTACTCGCATGTCATCTTTGGCGAGTAAAACGCTCAGGAACAAAGGAACTACATGGGTGCTTAAATCCTCCGGCGCATTTTGGTTTCCCATTCTGGGACTGCCCCAGTTTCCACCAAAGCCCAGTACTGTACTACTAATATCACCACTACTACTCTAGGCTAGGTATTTGTTACACTGTACTACACAAAAATATTCAATATCAAGTGTTCATACGTGTACATATCTATTTGAGTCCAAAATCGAGAAACCTACTAAATCCCAACCTCAAGCACATTACCCATTATATCCCAACGTCTCTCTTGCGAAATCCCAAGTCCCAAGAAAATCTGACGACCCACCAAAGCCCAAATCATTCCAAATATTACCCAAGTCCTTCGCCAACCCACGTATCAGAACAAATCCCATATGTCCGAGCCGTTACTCCACTCATTCCCAAGAGCTCGACTATGCAGCACCATTAATTCCCCAAAGCCTAACACTATCATTTCTCTCCCTTTCACTGAAACTAGCCCTTTTGTTGCACACGGCTCGCCTCACTTATATTGCCCACGCGTATTCCTATTGTCACTGTTCTGCCCCTTCCCTAACGAGTTCCTCCTCTCCTCCACCCCTTGTCCCGAACTTGAGAAGGTCCAGGAGAATCTTCAAAGCGGTATATTCAAGCTTAGAAATAGAAGACATACCTTGATCAATGACTCCGACATTTTCCCTAATCCAATCTTCATCGCGTCAGAAGACGGGTTGGATAGATTTGGCGAATGCATCGAACGCGTCGCCGAGAATAAGGGTCATGAAGGATTTTATTCCACCGGTTATGAGGGAAGAGATGGCAGGAAGGAGGATGAGAATTTTTTGGCGAGTGGTGACACTGGTGAGAAGGAAGAAGCACGAACAGTGATGGATAGACTTTAGGGGTCGTAGTAGTAGGTTGATTACATAATTAGTGGGCAATGTGCTCGCCGTCGTCAACAGCGTCCAGGGTGGTGGACAGATAATGGTCGTACAGTGAGCTCGTCAAGGTCGTAAGAGTAAGAGAGAAAGGAAAGAAAATCATTGCCGCTCATTGTGAAGCTCGGCTACATATGGGCTTCCATAACAGTAGCATAAAGTACGGACCTTGCCGCAAGTAGGGCTCCTAACGGATCGGATTGGGTCGGATTCGGATGCCAATCCGTTCGGATGGGTCGTCCAAATGTCCCAATCCGCATCCGGCAGATGTCATCCGACGGATAGCCGATCATCCGACGGATAGTGTGCCGAAAGTGGCGGCACTTGCCTTAGAGTCCTTATCTTGCGTAGAAAAACTTTAAAATTCTTTTTTTCGTCGTTTTCTTTGAGTATACATGTGTTCTATGCCTGAGATAAATAAAAGGTTCAAGTACTGACCATTTCTGACTGTCTGAGGAAATGGCGGCATGTCAACGTGTCATTTCCCACGATGCCGTAGTATCTTTTCTTGGATTCTGTTGGCCATGTGGCTTGCATCTGGCCACTCGGAAAGGTCCGAGAACACTACCACACCTCCACCCAGCCTCCTCGTCACGTCGTTCTTGGTTTTCTCTGCTGTAGACCCACTTCCCACGCCCCTACCCAATCCGCGGATGATCCTCGGATTGTCGGATGGTAATCCGTTCGGATGGATAGACTAAAAGTCCCAATCCGCATCCGAAATCCGACTGTCCATCGGCGGATGATCGCCGGATCATCCGATCCGTTAGAGCCCTAGCCGCAAGATACATGGCTTGAAGGGAGTGCCCTTGCCCCTCCGCTAACTACTTGTCTGTCCCTTCCCTGCTGCTACATTATCCGCTCTTCGTATGTCTGCGACCACGACGTACTCTTCAGAATTCCAAAAGACGCGGTCATTGTCAAGTACTACGCCGATCTTTCAACCTCTTGGTCGATGTCTGTGGAATTCAAAAAGACCGGTGCATAACTGAACCTTAAAGCTTAAGGGCCTCAGGTGCGTTCATATCTTCTGCAAGCATTCTTCAAGCTCATATCCACGCTTCAAAGGTGCTTTGAAAGCGGTGCTTCGGTGTCGTTCTTCTCAGTGGTGGCGCCTTTCTGCTAGCGCAGTTGAGGAATCCGCATGCGCAGTATCTACAACAAGCGGCAAAGGCGAATCGCTCGAGGTTGATGCAACACAGGGAGGGAAGAGGAGGAGGGTTGTTGGTCCTACGTCCGACACTGCGCCTATGGATGAGGAGGAGGAGGAGTGTAATAGGAGGAAGGAACAACCATGGAGGGAGCAAGGAAATCAACACGCACCAGGAAGCCAAAGGACCGCGCGTCAGATAATCAGTTTAATGAGAGAACGCAACGAAACCCCAGCAGACGTTGAACGAGAAACAGTGGGAAATGATTGGGAACTAATGGGTTCTATGCATAGTCGAGCTCTTGGGAATGAGTGGGGTAACGGCTTGGACATAGGGGACTTGTTGGGATATGTGGGTTGGCGAAGGGTAGTATTTGATTTGACTTGGGCTTTGGTGGGTTGTCAGACCTTCTTGGAACTTGAGATTTTGCGAGAGAGATGTGGGGATATACTTAGTGGGTAATATGCTTGGGGTTGGGATCTAGTGGATTTGAACCTGAATCGAGGCTGTACTTACTGGATAAACAGATGGGTCATCAGCAGTTCTTGGCAGATTTGCTTTCCTTCTCTGATTGATAGGTAGATACACGCCGGGGTGGCGTTGCATAGTCACAATATAAAAAATATGGTGTTACAAGGGTGAGGCAGACCTCTCACTCATAGATTTTACGGTAGTTCCTCAATGGGACCACGCCGTGTATCTGTCTATCTATCTTCTCAGCCGAATCACGCACTTGCACAGAAGGCGTCAGTCAGGATAAGCATGTCAATTCGCAGTTGTCTCGTCTCGGTAGAGGCCATCACCGTTTGCTTTTGCTGTCATTTTTCATGAAACGATTCATTCGGAAGCCTCCTACCCACTAATTCCAAGCCTGAATAACATCGGTACATTTAGCATTGACACTTGACACTCTGGACACCTCCATCGTAGATCTAATACGATCACGCATATGGATACATTTTTATCCTTTTATTTTGCGATGAGATCCCAATGCCCGTTTTTGAGTCCTCGTCTGAAGACTCCTCAAAGCGGAGATTACTAATGAAATGCCAAGACCGAGAGCCAGCCCTACGTACTAATCCGTGACAGGTGTGGAGCTGAGCTGATCAGAAGCGGCGGCGGCGACAGCACACTAAAAGTCAAAATCCTTGTTCAGGTCATCGTATAGCAGCTCTCGCATCCCTTGTGGAAGGATGGGGCGGTTGTCTTTCACCATGTAGCCTATAATGATAATATCGAGAATACAAAATAGGAAGAAAGGGAAAGAAGGAAAACGTCAGCACTGTGACAATGGCAAATGACAATGATAATGACAGTGACATGGAATACAGAAAGCTGAAAGCACAGGCCATGCTAGGGCCAAAGTAGAGATTGGAGAATGAAGACGTACGGAATAGCTCGGAAGCGTACCTTTGCAAAAGTTATAGTGGGTAAGTCCTGAGAACAGAGACAGCAGCGTGACGAGGTCAACCCATAATGGAATAGAGGCAGGTGGCAGCTGAGGAACGCACGATGTAGGGTATTTTGTCCAGAGGTACTGTGTAAGATAAGGAAAAGAATAAAGAAACGACAGCGTAACATGTTTGCGATGATACGCACTTTTATCTTGTACAACACGTTTTGTGACACCTAGCGCAGTGTCTGTGGTCATCTGAACAGGACCTAAACAACGTCTAGGGAAGCCAAGGACACGCACTTCAGCAGTTCGGTCTCGAGGTGGATCGTCACCTGAAACAAAAAAAAAAAAAAGGAGTGAGACGAAGGCAAACGCTAGATACGGTGTAGAGACGTACCCAAAATACCCTATATCCCGTCCAAGCCGTCTTCAGCTAAAAGTCCCAGACTCTAAACGCAAACCACCAGAACTCACACCAAACAAAAACCACTCGAACCTCTCTCCGTCCTCGGGCGACAACTCCTTCTCAGCTTTTGGATCCAGCAGGCAAATTTTCTCCAACGAGCCACCTAGACGTCCTTGGATCAAATTGAGTACCCCTCTTGACGGCATGAGGCTTCAGCGTCTTCTCTTTGTACGTTGGCGAATTTAGCTTTGAGCGATTCCGACGAGGATGAGGAGAGATGGGTAAAGTGGACGTGGAATCGTTTCCCTGAGAGAGTGCGCATGTACTGTATGGCATCCAGATGCAATTCAGGGAGGATAGTGAAAGACACAGAGGGCGTCAAATTGGACGTGCTCTTGGGTTGACGACCAAGCTGGAACCAACCGCAAGCTCTACCCGTGGTGGGACTCTTTGGAAGTCTCGTCGTCTTCTTCCATGTATTCTATATGATACTTGGGGTGGGTTTAGAGCGTTTTTGGTGACGATTCTGGGAGACATAGTAGCCAAAGTCCATGGCGGAAAAAGAAAAAAGAAAATAGCACAGCCCCGGGCCCCTCCCGCTAGTGGTGTCTCTACTTCTGCCCCCACCTCGACGAATCGCCAGCAAGTTACTTTTCTTGCCCAATGAGAAGCTGGTACAATATGTAAGTTCAAATGGATGCTGCTATTAGAGCTGATCTTATACGGAGATAGACAGGTAGAGAGGGAAAATGGAGTGGAAATCTGAAAGACTCTTTTTCTACTATGACTCCTTTTTCTGGGACTCAAAGCTTCATAGCCTTTCAGCGGTGCAATATCTCATTGGACACCCACGTAAGTCAAACGTATACTCCTTCGCTAAGACGTATGACTCTGAATATTTGGATACAATAAATTTGTGTACGGAAGCACCCCTACGCCGTATTCTTCTGATACTTCAGGTTCATAGGGTGTTAAGATCACCTTCTAAATGCGGCCAGTCCGACGCTTGTTCGTCACCGAATCTGCTTTTTCACTCCGCGATATTTAGACCTTTTTTCCTCCGAAACCCAAATCATCCATCGTAGTGGTCGAGATCACGTCAACTTGTCGATAGAGCTGGAGGGTGCCACGGATTGGACTGGGTCACAATCGTCCTGCCAGTGCCAATGCAGTAATTGCAAACCGTCACGGTCACGGTGTTGGGGAACCCGAAAGTGATCCGGACAAGGTTGTACCGTTGGGAGTGATCATGATGAGAAGAGGTCATGCCACCAATCAAGTAAGTCGACTACGATTGTTGATGTGACTCACCGAACTGAAGTTATTCTGTCCTGGCTCACTAAACAGATGTCCAAGGGTCGGTAGCGTCCTAGGCCCGATTTGTCGACGAAGGACGGAACGAGTGTTGAGAGTCTGCAAAACTGGTCAGAAGCCTCTAATTGTAAACACAGGTCAATTGACGATTACCGTCATGAGGGTGTTTCTGTTGGAAATGAAGAGATTGTCGCCAGAGATAATCATTAGTGCGATAGATCGAAGACCTACGTGTACAATCGGGCCATGGGCAATGCAAACAGCACGGGCAGGTTTGTCCTGGGACTGATGGTCTACAATGACTTGGGTGAGCTTCAAGCCTTCGTTTCGTGAAATCAAATAATGCACTGACTATCAAAACCAAATAACAAATGCAAAAGACGGTCACAGGCAATGCAGTTTGTACTGATGTGCGAATGAGCTTGGAAATGACAGTATCGCTGGCTAGTTGATAATGATTTCATTTTCAGCGTCACGGTGCCACCGATACCGTCAGGCTTCAGCTAAAGGATCTCAAAACTGGAAAAACACTCACATTTCATCCCGGTCCTGCTCTTCCACAAATAATACGAGAGCACTGCCGTGATAGACGCATCGCAAGCTACTGCGATAGCTACCCAGCTGTCCGCAACAGGAATCCGTCTAGCATTGGCTTCTACATTCGGTTCACGCAATGAGGTGATACTCGTTGCAAAAGCTAATCCCCCTTGAGCCAGGGAAAGAGTGCAAATGACGACGAAGAGGACAAATGATTTGGAGAAAACACGAATACGCCAGGCGAGGAAGAATTGTACTGGGACGGAAATCCTAGTAACAGACGCGTACAGTGCTGAGTTGGCTTTTCCACTTCAATTGCCAGTTTCTGGAATACTCACAGCGTGGTGGTAATAGCTATCGTGTTGTACTGCCAAGGAGTCGAAAGGAGACCAATTTTGTTCTCGAAGCTATCTACGACGTAGTGCCACAGCAAGTACGAGGACGTACAAGAGGAGAACGTGTCGACAACTGCGACCCACATGACAAGGCCGCTGCAGGATGGTTTTGAGCCGTTTAATTGAATTGCACCAACTTGAGTACGCACGTAATGGTAGGTCCATCTTTGATTCTGGACTCATAGTACTCGAAGAACTGGACCATACAGATCCCAGCAAGAAGAGCGTTGACCAAAGTAGAAACCACGACAGGTCCGAGAACGAAGCTGACGTTGATGGGAGGATTTTCTGTCATGTTGGGTATAGAGGGGACTTGAACAAGTTGGAGAGTGACTCAAGAGTTTTCCAGGTTTTAGACCGAGACCGAATATCGAGTCTTCGTCAATCGCGATCCATTTAGCGGTACGTTTCGGACTAGATTACTCCCAACCCCTATGGCGTTCGCACCGGAAGATTCCCATACTAGGCTTTAAGCTAGGTTCTACATCTTCCATGGTTCAACCAGGGATGCATTGGCCCATCAGGTGTGAAAATCAAACTCCGATAATGCTGGCATGAAGGCCTGAAGATAATCCATCTTCCGGTACGTTTACTCGTCCAACGCATCTCAAATATTCATCGCCTTTCTCTCCCCATCAATTTCAAAGGATTCCACTGTACAGTTTCTCGCAAACGCGTGGTGAAATATCCTTGGTGGAGGAGTGTATCTTCCGACCAAGGACTGAAATGCCAAGGTGCTGCGGGTGGCGTGTAGCTACTCTCATGTCATTCTTTGGCGAGTAAAACTTCCAACTCCGCTCGGGAACAAAGGAAGTAGGTGCTTCGTTTTCATGACAGTCCCATCCACCGCATGATCATCATGATCGACCTCATATAAAAGAAACCTTTTCGTATCAACAAATCTCATCCTACCTCTGTTCCCCTATGAGTTCCTATTACGAACTGACTTCCAAGGATGGAGGCAAGAAGTTCAAAAGTAATCCGCACGAATAAGTTGAAGAGGAGCGTGCTTTCCTTTGTATCTCACTACTTCTCTACCTGATCATATCTACACGAAATATGTAGTCGAAAAGCTGACGGATTCAACGCTTTCGATGCTGGAGACGTACTCTACATCCCCGGGCTCATACCCGTCTCAAAGGAGTCTCTCGAGGAAGCCGTGGACGCTTCCTGGATTTGTCCTCGCCGAACCGTTCCCATCATCGCTTTCGGGACTTTTGCTGTACCGACTCAGGAGGATCACCACTACTTCAAGTATGCGGTTCCGAGTAGCGCGGAGGCGAAGGAATGGGTTTGCGAGGCCGATGTGTGGGATGATAATGCGATGTCCATCGGTGACAGGGACCAAGAATTCAAGAACTCGTATTAGAAACCCAGCAGAGGACATAAAATCCCCGAGACATAAAATAATTGCCCCTGAAGTGTTGGACCGGAAAGGGTGTTGGTGGCTGCTAGTTGGATTCCTTTCGGTGGTAGAGGTAGACGAGAAGGAGGAAGAGATCGGGGAACGAGGACGAGAACGTCAGGAGGAGGAGCAGCAGCAGCAGCAGCAGCAGGTGTGGGTGTGTATAAGGATGGGTATGGGAATGGTGCGATTGGGAGGAGGAGGAGGAGGAGTAGTGTATTATGGGAATGGGACGGAACTGGAACCACAGGCGCAGACGCAGAAGCCGGGAGTTGGACCTTAGGGTTGGAGACAGGGTTAGGAACAGGAATAGGTTCGGGCTCCGGCATGGGAACGGGCTCGGAATACGACTACGAATGCGTCCTCGTTGGCGATACGGCAGCGGGAGAGTTTAATCTGAAGGTGGATGGTGAGTACTTTTTTGTCTTTTTGTCTTTCAGTGGTTAGGCTCACAGGGTCTCAAGATCGCCTCTTGATTTCTGCCAGTACGGTTCTTGTTCACTATGCGAATCTGTTATATCACTCCTCGATCCTTTGACCCTATTTCCTTGTACACTCAAATCATGCATTGTAGTGGTCGAGATCACGTCAAGTTGCATAGAGTTGGAGGATGCCACGGATTGGCCTGGGTGACGATCGCTCTGCCAGTGCCAATGCAGCAATTGCAAACCGTCACGGTGTTGGCGCACCGAAAGTGATCCGGACAAGGTTGTAACGTTGGAGTGATTGGTATAATGAGAACAAGTCGTGCAATTAATTAAGTCGGCAACGACTTATCGAGGTATGCGACTGTGACTCACCGAACCGAAGCTATCTGACTCAAACAGTTGTCCAAGGGTCTGTACAGTCTTAGGCCCCATTTGTTCACGAGGGACGGAACGAGTATTGAGAGTCTGCGTACAAAACTCGTCAGAAGCCTCTAATCGTAAACACAGGCCAATTGACGATTACCGTCATGAGGGTGTTTCTGTCGGAAATGAAGAGATTGCCGTCATAAATAATCACCCTTGCGATACATTGAAGACCTACGTGTACAATCGGGCCACGGGCAATGTAAAAATCAGGTGCAAGTTTGACTTGGGATTGGCGGTCTATAAAGGCTTGGGTAAGCCTCAAACCCTGGTTTCTTGAAATCAATTAATGAGACTGACCAGAAGAGACAAACTACCAATGCAGAAGACTGTCACAGGCAATGCAGTTTCTACTGATGTGCGAATGACCTTGGAAATAACACTGTCAGAGGCTAATTGATGATTATTTCATTTTCAAGTTCACGGCGCCACCGGTACCGTCAGTCTTCAGCTAGAGGATCTCAACACTGAACAAATACTTGCCATTCATCCCGGTCCTGCTCTTCCACAAATAATACGAAAGCACCGTCGTGATAGACGCATCGCAAGCTAAGGCGATAGCCAGCCAACTGTCTGCCACAGGGACACGTCTAGCATTGGCCTCTAGATTCGGTGCGAGCAATGCCCCGATACTCAATGCAAAAGCTAATCCCCCTTGAGCCAGTGAAAGAGTGCAGATGCCGATGAAGAGGACGAATGATTCGGAGAACATACGAATACGCCAGGCGAGGAAGAATTGTACTGGGACGGAGATGCTAGTAACAGACGCGTACAGTGCTGAGTGGGCTTATCCGCATGAATTGTCAGTGTCTGGAATACTCACAGCGTGGTAGAGATAGGTATCGTGTTGTACTGCCAAGGAGTCGAAAGAAGACCAATTTTGTTCTCGAAACTATCTACGGCGTAGTGCCACAGCAAGTACGAAGACGTACAAGAAGAGAACGTGTCGACAAGGGCGACCCATATGACGAGGCCGCTGTAGGATGGTTTTGAGCCGTTTAATTGAATTGCACAAACTTGGAGTACGCACGTAATGGTAGGTCCATCTTTGATTCTAGAAGTATAGTACTCGAGGAACTGGACGAGACAGATCCCAGCGAGAAGAGCGTTGATTAAAGTAGAAACCACGACAGGTCCGAGAATGAGGCTGATATTGATGGGAGCAATTTCTGCCATGCTGGGTATGGAGGGGACTCGAACAAGTTGGAGGGCTGAGAATTTCCAGGTTTTAAACCGAGGCCGAATATTGAGTCGCCGTCAATCGCGATTCATTGAGCAGCACGTTTCGGGCTAGATTACTCCGCTGTCCCTATGGCGCTCTCACCCGAAGATGTCCATACTAGGTTTTAGCTACGTTCTACGTCTACCGTGATTTTGGTTGGCCCAGGGATCAACCAGGGATGTATTGGCCCATCGGGAGTGGAAATCAAACTTTGAAGATGTTGGCTCGAAAGCCTCAAGATAATTCATCCCCTAGCCTAGTAGTAAGTTCACTCGTTCAAATATTCATCGCCTTTCTCTTCTCATCCATTTGAAAGGAGTTTGTACAGTGTCTCGCGACCGCGAGATGAAATGTCCTTGGTGGAGGAGTGTATCACCCGCCAAGGACTTACACTCCTCCATGAAGGAGTGGCACGCTGTTGGTGGCGTGTAATTACTTTCATGTCAGCCTTTGGCGAGTAAAACGTCCAACTCCGCTCAGGAACAGAGGAAGTAGGTGCTTCGTTTTCGCCAAAACGGACATTACAACTACGAGACATAAAATAACTCCCCCTGAAGTCTTGGATCGGAGAGGGTGCTGGTGCCTGCTAGTCGGATTACTTTTGTTGGTAGAGGTAGACGAGAAGGAGGAAGAGATGGTAGGGGCGAGAGAGCTGGGGGAACGAGGACGAGGACATCAGGAGGAGGAGCAGCAGCAGTAGGGGTGGGTATGAGTGGGTATTGGGGTGGGTATGCGAATGGTACGATTGGGGAATGGGAGGCAACTGGAAACACAGGCGCAGACGCAGACGCAGACGCCGGGAGCTGGACCTTTTCAAATTCAACTCAAGAAAAATCCAACTCAAGAATCAGACGAAGGTATTCACAAAGACGACAATGTGGATGAGGATAGACCCAACCTCAGGGTTGGGGTCAGGATTAGCAATAGTCTTCCCTAGGCAGACATTCCATCTCATTGTTTCCGTCTGGTTCTGGTTCTCCTGTGCGACGTGTACTGGCTTGTGTCATAGTTTTTTTGTTTTCGAATTCTGTTTTCCTTTTCAACGCCAACGCCAACATTTTCTCATTCAACCCGTAAGCAGTGCTCTGAGCTGTCCGCCGCACATGTATGGAAGGCGAGTAATGACCCTTCCATGCCGCTCTTGGTACCCTGAGAGACACTGTATCTCAGAGGAGTCTGAGTCAGAGTCATATTGTTTTCTTTCCTTTCTCTCCTCTCTTAAGCTTTACTGTAATAATGTTTCCTGTCTTGCAATATCTGGCGACGTTGCACATGTACGATACTATACAGTATACACCTCCATATTATGATATCCCTACTCATGTCCTTCCTGCAAATGGTTTTTTCTGGTTTGCTGGTTTTCTCCTGCATGCGTGTGGCATGTGCTTTTTTCTGTGTCTTGTTATTCGTTAATCTTTTTCATTCTGCTGCATTATATCTCGCACTCGCATCATCGTATTTCACGGGCCATGGGACCATCGTTATGTCTTGTGGTTAAACGTTCTGTATGTACAACGTATCCATCCACTCACCTATCTATTATATCTATGCTATACAGTTGCAATTCCAAGCTGGGTAACATATTTTGCGATGGGACCCCAGTGCCCACTCCCCCAAGCTTCTGAATCCTGAGTCCTCGCCTCAACCCCTGCTCTGAGCGTGCTGGTCAAAGTCGGGATTACTGATGAAACGCCGAGACCAAAAGCCAGCCCTACACATTGTCCTGATCCGTGACAGATGGGGCTGGGGCTGGAGCTAGAGCTGGTCAGAGGCGGCGGCGGCGGCGACAGCACACTAAAAGTCAAAGCCCGTTCAGGTCCTCGTACAGCAGCTCTCGCATCCCTGGTGGGAGGATGGGTTGATTGTCTTTCACCATGTAGCCTATAATGATAATAACGAAAATACGAAATGGGAAGAAAGGGAAAGAAAGAAAACGTCAGTACCGTGACAATAGCAAATGGCAATGACAATGACATGGAATGACGAAGGCAGAAAGCACAGGCCAAGCTAGAGCCAAGTAGAGATTGGAGAATGAAGACGTACGGAATGGCATCTCGACGCTTTCGTGTAAGTAAGAGTAAGACTGAGTCAAAAGGCAATAGCTGAGAAGCGTATCTTCGCATTGAAAGTTTTAGTGGGGAAGTCCTGGAAACAGCGACAGCGCCGTGACGATGTCAACCCATAATGGAATAGAGGCAAGTGCAAGCTGAGGAACGCACGATGTTGGGTATTTTGTCCAGAAGTACTGTGTAAGATAAAGAAACGACAGCATAATATGTTTGCGATGATGTGCACTGTTATCTTGTACATGTTTGTGACACCTAGTGCAGTGTTTGTGGTCATCTGAACAGGACCTAGGGTCGTCCAGGGAAGCCAAGGACAGGCAGTTCAACTGTCCAGTCTCGAGGTTGATCGTCACCCAAAGAAAAAACAGTGAGACGAAGGCGAATGTTAAATACGGTGTAGAGACGTACCCAAAATACCCTATCTCCCAACCATCTTCAGCTAGAAGTCCCAGACTCTAAACCACCAGAACTCTACATCAAACAAAAACCACTCAAACCTCCCATCTCCGTCCTCAGGCGACAACTCCTCAGCTTTTGGATCCAGTAGACAAACTTTATCCAACGAACCACCCAGACGTTCGTTCATAAAATCGAGTACCCTTGCTTGATGACATGAGGCTTCAGTGAGGTTTTCTCTTCCTTCTGGTATATCGGCGAATTTGGCTTGAGCGGTTCCGACGAGGATGATGAGATTGGTAAAGTGGACATGGGATCCTTGGCCTGCAAGAGTGCGCATGACTGTATGGCATCCAGATGAAATTAAGAGAGCATAGTAAAAGACAGATTTAAAGAGCGTCGGATTGGACGTGCTCTTGGGTTGACGACCAAGCTTGAACCAACCGCGTGCTCAAGCTCTACCCATGCTGGGACTCTTCTGGAAGTCTCGTCGTCTTTTTCCATGTATTCTATATGATACTTGGGGTGGGTTTAGAGCGTTTTTGGTGACAATTCTGGGGGACATAGTAGCCAAAGCCCATGGCGAAAAAAGAAAAGGAAAATTGCACAGCCACGCTAGTTGTGTCTACTACTTCTGCCCCCACCTCGACGAATCGCCAGCGAGTTACTTTTCTTGCCCAATGAGAAGCTGGTACAATATGTAAGTGCAAGTGGATGCTGCTGCTACTAGAGCTGATATTATACGGAGATAGACAGGTAGAGAGGGAAAATGGATGGAAATCTGAAAGACTCTTTTTCTACTATGACTCCTTTTTCTGAGGCTCAAAGCTTCATAGCCTTTCAGCGGTGCAATATCTCATTGGACGCCCACGTAAATCAAACGTATACTCCTTCGCTAAGACGTATGACTCTGAATATTTGGATACAATAAATTTGTGTACGGAAGCATCCCTACGCCGTATTCTTCTGATACTGTCGTGCTCTGAGCCTCCACTCAGGTTCATAGGCCTTTTGAATTCTGCCAGTCCGATGCTTGTTCGTCATGCGAATCTGTTTTTTCACTCCGCGATATTTTGACCTTTTTTCCTCCGAAACTCAAATCATTCATCGTAGTGTCGGGATCACATCAACTTGTCGATAGAGCTGGAGGGTGCCACGGATTGGACTGGGTCGCGATCGTCCTGCCAGTGCCAATGCAGCAATTGCAAACCGTCACGGTGTTGGGGAACCCGATAGTGATCCGGACAAGGTTGTACCGTTGGGAGTGATGATGAGAAGAGGTCGTGCAGTCAAGTAAGTCGGCCACGATTGTTGATGTATGCGACTGTAACTCACCGAACTGAAGTTATTCTGTCCTGACTCACTAAACAGATGTCCAAGGGTCGGTAGAGTCCTAGGCCTCATTTGTCGACGAAGGACGGAACGAGTGTTGAGAGTCTGCGTACAAAACTGGTCAGAAATCTCTAATCTAACACAGGCCAATCGACGATTACCGTCATGAGGGTATTCCTGTCGGAAATGAAGAGATTGTTGCCAGAGATAATCATTATTGCGATAGTTTGAAGACTTACGTGTACAATCGGGCCATTGGCAATGCAAACATCGCGTGCAGGTTTGTCCTGGGAATGGTGGTCTACAACGACTTGGGTGAGCCTCAAGCCTTGGTTTCGTCAAACCGATTAATGACACTGACCAGAAACACCAAATCACAAATGCAAAAGACCGTCACAGGCAATGCAGTTTCTACTGATGTGCGAATGACCTTGGAAATAACAGTGTCAGAGGCTAATTGATGATTTTTTCGTTTTCAGCGTCACGGCGCCACCGGTACCATCAGCTAGAGGATCTCAACACTGTACAAATACTCGCCTTTCATCCCGGTCCTACTCTTCAACAGATAATACGAGAGCGCCACCGTGATAGACGCATCGCAAGCTACGGCGATAGCCAGCCAACTGTCTGCCACAGGGATTCGTCTAGCATTGGCTTCTACATTTGGTTCTCCTAACGCACCGATACTCGATGCAAAAGCTAATCCCCCTTGAGCCAGGGAAAGAGTACAGATTACGATGAAGAGGACAAATGATTTGGAGAAAACACGAATACGCCAGGCGAGGAAGAATTGTACTGGGACGGAAATGCTAGTGGCAAACGCATACAGTGTTTAGTTGGCTTTTCCACATCAATTGCCGGTGTCTGGAATACTCACAGCGTGGTGGAGACAGCTATTGTGTTGTACTGCCAAGGAGTCGAAAGGAGACCAATTTTGTTCCCGAAATTATCTACAGCGTAGTGCCACAGCAAGTACGAAGACGTACAGGAAGAGAACGTGTCGACAACGACGACCCATATGACGAGGCCACTGTAGGATGGCTTTTGAGTCGTTTGATTGAATCGCATAAATTTGGAGTACGCACGTAATGATAAGTCCATCTTTGATTCTGGAATCATAATACTCGAGGAACTGGACCATACAGATCCCAGCGAGAAGAGCGTTAACCAAAGTAGAAACCACCACAGGTCCGAGAATGAGGCTGATGTTGATGGGAGGATTTTCTGCCATGTTGGGTATGGAGGGGACTCAGAGTTTCCTAGGTTTTAGATCGACGCCGAATATTGAGTCGACGTCAGTTGCGATTCATATTGACCGGTACGTTTCGGGCTAGATCATATGGCTCACCCCTATGGCGCTCCTAGCAACTTACCTGATAATGCCTATTCTAGGCTTTAGCTACGTCCCAGGGATCAGGGATGCACTCCCTCATCAGGAGTGGAAATCAAACTCCGACCAAGCTGGCCTGGAAGCCTGAATATAATCCATCTTCTAGTACGTTTACTCGTTCAACACGTCTGACATTTTCATCGCCTTTCCCTGATCATTAATTCCGATTGTACAGTGTCTCGCAAGCGCGAGGTGAACTGTCCTTGGTGTAGGAGTGTATCACCCCACCAAGGACTGAAACGCCAGGGTGCTGCGGGTGGCGTGTAGCAATTCTGAGTCTCATGTCATCTTTTGGCCAGTAAACGTCCGACTCCGCTCAGAAACCAAGGAAATAGGTGCTTCGTTTTGCCATGACAGTCCACATCACCGCATAGTCATCACCGACCTCATATACAAAAACAAACTTGTCGTATCAACAAATCTCATCCTACCTCTGTCCCTCTATGAGTCCTTACTAAGTACGACCTGACCTTCACTTTCAAGTATGGAGGCAAGAGGTTCACATACGGATTGAAGGGGCACCATGGCGTGCGTGCTTTCCTTTGTTCCTCACTACTTCGCCATCAGATCATATCTACACGAAATAGTCGAAAGCAGTGCTTTCAACGCTGGAGGCGTATTCTTCTTCCCCCGGCTCATACCCGTATCAAAAGAGTCCCTCGAGGAAGCGGTGGAAGCTTCCTGGATATGTCTTCGCCGAACCGTTCCCCTCCTCGCTTTGAGGACTTTTGCTTTACCGACTCAGGAGGACCATCACCTACTTCAAGTACGCGGTTCCGATTCAGAGTAGCGTGGAAGAGGTGAAGGAATAGGTTTTCGAGACCATTGTGTGCCATGATAATTTGATGTCTATCCATGGCAGGGAACAGGAATTCAGGAACTCGTATTAGCAACCCGGTAAAGAACATTACAACCCCGAGACATAATATAATTCCCCCTGAAGTGTTGGATCGGAGAGGGTTGGTGCTTGCTAGTTGGATTACTTTTGGTGGTGGAGGTAGATGAGAACGAGGAGATGGTCGGGGAACGAGGACGAGGACGTCAGGAGGATGTCAGGAGGAGGAGCACCAGCACCAGCAGCACCAGGCGTGGGTGTGGGTGTGTATATGTATAAGTATGGGAATGGTGTAATTTGGAAAACAAAGCAGAGATGCAAACGCTGGGAGGTGGACCTTCTCAACTCAAGAATCAGACAAAATATCGACGAAGACGGTAATGGGGATAGACTCCCTGACATGTTCCCACAGACAACTTGAACTTACAACCCCCCAGAAACTCCCAACATTCCTATGACATATGGCTGAGCGAGACCCAAACAACCATGTTCAGGGAGTCTAAGTGTAACCAGGTGACAACAGCGCTAATATCTCTCGCAGAACTAGAGTGGACTATGACTTTCTCCATGGGCGAAACTGGGGAGCAGAAGAAGGCTCCTATCAAATTTTACAAAGAGGCGAGTCATGTTCCTAGTATTTATTGATCAGGTTCGTGCTATCTCTGTGATTGTAGGGGTTTCCAACTACTCCGTATTGTAAGGCTGAAAATGGGTGAAAATTCGTCACACGAGAGAGGTTCCTCGACTCTTGGAACCGATGGATTCCCGACATGAACGTTCTACGTCAAGCGGTCAAGTACGACGAGCGCACCGGTCATATCACACGCAATCCGAGTGAAAAGGTCTTTTCGGACGTCATTGTCCCCCATGTGCCTTGACGCCTGGAAGGCCATTAACAGTAACGTGAGTGATGCTCTGTATCTGAATCGATACTCCGGTTTTTTGCCGGTTTTGTGAACTGGGGAAAGGTGCCACTGCTTCGCATGGCAAATTACGAGACCCATTGTATAAGTAAGTAATACTGTAAAATTGACTAAAAAAATTAGATAGAGCTTAATATCTTCTGTAATGACACCTTGAACGTTGGGTGGAGGAGCCCATAGTGGTTCAGAGCGGCAGTTGGACTTGCGACGGCTGCTGAGGGAAGGTAAATACGCCTGAAGCTCGTCGTGGTTGGTGGGCGGCAAGGCAGAAATGAGCTATGACGTATTGAGCGTCAGTTCGGGTACTTCGGAGCGCTGTGGTGGCGTGTAAAAGTTAGAACCCGTGAGAACCTTTGCTACTCAATTGAGGGGTCGACATAAGTTAACTCGGCCTAAAGGGCCTCGTAATTATTTCAATCGCTCCCCCAGATGAGTTGGTCAGGCTTTGTCCAACGTGAAATTAGTAGCCAACAAATGATCGCTCAGTTCGTTGGGGAAGTCTATACTTCAATCGGTGACGTCGAGCGTTGTAGTTTCCTCACGCATGTTTCCCCTCTCGTCCGTCGTCAACGTGAAGCCAAAGGCGAGGTCGAAGTTCACATCATCACGGACCAATTATCTTTCGCCATGCGTGCGCTGACACTGTTGAAGATGGTTCTAGTCTGGCAGTGGAACGGGAGGATAAAGCTTCGTTTGCATACGTCTGCAAAATGGACGATGGAAGAGGGTATGAAGAAGTTTGGAGAAATTCTTAGTGATTGCAAATGGTTGCGTGAATAGGACGAATGATTGTGTAAGATTCGGGTTGAAATAGACATGTCGATATCTAGGATGTTAACAAGGCGCCAGCAGTCCCATTCCTCACGTCTTTCAAAAACTTGACCAGATCCGTCCCTCCTGTTCCTTTGAGACTTTCCTTTCCTCCCTTCCCATCTGCCCGTTCCTTCTCGACCTCCTCCTGCGCAGCAGTGGCTTGTTTAGCAGGTATAATGATATATAAAGTAACAATAACAATATGAGCATCCCTGAGTTCCTTCAACGACATCACTGCTTTATTGTAAGCCTCCAACAGTTGTGGATTTTCGGCGTGCATAACGATGTTCCGTAGAGGTCTGGGGTTGTTGCGGAGGTGGTTGAGGAAATTACGATGGTGTCTGGGCATGTAGGCTTGCATGCGTTGAAGAAAAGCGGATTTGGCTGGGTTGGAGGAAGTGGGTATGGATGTGGAAGAGAACGAAGAGAAGGTATGCGATCTTTCTGCAGCTTGTCCAGTAATCTTGTCCGAATGCGAGTATTCCTCCACTCCAAGAAATATATCCAACGCGTGAATCAACGAGCTCTGACCAGCACTAGGACCCGAGAGCTCCTTCGGTACTTCCAACGTCTCGTCTAACTCTAAACCTTCAAACACCCATCCTCTCTTCCCCGAATCTATACCCATGAACCACGGTCGCACTTCATTGTAAAACACCTGCGGATCACATCCCTCTTTTACGTCGAGGAGCAACTTTTTGAGATCTGCGATGACAGTCGCCAAAGTGAGCAGGTATGAGGTTATACGCTTCATAGCAATGTTATCCCCAACGAACGCTTCGTCCATAGTCGAACGCATGAGCTCTAGAGCTTCGGTCCCGCGTAGCTCCATCCTTGCAGAAGTGAGGTAAAACTCTTCCTCGCTTTGGGTCCCGGTAAAGGTTTGAACGGATCGTAGGTTGCTGAGATTAGGTACAGGACTATGTTGGGGTTTCTTAAGAGCCCAATTGTAGAGCACGGTGTCGGCATAGGTTAAGACGGGGGGAAGACGCAGTTCAGCGCAAACTTGGAGGAGAGGGACCGTCAACGGAGCTGGAATGACGACGGTGGATACTGATGGAGGTAACGTATGGATGTAGAAGTGAAGTATCCAGGATAGTACAAGGTGGGCCCGTCGAACAACCACCTCGGATTTCTTAAGGTTTTCCGTCGGAAGAATAGGTAACTAGAAAAGGGATAGGAGACGCCAGTAAGAACTATGAGAGAGACCAAAAAAAAGAACAAAAAGGTACACGCACCTGCTGTACCTGCCCGCGCCATATACGAGATATCTCCTTATCTTCGTCTGTCAGATCCGGCCTGCTTCCAAGCTTTAAGCCCCGTGAAGCCTCCAAGACAAGCTCCCATTCCTCCCATTCCTCGGGAAGGCGAGTCAGCGGAGGCTGAGGAGGCATAAACCCCGTTCGGTTATCGACATCAAAATCGTGAGCAGCGAGGGTAGTTGTATCGACTAATCCAGCGAGGAGCTCGAGGCCTAGGGAAGTATCCGGTCTAGGCAAGGAGAGGAGGTGGTTAGGTGGAATGAGGAGTTCGGGCTCCATCGTCAACAAAGGTTGGACAAGGAAGATGGACGTTGGTTGTTGAGTTAATTATTGATGCAGATGGCGCAACTAAGGGGTAATCTCGACAGTCACCATGACTATCTCTTTAGCAAAAGTCCGGAAGATCTGGAAAATTTGGAAAATCTCAGTCAGCACATCCGGGACAATTCCGGGTCTAGACCTTTTGATCCCGAATTTATCCGTACAGATGCAGTGTCGAGAACTGTACGCTATTCGAGGTTGAAAGTCATTGTTCAGATAGAGGAAAGAGGGCCTATAACTTGAAGCTGCCAGACGGGCGTCTAGTGTCACTGTCAAGGAGAGACTCTTGGGAAAACGAGTTTAGCTGCCGTGGGAGTTTCGTCACCTATATGTGCATCTCCCCTACATATTTGTAACAACAGTCGCGCAAATGGGTGCACATAGTAGAAAGACAGCATTCGTATTTGATCATACCATCCGCCACAAATCTGATCACCATTCCTAACTACATTCTCAAATCGTCCATAAACATTCCAAGACGTGCAAGAGAGCTAGTGTTAAACGAGCTGTCCCTGGCCCGCATTCCTCTTCGACTTTACGAATATAATACGCGAAAGAAGCATGCATAGTGCACCGCACAATACCATGATCTAAAAATAATCAGAGAATATAGCCAAAGAATACAAGAGAGCAACTTACAGCGCTGAAAATGATGCATCTAGACCAAGAAAATAGCCTAGGGGTAGAAAAATCAGGATGGAGCAGAGCACCTTCTATAGGTGTTCCTACGAGCATCCATACACTGACATTCGTGAAAGCAAAACCCATTCGTAATCTGCTTGCCATGGCCCAGGCCCATTAGAGACCGACGTGGACACGACAAGTTTAGAACGTAATAATGAAAGAACGAAACGAAACGCACCCAGGTTGTGTCGAGTACCGACTCAGTTGTCCAATAATTGAGGGTATGAGGGAAAGATCTGCATCGTGATTAGAAGGGAGGAAATCACCATTACATTATAAGGCATTCAGTCAGTCTTCAAGGACTCAGGACAAACAGTGGCAGGAACTCACACGACCCAGACGTAAATCCATACAACACGCCCATGATAACCACTGCAGTGAAATTATGCACCGCAAAAAAAGCAAAGAGTAAGATCGATGTGGTTAAGAGACAGGGAATGATCATGTTGAATGGACCGATTTTGTCTGCGAAGAAATTTGGGAGAAGACGGCCAAAGATGCTGCTGGCGTTTAAGATTGGAAGCTGCCAATTCACGGAATGACGGAAGAGGGATGGACATAAGGAGGGAAATAATGTTAGGAGGGAATAGGGTGAGGGTTAAGGTGAGTATTAACACTACATAGTACTAAGGAAAGAAAACAAGTTACTTACTGCGTAAAACGCAAGTGTAGGACTGATCCCCAAGTCCATAGCGTACAGCTGGAGGTAGAAGTCTGCCACATCGCCAACCAAACCTCCTTAGAAAATACGGAAGATACCGTCGAGAACTAGCTATAGAAATTCAAAACCTACAAGGAAAGAAAAGTCCCAAGGCCACCAGGCAGGCCCTGTGAAGGCAAAAAATAAATAACTCAGCATTTCATCAGAGGAAACGATGTGCATAATTAACTCACGCAGCGATAGACACAACAAACGGCGCATCGCTCAGTATATCCTTCAACCCCGGGCCCGGACTAGTCCCAAATCCCATTTTGAACCCTGGTACAAGGCTGGCATTCGAGATGATGGAGAACCTCCTACGCCCGACTCGAGTATGGCTTTGGCATGACTCAAGCGCAGAGTTTGGACTAGGACCCGAAGTCAACCCACTCCCGCTGACGCAGCCTGAGTCTCCAGATCCTTCCGAATCACTTCCCCTTTGTCTACCAGCGCCTTCGGCCTGGGCTTGAACTTTCTCTTGCTCTGGCTGCTGCTCGTGCCCATCCCCAAATCCGAATCTTCTGGGAATCAAACCCAAACCTTTCGTACTCTTCGTAGGCTTCGTAGGTTTCATAATGAAGTTTGCCAGCAAAAGCATCGCACCAGCGACCGCTCCCGTGGCTCGAACAGCGTTTGCGAAAGAGGTTATTTGGATCAGGTGGTTGAGCATGATGGGCCAGACGATCCCGCCGACGGAGGCACCCTGTTAAGTTTATGATAAGTATGTAAGAAGAAAGAAAGTTGGCATTAGAAGGGAGCTGACTATCCATTATGATCGGTAATGAAAAGAACGAGCAACGAGGCACTGGAAAGGTAAGAGCCAGAGCCAGTGGGAGAGAGAGAGAGAGGAAGAGAGAGATGGGAAGGATTTCAGGGAACTCATAAATAATCAGAACGTACCGTAACTGCAATCCCAGTCGCAAACGCTCGTCGTTTTCGAAAGTGCTGAGAGATAATCGTAAGAGATGGGATAAAGATCAATCCCATTCCGAAACCGATTCCGACTGCTTGGGCTAGGAAGACCTGTTAACATTGACGTGATTAAAGATTAGCAGATGCATTAGATGCGCTCAGAGCGTGTTGCATTAGCAGAAATTAGCTGAAACCGTGGTCTGACCTGGTAATACTGCTCTTGATGCGCCAAAGACAACATGAACATCGAGAAGACTTGGAAGCAGGTGCCTAGGGCCATCATATGATGACTTTGATAGAGATGATCAGAAATCAAAAATCGTTTCAGCGCCGTGAACGTGGAATGGTACGGGAGTTTGAAGGGAGAGGGAGTATCACGAAACCCAGAAACTCAGGCCATACGGTAAGACACCAGCCAAAGAGTTCGAAAGTTCGAATCAGAAAGAAAAAGTAACTCGAACTTACAAATACCCCGCATCAAAAGCATGTCCGACGAAAACACCTGGAGCATATTGCATGAAGAGTGCGAAACTACCTATCCAGCTCCAATAAACAGAAAACAGAATGTTCGATGTAAGTTTGTTCATAGTAGAGGTAAATGCAATTAAGGAAAGGACGCATGTAAGTACCTTATATCCGAGGGACTTTTAGTCGTAAGATACACTCGCGTGTAGAAATCTTGGTATACCCCAAAGGCGTTGGAATACCTAGAAACATAGAACATCAGAGATTTAGGGGCAAGACATGAGATTTGGACGAGACGAGCAACGAACCCAATGGTGCAGAACTGTACCATCCAGCTGCGAGTTGAGAAAAGAAGCGAAACACCTATCAATACACACGAAAATCTCAAATCATCAGAAACTGTCAATACCAGCCCAAAATCGTCAACCAAGCCGTCCTCCCTCCGTCCAAAGGCACGCCCTCAATTTGAGGCTGAATTTGGGATGGTACATTGTGGCCACTCGAGCTCGCCTCAACGTCCCTGCGTACGCGAACATCTTGGCCTTTTCTGTCGTCAATTGAGACGCGTTTGTTGTGAGTGTTCGTAGGGCCGCGAGTCATGAACTCGATTTTAAGGGGGATACTGTCGGGTACGTCGTGAACTGAAACCGTGAAGACGTATCAGAGTCGTAGCCAAACCCGGAGAAAGTGAGGAAAGTAGGGGACCTTCTGCGATGAGTTGGGTACAAATACTCCATCAGTCGGTGGCGACTGCTTATCAGCACTTTTGAAATGAAATTAGATTCTTTCCCTGTCTTCGACGGTTTTTGCGTGGAGCGCGGCGTAGATACGTGCCCTCGATGCATACTTCTCTGAATTAAGGAAGCAAGCTTAATAGTAATCCGAAGGTTGGAAGAATGTTCCTTTCAAGAGGCTTTGAAGAGTGAAAATTGCTGCATTGCCTTTTGCTGAGCTAGGCTGCTGGCCAGGCGATGAGATGGCAGGAAGGCTTGCGACTGCCAACGGTGAAAGAAATGGCGGTGAGAATCTTTAGATGCCCATGCGCGTTCCTTGTAAACAAGAGGGACAGTGGAAGTAGTGGGGTATGATCTCATGGTTCTGGAAGTCCTTGAAAAAAAGAAGGCTGATCGCGGAGATGGACGGGAATAGTGGATTGGATTCTTTTCTGTGACCTTCTGTGTCGCGTCGCTCAATCGTCCTGGCTGCCAGTGTCTAATGTCATTATTTGTACAACCAGTAATGAAATGAGAACGAGACGCGGTAATTCGCGTCATTCCCGAGCACCAGCCCATCATCACCGTTCGATATACGCGTCAACCATAAGTCCTGTTGCATAAGCCGACCATTCCAGTATGCGACAGGCGTGCTGGTGTGCATAAGTACTATATAAGCTATAGTAGTCGATGCCTCGCTGCGTTGAGTCTATTGTACGGCGCCGTGGCCTCTGCCAACAACGTGCACATCCAGAAGGTCTTCCATCTTCCTCTTCCAGACGGTTTTAATTGACGAAGAAGCTTATGCTATTTTGAAGCGATTAGTGCAATTCCACTGGGGCGCCCGCGCACTCACAGAGAGCGTAGTACGCGGGCACTGTCCAGTCTCAAAGTCCAAGGATTCTGTTGCCATGACTATCATGACGGTGTAATATTCTTTTCTATCAGCCAGCAGTCAAAGTTCATTGACTTCAAGAAAGAAAGTATACTTATACGCCAGAGGGCTGGACATGTACAGGCTCTGATGAGACTCTATGACACGACTCGGGCGACGCATCCATGTAATACCTACTCATGAGGATCAAGTAGTCTTTATCCATGAAAGTCAAAAATGACGCCTTTACTGACTGGTTATATGCACTCACCTTGGAGGTACAGAGTAGAATCCTTCTCGTGCATTCGTGGAGTAGGTTGTAGAGCCTGGGAATTTGAAAAATACATACATCCCAAGGGAGTCACCTGATTTGCACCTGATCCAGGCGCGTCGCGTCTCTCGTGCCAAACACATTGCAATCTTCCTCGGACTGAAGATTTGAAGCTGATGGGAGTTTCTTGAGGGACCTTTATCCACTAAAGCCAAGCTATAGTACGGCTTGTCTTGGTCAGTAGTAAAAAATCACATTAGTTGGTACACTGAGAGAAGGATTGATGATTTAAGTGCTTGTGAAGTGCTTCAAGTTATCGATAGTCCTTTACTGTAGACATAGTATCTGATAATAGGATACTATGTATGCTGGGGTATCAATACGTCGGGGAACCCAGTCATACGAAATCAAGCGTAACCAAACGTCTCCGTATGCAATGTAACACTTGCACCTCCCCTCATAATGGTCCCTAGCCCTCCGACTGAAAACCCAAGGCCTTTTCGTACATCTCTAGCGATGCTTTGCGAGCCACACACTACATTTTGAAGTCAGTCAATATGAACAATGAGGAATGACACAAACGCACCAGCGACACAAACAGCTCCACCCCTCGTTTGTTCGATTTCCTCCTCAAGGATTGAACGCAAGTCAGCCCTTCCGGTAGATACACTGACTATGTTTCTAAGCACGTCATTCGATATGATGCTCTCTGGGAATGACAGCGGTGGCCCCTTATTTTCCCCAGTGCTTGAAACGAATAGGTAAACTCTGACTTTGAGATAAGGAGGCATGATATTTGATAGGGAGATTAAGGTAGGGCTGATTAAATCAAGGTGTGCTAATATCGATGCACAAGAAAAATTGAAGGTAAAAAACAGAATATGGGAGCTGGAAGCCTTACCAGGATCTCGGACACTCCAGACAAAGGTGAGTTGTTTGCACCTGCTTTTAGAAGATCCAACGCGTCTGGAAAAATTGGCGAGTGAGAATCGACGTTTGTATTGAAACCCAGGTACGAAATTTTACTCGCAGTATCGCATCTGAAAAGATGGGCAGAGTAAAAGTCACTCCCGTTCCACCTGGGCCCAACGATAATCAGGGACGTCTAATTTTTGACTGAAGGGATCACAATCACTCACCCGCTATCAGAACGATGGTATCAAACGTATCCACACTGATAGGAAAACCATAAGGCCCATCTAACAGTACTTTGATCGTCTTCTTGCGTTTCGCAGTTTCCCTTAGCCTCTTGGTAAACCCACCATGAACGTTAATAAAAAAAATCAACTCCCTCCACTCCTTGCGGTTCCTGTATAAAGAACGCAGAACAGCCTCCTGAGACTCGGAGTCGTCATTTTGAGAGCTCGCACTGATCCCGGGGCCGGCTTGACTTGGCAGGTTCTGAAGCTCGAAAGAATTCGATGTAGATATAGATAGTGATTTGTGACTAGCAATTGTGAACGGATGCGCTTCGCCAGGAAAGAACGCTACCGTCGGTGCATGTAAATAGACAAATTGACCTGGGGCCCATGAGAAAGGAGGAGGGCGTTTCATCGTTAAACGCACTATGTCGGGCGTGACAAGTTTAATGGATGCGTCCATCTCGTGAACTTCGGAAGAAGAGAAAGATGAGCGGTTGAACGCGACCACACGGATTAGACGTATGAGACGATCGAGACCCCAGAGTAGGAAGCAGGGCCAGATGTAGTAGCCAAATCTGTTCGGATGCGAGTCAGCTGAACGTTTTTTCTGAAAGTAAACGGCAAACAAACGTTTCCCCATTGGCATGATAGTATGCTCCTCCAAGAAATAGTCTGATTTAACGAGAGCTTAGCGATTGTACTCAAGAGCGTGATAAGACCAACAACTCACAGCACCAGAACAAAATGACCGTAATAGAAAACTTCATAGAATCGGCCTCGCACATAACGATTAGACACAATGAATATCAGATAGGCAAAAGCAACCAATGCCATAATACCTAGGCCGGATGTGTCTGGACGGCTGTAAGAGTAATCAGTGGAGGGAGAGGACTGTCAAAAAAGGCCTTGACGAACCCTGTATCCAACTGTCGATATCATAGCAGCCTTTGAGTAAAAGTCATGTTTAGAACGTGAAGGAAGGTGCTTACATCGCCCCCACCCGCAGCATGCACGCAAAGTAATACGAAGACGACACGGGAGATCATTCTATGAATGAAGCTAAGCTTTTCGTATCCGATGCCGGTCAGGACTGATCCAAAATTTGATTAATACCATTATATCGTTGCATGAAAGGCATCCAGATTGTACTTACGCGAAATGACATTATTCTTCATCCCAAGCGCAACAATTAGAGGAATCTGACTGGTTGCTAGAGTGCCTGCGCGTGCTCTCCAATAGCCTTGACTCCCGTCCGAGGACGTAGCTGCAAAAAAGAAATAAGTATGTGCCTACTACTTGGCAGGATTAAAGCTAAAGTTGCACATACCGTTGATAGATTCGAAGGCAAACAAGGCTACGGTATAGATAACACAGACTTGCACTTCCGCGAGATTGACAGAGAACGTCCTGGTAATATTGATTGTCCCCCGGTACGCAAGAATCCTGTAAGTGTTGGCCAAAGCAGACGGAAGTCGGCGTAGAGCGACGAGGCCACCGTCATGATGGCCAGGGCTCGAGAGATGTCTTTCGGGATCAGAAGGGACCGACAAGGAGCGAAGACGTCGATGGCTGACTTTGAAGGTAATAGAAATGATGTTAAAGAGAGTAAGTAGTCCGATAAAGCTGCCTATGAAGTACCACATATAGCGAGGGTACTCCTTTTCTCGGTTGGAGAGAACTTGTTGCATGGTCTGCTGTAAGGTGGTTGTACGATGGTACTCGCGTCTTTTAAATCCTCAGGCAGGAGGCTTTTTTGACTTTGGAACTATTTGTGGCGAGGCAGAGCCTGGGGGCCGACAGCTCAGGTGTCAGATGCGCGCAGCAGAGGGTTTTATGGATTTTTTGCGCAGCTGAGCATTGGGGAGGAGGAGGATTCTATTGATGACCAGGTTAGGCGAGGCCACCCTGCATTTTAAAGACCGTCGGACAGAGAGTCAAAATACTCAAGAGATTCGAATCCGTCGGGAGGAGGTCAATTTATACGGGTTGCTGTTAGGGCTACGACTACGATCTGTCCGCGAAGCATCCCAATTAGTCCTACTTCCTCTTGCTGCTGATTGATTCCAATTTCCCGGGATGACAGCGAGACGGCCAGGTACGCCCTTTGGTATCCATCTTAAATTAAGAAGGGCTTCTGAATTAGCCTCTATGAAAATTTGAGCCGTACTGGTGAGCACTCACCGTCCTAGAAGTAACAAAACAAGCTGTAAAACGCCAGGGAAAAATGGGTCTGCAACGCCAATGCCTTTTAAAAGGCACCCTTCTTCAACGCTCTCGCGTCAAGTAATACAGAAAATTCGGTCATGAAAAGCGTGTTGTATGCAAGATACTAGCCAAGCTATATATAAACGCTGGCTTTAGGCAGTGCGACCAGTTATACATCAACTGCTACGCAATCAAGCAGTAATGCATCACGCTACAGCTAGTACGTTACGAGAGCGACGTCGACATCGACGTCGGAGTCCATGTCCGTGGTAACAAAGCAAACACCATAGCTCCATTACACACACCCTCCTTCAACGTCAACCACCTCCCAAATTTGAGTTCTTGTCCGAGACCTGCGGACAGGAGGACGGGGTTCCCAGAGCCGCCTTCTTTCCCGCCTTTTATGCTTTGAAGGCCTTGTACACCGTTGGCTTGAGCAAAAGCAGAATGCGCTTGAGACGCTGCACCCTCAGAGGCGTGTGCTGTTGCTGCTGAAATTGGCGTTGAGGTCGACGAAGACACAGAGGTTGTCACCCAAGAAGCTTTGTCGAAAAACTCTCTGGGGGGTGAGACGAATTGAAGAGAATTGATGACACCCGGAGCGGTGATCGTTCCGACGAGTGAGAAGGATTTGAGTTTGGAGTCAAGTTGCCAGAGACGGATGAGGCCTTCCCAGGAGCCTGGAGAGAGAGAATGATTAGTGAGACGGCAGAAGAAAATGGTGAAAAGGAGAAAAACAGAAGGAAGAGGAGTAAAAACAGAAGGAACGAAAAAAAGAAGAAAAGAAGAAAAGAACATATGAAGAATGCTCACCCGAAGCGAAAAGATCCGAATACCGCAAACTGGCTATAGAAGTGATCCAACGGGGAGTCTGAATGACGCCTGACGTTTCAGACTGGACTTCGTGGAGGCCATGGGCGACAGCTTCCGTGAAGATGGGTTTCTTTTTTGTTGTCGTCCAGAGGCATATTGACCTGGAGTAACAAACTCAGGAAAAAGATCATAGACAGAAAACTTGAGAACATACCCGCTGTCACCTCCAGTCACAAAGGTGCTCTCATCTATCATCGCTATGCACTCCAAACTCCCTTCCACAAACCTCTTTTTACCCTCCTTCCCGTGACCGTTCTCCTTCGCCTCCTCATCCACATTCTCGTCCTCATCTAATCCCCTTAGGCCACCTTCCAAGACTTCTCTTACCTTACTCTTCCCTCCTCCCCGAAAAACCAGCTGACTCTCATCCACAATTTTCCAAAACCTCGCAGTCTTATCCCTCGCTCCAACGCTGACACATGTTTCGGCACGTAGCGAGTCTATCGAGACTGCGTTATCTTGGTGCCCGAACAGGGTCTCGACATAACCCATAACCGTAGGTGAAAGGTCGAAGACTTTTAATGTACGGTCAAAGGAAGCGGTGTATAGAGTATGTGTTGCCTTTCGGAATGCCAGGGCCTGTGTAAGCAAAAACAAGGTCTGAGATGGCCCAAACACAAAGAGAACTGACAAAAAAAGACATACCGACACCGTATCCTTATGACACATCGGCCCAACAAACCCTTTTACCCACTCTCCCTTCTCCGCATCCCAAACACCCACTTTTCTATCCTTCCCGCCACTAGCCAGGTACTTCCCGTCACTACTCAACGCAAGAGCGAGGACTTCGTCTGTATGTCCTTTAGACTCTGTATCTAGGGCTTTACCCTTGCCTTTCCCAGGCGGTGGACGAAGTTTATAGAAAGTCGTGATTTTCTTCCCGGTGGAGAGGTCCCATTTGAAAATATGGCCCTCTTTCCCAGACGTGAAGAGGTATTTGCCAGACTCGGAGGCGACAGCAGAGGTTACGGAGAATCGATGGCCTTTTGTGCGGAGAGATTTTGGACTTTGGGACAAGTCGAACTGGATGCAAGTTGTGACTTAGAACGAAATGCAGGAATGACCACTAAACAGCGTATACGTACTGAGCTAGCCACGAAGAGATGAACCTTCCCCGAATGTTCCATTACATCTTGTTTAAGTCTTGCAGAAATGAGCTCTCTATCAATTTCAGCAGCGTCAAATTCGCCCTCCGCTACACAAACGCAAATGAGAATCAGTACACAGCCGAGACGGGAGCCCAAGGGTATTTATTCACCTAAACCCATATCCTGCTTCACACTATCCAGATACAGCTGCGCCAGCCGTAACCTCTTCTCTGCAGGCGTCTCATCTGGATCATCATCCCCACTTTCCACTTGCTCATCTGACGCAGCCCGGAGGTCCATATCATCAATACCTCCTTCATCGTCGTCTGTTTGATCAGACTGAAGCTCTTCGTCTGTTTTTCTCTTCTTCTTCTTCGTCACCGACGCGGTCGTTAATCCGTTTGGTTTTGTTTTTGAGGCAGACTTCCTTCCACCAGAGTCGTGTTTTGCGGGATTTCCAGACACTTTTCTGGCAAATTTTGAGGAGCTGCTAGGTCCTGCATCTGAACGCTTTCTTTTGCGCGGTTTTGTGGAGGTAAAAAAGGAGTCTGGCATGGGTTTAGACTTCAGAGAGGGGAAAGGAACAGTTACAAGTCTTTTGCCGAAAACGAAAAAAAATTGCCGGTTATTGTGGTTTGTTGTGCAACGGCTTCTGACATGGCTGGTAACAACGTCTACTTACTCTGAGGCTGTTTGCAAGTACTGTGCAATAGGAAGCGCTATTCACGGTATACTTATATACTAATGGCTCAATATACCACAGCCCCGGCTGATCAAGTGGAATGAAACAAGATAAAGCAGACAATCCTAATCAAGGGGTTGCAGGCAGAATAAGAATATTACTTCGTACCTATTAGTATTAGAGCCTAGTCCCTACCATCATCATCAATGGCCAGTTTCACCATCTCGCCTCCAATATATACTCTAACCCATTTCGGTACTTCAGTATAGTCTGCCTCTTCTCTTTCTCTATTCAAATTCTTGATCGAAGACAAGACAGAATCCCGTATCGCAAGACAACGTTCTGCGCCGGAGTCACTAAAATGACTATAAGCCGAGCTCGGATTGCGCGCAGAATCTATATGAAGTGTATGTAACTCGGGAAGGTTTGAATGAACAGTCGAGAGCAATGAATGCTATGAATGCAACCAGTCAGTTTGGACACGGATGATGTTGTACAAAAAGTCGTCCTCACGACTGGATTGGCCGCCGTTTCATGCTGATTCTGCAATACCCTAATCAGACAACAAAGTGACGCAGTAGAATGCCGACGACTTACACAGTAGCGTAGCAAAGAATTGCTCCGGAACGGCAGCCCGTCACAATTGACTTTTACAGAGAGATGTCGAAGATTCCTGCAGCGTTCAATGGACCATGAGTCGTTTTCCCCAAAACACCATCGTCCTTCAAACGCAGGATGAATCTCCAGCCTTTGCAGTGTATTATGATGTAACCATAAAATCTGTCGATAGAACCGATCTGCCATGTCATCATGCTCTGGCTGAGAGTACCAATGCGGGCCAGCCAAGGACAAAACTTCTAAACCGGAATACGACTCGATATAATCCAGTAAAGACCCGTTCACGTCATCCAACACCAGTCGTCGCAGGTGGATCTGCTTCGCGGTAAGACCCGAAAAGAGCGACTTCAATGATTCTTCATCGTAATATTCGGAACGGAGTTGAAGCGACGTGAGATTGGAAAAGTATGAGGGGATTTTTGCGACTTGAAGAGCTCGCGATGACCGACCACCTAAGCTCAGATGTGTGATGGAAGAATGTAGTGAGGTATCTAGGCTGTCAAAGTCGAGTGCTCGCCCATCGCCCAAGAGATCACGTCCGGTACGGATATGTAGAGATGTGAGAGATTTCGAACGAGAACATAGGTGGTTTACTAGAGGGGTAATGATGGACGCGTTATCTATTGCGAGTCGAGTGCCGAAAGAGACCTCGACAGACAAGACCTCCAGATCCCAAAGGTCTGGCAAAGGAATAGAAGGAATTAGAGGCGGAGGGGCTACTTGTGATGACCGTCTATGGACAGACGGTGCACAGAGGAAGTGGAATTCCTTGACGTGTCGGAGGGCTGACAACGATTGCATTACTGTGTCTAATGTCCACTGGGAGTCCTTCAGGCGCCAGCACCACCTGTTATCAAGGGTGTTCATCTTTATTGTCCAAAATTCGCACAAATATAGGCGCACCTGATAGCCTGCAAATGGTCTATAGATTCCAACGCTGGCCTTAAGAGAGTCCGTAGTTCTTCATATTCCTCTATTTCCCCACCTCCACTCACCCAGTCCCTTCCCATTTCTTGCAGTTCAACGGTATCTCTGCACGCCCTCTGCTTGTCTTTAAATCTGGGGTCGGGATAGAAGGAAGGAGACAGGGAATCGATGTAAAGCGTCCGAATATACGACGAATAGATGTTTCCCGGTGTGGCCAACGCTCTGAGCATGTTCATTCCCGGCTCTAGATTGTATCTGTGGATATTGAGCGTGACCTCTGCGAGGACATGAGGCCGTAAAATAAGGGCCAGTCTAGAGCAAGTCCTTCGTAGAGCCTTTCTGTCTTTCAACCTCTCAACCTGGTAGTTCTCACGTCAGAATGGTACCAGTATGATAGCACCTTGCGCTTACATTTTGTACAATCTTCTCGAGTAGCTCATTGGGTAACAAAAGCATTGTAGACGAAGATGAGTGTCACAAAGAAACGTGTAGGCGTGCGAAAACGAGCGCTTAGCGATGAAAGCACCATTTCGGCAACGTCTGCGCACGACGCTGTACATAGTATAAGACTCGTCACACAAGCTCACAGGGTTCTGGGATAACAGGATCTCTCAGAAGCTTGACCGTGGAGAGGTCGAGTCGTCGATTCAGTATAGTACTCAAAATTCAGCGAGGGGTAAACTAAGAAGCTCGTCAATCAGGTCAGTGAAGAATTCGATAGTGGCTGAACCCAATGCCGCAGGTGCAACGGCCACGGTCCGCTTAGTTCAACGTTGAAGAGCAGAAATGCTCGTCAAGTGACTGCCAACCATACAGGCCCACCTGTTCGAGATCTATCCAGGATCTCTCGAAGCTAAGAGCTACCCCTTCCCCTCGCCGATATCTCCAGAATACTTCTTGGCGGTTAGGGGTCGTCGTGCGGCTATTGAAGAAATTTTATGAGGACCACAGTGTACCGTAGTTTAACGGCACCATCTCGGTGGTTGAAAGTAGTAGAAACGATCAATGGTCAGTGGTCACTATCAGCGAGCATATGGTCAAAGGTATAAGAATAGAACTCATATCTCTTATCTACCTCCGACTTCAGGTCGCAGTGATTCTTCTGGCATTCTACGCCTTTGAACTTTGTATAGAAATCGGTGAACCGATGAGCGGCTTGGCTATATTGGGAAGAAGATTTGGTTTACCACTTCATGACGCTCTTCGAGGATCACATTTTTGCAGGCCAACTAGCCGTCATATGCTCTGCTACTTGCTAGCCTTCTGCCTCTAGATCCGATATCGATAGTGTCACTGCTTCCCAACGAAGAAATGTGCAAGTCAATCACTGCATGCTCACGAGCTTTGAACGTCCTAAACCCCACTGGCAGTATCAATGCAAATACATCCGTCTTTATCTAAAGAAGCCCTCCCGAATTTGGTCTAGTGAGGATTTTCCATACGATCAACCAACAGTCTGAACGGACAGTGGAGATGCAGAAGCGAGCGACTTCAAGCACTCCCTCAAGTTTCAACCCTGATCCTGTCAGGGGATCAAGGTCTTCAAGACTAAGACTAAGACTACAAAGGACAAAACAAAACTTCAGTCAGCTCGTTTCTGTGCACGATCAAGTCAAACGAAACACTCTGAAAAGATTGCTCTCCTTCCATAGATGGCTAGACCATGCTCAGATTTTATCATCCGTTTGCCAAGCCCATCTTTCAACGACCTCGAGAACCAGATCGTTAATTTGTAAACGAACCATGCGCTGTTTCTATGCTTCCAGTCGTTTTTCTCCGTGATCCATTAACAATGCCATGTTCAGTGGTAGCTGACTGACTGCCAAGCCTTTTGTTCAAGCGTATCCAGTGGCATATGTCTGGCAGCAGCAGAAGAAAGATTGCCAGCAAATGGAACACATGTCCCGGCGACGATAGTGACACTCCGTCAAACCAATATGCCTGCCAGTCTGGCTATGATTTTGAGAGGGTGCATCATATATGTTTTTCCGGAGGACATATAAAAACTCACCCAAAAATCGCAGATGAAACCAGGTCATCAACCTAGCAAGTTTCCTCCTCGTCTTGTCTCGCCTCGTCTGGCCAATTCTCCTTCACTGAAATGTTCTCCAAACTCTTCGTCGCCATCGTCTGCGCCAGTGCTGCCCTCGCTGGACCGTTCAAACGAACAAGCAACCTCTCCGTCAACGTCGCTGCTCCCTCCACAGACGTCACTTTGCTCGACAACCTGAAGCTTACTGCCTCGGTGACGAACAACGGTCTCGAGTCGGTCAAGATCTTGAAGTATGGTACTATCCTCGATGATGGCCTTCCTACCCAGTCTTTTGGTGTTACGAAGGAGGGCGCTGAGGTGCCATTCACTGGTATTAGGGTGAGGGTCTTTCCTGGCATACACTGCGAAAAGAACGAAGTAACTGACGGGTGTTTTTTTCCTGTGTGATACTATTAGGTCCAAGTTTCCCTTACAGACGCAGATGACTCTGCATACGTTGTGATTCCTGCTGGTGAGACTGTCACTGTCAGCCACGATGGTGAGTAACATCCATTCTTCAACCGAGGAGATCAACAAAAACTTCCTACTATTTTTTATACCTACAGTCTCCTCCCTCTTCGACTTTGAATCCGCCGGTGCCGGTGCCTTCACCTTCGAGCCTCGAACCAATTTCCAAATTGCCGCCGAGTCTGAAGAAGTCGCTGCTGCGTTTATTGAACACGACGCTATCCAGGTCACTGCCAACAAAGTTGACATCCACCTTTCCGGTGAGCTCTCCAAGAGGGAGTTGAAGCTCAACAAACGTACAAGAGATACTTGCACAAATGCGTCACAAAAGAGTTTCATTGATGCTGCGTTAGTACATCTTACTTTCCTAAATATGATATCTGGAAAGCTGCTTGCTTACCACGATGACGATGATGAACAGATACTCCGAAGCAAGGACCCTCGCCTCCAGAGCTGCTAGTTACATCTCTAGCAACGGTGCCGACTCTTTGTTCACTTCTTACTACAAGACCACTTCGACCACCACCGTCAGGAATGTCTTCACCAACGTTGCAAACGAGAACTCTAGCACCAGAACGTGAGTAGTCTGGGTGACGTGTGCTTATACTTCGACTCTATGATTCTACGAGTCCAGTGTACACATCGCATGCAACTTATGACACTTACTGACTGACTCTCACTCGGATTCTTATATATAGTTTGGGCTGCGCTGATACCCTTGGCGCCTGCACGAGTGGTGTTATTGCGTACACTATCGTTTCCAACACCAACGTGAGTCTTTGCTACCTATTGGGTTGGGAACTTCAGGGACTCACAATCTAATGAACTAATGATCATATACCGGACCAATACCGGACCGTCAAATTTTACAGATGGTTGTTTGCAGCATCTTCTTCAACGAAGTTGCCGACTCCAACCTCTGCAGAGGGACCAGCGTTGCTTCTCGTAACGCCCGTGGTGGAACTATCCTTCATGAGGTGAGGATAAGCTTCATTAGAAAGCATGGAAGAATTCTAACGGCTGTTTTGCACATGCACAGCTCACTCACGCAACCTCTGGAACCTCCGATATCATTTATGGATGTTCCAGCGACCAGGGGCTTTCTGCGTCAAATGCTGCCAGGAATGCTGATAATTACAACGTGAGTGAAAAGGTTTCTGACGAGCTGAACCAATGCAGACTGACCGTAATGGGTCCATAGTGCTTCTCTACTCAAGTCTTTGCCAACACTGGTTGCTAGACTGAGATCCAAGACTGTCGAACTTCGGAATACAAGTGCATAGGTTCACGGCGAGGGCTAATTTGCTGCTGTTCATAGTTCTTGTGCGGTTGAAGAGTTCGAGTTGTATGACAGAAGCCAGTATGTAACAATTGTAAAACAAGAGAGATTTATTGAAAATAAGTGGACGCCCTAAAGTGGTCTGACATAGTGGGCAGAGAGACACTTGAGATAGGTCGAGCATTCCAACGTGGTGGAGGTTTGATGACAAGACTCAGCAACTGAGAATTCTGCCTTCCGCCTTTTCCACAACCACCATCATTGCCCATACTTTCTCGTTCTGCCTCACACGGGCCCAACTCCGTCTATCATACTCTAGTCATGATGGAAGCTCCTCAGCTCTGGGATACAAGCAAGTATCTTGAGAAAGTGTCAATTTCAACACGCGTCGCATAGGACAACCGTCAAACAACCGGTGACTTGTATGGTTTTGTCGCTGCGTCTGGCTCGAGATGCCGGCAAGGATTGGGGATAATATGCGCACAGAAACGTCCACTGTTAAAAAGAAGTCTGTATGTGGAGGTCGGGAGATATAAAGACTAGGTACTGAGTGCGTTGTCTGTCCACTTTGCTCTTCGTATTAAGAATACTTCAAACTCTGTAGGAGGGAAACATCGACGGAGATTCTCGTCTGAATCAGGCCTTGTTTTTCCCTTGTTTTTCCTGGATTTCCCTGACCACCTCGATAAGACCGTTTCATTGGTGTACGTTGATCGCTACTGTCCTGAAGGCGTCTGTCTTACACGGCTGCAGTCCTAAACATGCAAATTAGAAGCTGTTCAGTCAGTGACTGCGGCTTACTTACTTCATGAATGGGTGAGTAATAGTATATTTTCTTGTTTTTTCCGAGCATGGTCTAAATACAAAATGGCGCTTTTTTCTTAACCAGCTTCGGCGAGGCCACTTCCCTGTCGCTACTGCCTGGGCCCCAACTTCAAGAGGAGCCCTCAATTTGTCATACACCAGCCACCTGCACCAATTACGCCACGGAAGGGCCTTGCGCATCGGAGAGGGAGCGGGAGTGCGACCGAAGGTGACCATAATGGCGCTGCTTCTCCTAGCCTGCGATGGTCTGGACGGTGTATGACGAACTTTGACATGGAGTAATCGAGGAGGCTTTGTGAACGAGGAGAACGATAGCGGTGCTATTATGGAGGCCCAAGTGGGTGTCGTTTAGTGTTCTGCCTGTATCTTTCAGAAATTAATCTAGAGTCCACACAGCTTCTTGCTATTGGCAAAACGCGTCATCTTCACCACTTGCGAAGTAGCCTCCTGAACGGGAACAAGCGGCCCCTGATCGGATTTTCCTCTTCCAGCCTTCCAATCTTCCAGCCTCATGTACTTTTAGTACTTCTAGGGCTGTAGAAAGACGGAGATAGAACCACTGCCTATTATCCTCCTTTCACTATCGTCAAGTTCTAGCGCGTGTTCCCCTCAACTGCTCACATCCGTCTCCGTATTATATAGCGGGACCAAACTCACTTGACAGAGCCCCACACCCCTTTCCATGATGACTGGCCCGCTGCCGCTGCCCATCTCAACCCGAAACCGTCACCACAACCACTTTCACCGACGTTTTCAGTTTGTGATTATTCTCATTTTTCCGTCTTTTTACTCAGCTCACTCACTCACCTTTTCCTTCCCCCTGTTTATCATAGTCTCGCTCCAAAGCAGCTCATTTCTATTTTACGACTTCTTTGCATGTCATTGACGAAGAGTGCCTAAGTGACGAAAATCAAGGTCTCAGCGCCAGCCTTAGTCTCACTCCAACAAAACCAAAATCAGCAGAAAAATCAAAACCAAAAACAATGAATCGACCCCATACTGCTGCTGGTCATCCTCCTATAGGCCGAAGCCTCAGTACGACATCGACACCCACCCTTTCAGCAGCAACAGTACGAAGACCATCGCAGCCTTCGCCCCTTGCAGGATCTGCATTTGCTTCAACATATGCAATGTTCAGTGGTGGAGCGTCTATAACCCCAGCTGTAGGAAGGGCAGGGAAACCCATAGCCGTTGGCGTGGGCGAAAGCAAACAAAAACCACATCTCCATCCACAACCACACCCCAATCCTCGATATCCCTATTCAAAACCCCATCTACACCAAACATCCTCCTCACCCGATTTATCAACTCTTTACTCATCTCGTCTAACCGCGGCGAGTCCAAGCCCGGAGCCCGTCCGTGTCCCTCCATCATCATTTGACGAGCAGTTCGTGGTTGGGTCCAAGGTTAGTGCTGTCGTGCAGGGTCAGGGTCAGGAAAACGGTAACGATAACAAGTCCAAGTCCAAGTCCAACCACTCGCACTCGGATTTTTCATTATCCTCTTTCCTTGTCCCTACACCCCCGATGCAGATGCCAACGGCTCCTTCCCCATTGTTATCACGTTCTTCGTCTCGTTCTAGTGCCAGATCAGTATCACCAGCACCCGGGCAGGGCAACGGGCACAAGAATAGCCACGGGATTGGGAATGGGACCGCGAATTGGATGACAGTCAACACCTACGCCGAAACACCCAAGTTTACTCGATTAGGACTGGGTTCTGGCTCGCCAGGCGGTGGTGGAAGCGAGGGTGTGGTTATGCCGATTTCTGCGAAGCAGCATGCAAAGGAGAAGGGGAAGGGGAAGGGGAAGGGGAAGGAGAGGAAAGAGGAACTCAGGAGGAGTAAAACGATGACCAGTTTAAACACTCTTGGTGTTGGAAACATTGCGAGTGGGAGTGGGAGTGTTCCTACTAGTGTGTATGGGCATGGGCGTAGTCAGAGTACGCGTGCTTACACTTCTGGTTTGAATTACGCCTCCAATCCCAATTTTACGGCTACGGCTACGGCGATTGCTACTACCAACCCCTATGCAAGCCCTACGTCGTCACCTGCCATACCCGTATCTTCCAGTCTACGGCCTCCCCTAATGGAAGTTAGAGCATACTCGGAGCCTGTTGTGCCAGTTTTACCGGGAGTGGGGTTGGGACAAAAGCACATTCATACTCACACACCTTCCGTATCCTCCGTATCCTCTTTCTCTTCTATCAATTCCAAATCGTCGATGTCCTCAAAGTTCCTGAAGAAGGGCAAAAACCAAACTCAAAACGCAGACTATGACCCAAATCACCCCAGCCTGACTAGCTCTAGATCTGGGTCCATTTCTTCCGTTGTGAAGAATGTGAAGGGTATGTTGCAGAGAAGGAAGTCGTTGGCTTCAGTTGGTAGTAGTGGTGGTTGGCACTCTCGTGCGAGTTCTGTTGCGTCTTCGTCTTCGTCGGTTGGGTCGGGGTCGGGTTTGGATGTGGGTGCGATTCCGCCCGTGCCAGTACCAGTCCCACTTCCAGTCTCAGCACCAGTTCCCGTTCCAGAGCAAAAGCCTCAGCACCCACACCTGCACTCGCATCCATATCACTCTCAACATCACAAAACATTGAGTACAATATCCTACGAAAGCAGTCGTTCCGTCCCTGCTATCCTCCCTCGTCTCTCTGTCTCGGAAGAAGTTGATGGTGAGCTCGTGGATAAAGATAAAGATATCGATGGCGACGAGTATGACGATGAGTACGAGGAAGATGAGGGTTTGAGGGACGCTCAGATGCTTTTGGACGTTGTTCTGGCGTTTCATCAGTCTGGTACCCGGTCAGAATGCTCGGTTCGGTCGAAGAAGAGGTCTACGGTCACGAACTCGACTGTACCGACACTTCGACCTGCAACTGCACCTGTCCCTGTGTTTATGAGGGTGGATGTGGACGTTGCCAATGCCATCGCAAATGAAGAACTAAGCGCTAACGGTGTGCAACGGACCACGAGCTCAAGTTCAAACTCGGCCACTACTCCAACAACTCCTACTCCTGCTCTGAATCATCAGAATACGCGGTTATTGGGGATTGGTTCGGGTAATGGCCTTGGGAATGGCTTTGGTGAGATGGGCGGTAATCGGCTTAGTGTAATGTCGAGCGTATCAACAGTGCCTTCGATGTATAGCGTGGAGAGTATGGCTAGCCCGATGAGAGAGGGCTGGGGATGGCATTCGGTTGGGACTGGGATTGGGGTTGAGGATGGGCATGACAGGGGTGGATTTTCTCCAACTCGAACTATTGGTTCAGCCTCGGTTTCTTCTGGATCTGGATCTTCCGCGTTTTTGCTCATGCCTATTACGCCTATCTCACATACTCAGCTACATTTACCTGTAACGGTATCAACACCAAAAGGAGTGTCGCCATCACTAGGGCTAGGATCGGGACCAGGACAAATACCAGAACAGGAATATGTACCGGGGTCAGGCGTACCCTCGCCGTTATCGCGATTGTCACCGCCCTCGTCCTTACCTCGTCCAGCAACTGCCAAAGCGAGGTTACAGTCAGTCAAGTCAGAATTTTCCGTACCACTCCCAGCACCAGGGGTATTGGCTTCTCGTCCCGGATCCGCGAGAGGGAGACTTTACCAGAGCCAGGGTCAGACTCAAAATGACCATTCTGACTGGTCGTCGTCGTCGCCAGCATCGGCACCGGAGTTTCCCGCACCCATTCCGGTACCGTTTCCAGCGCTAGGGGTATTAGCGTCTCGTCCTGGGAGGTCCAATCGATCCCCATCCCCGAACCATGGGAAATCCGACAAGCCCGAGTTGGAATTGGGTGTATCGGGTTTAGGACCGATGACGATACCGAGGTTGGGTTTAGTTGAACCAGAACCACAGCCATCAGATGCAGAAAACTTTGATCAACCCGAGGGTGCAGGCGCGAATGCGAATGATGACAAGCGTAGAGAAAAAGCTATGAAGTTTTTCGGGATGGAGGATATTGATGCGTTTGAGAAGGCTATGAGTATGGGTATGGGTAATAAGGATTTTTTGGATGCGGACCCTTACTCAAACTCGGGACAACGTCTAGGACTTGGAGTAGATCCGACAGCGACGGTGAAGAAGAGAAAGTCGTCTGGGGCGTCTATGAGGAAGTTTTTCAAGAATTTGGCGGGAGGAGGTTGAGTTGTTAGCCGTTGAGCGCTGTGTGCTGCGGTTTAATCGTCGGACTGGCATACTGGTGAGTGAGTCTAAGAATGGCAAGCGAGGTTGTGTATACTGATGATGTACTTTATTGATTCTTCTAGTACTCTGCTGCATTGGTATGGCTTGGGCTACGTCATACGTCTTCGTTTCACGACATTTACGTTTACTTTCCTCTTGCTCTTCGCTGCTTCATACATTTATTCCCTATTCCGTTGTATTGTGCTGACTTATGTCTAAACAGCCTCCACTCCATCTACCCTACCTTGCGCGAACTACATGAATACTATCTGTGTTTGATTGCAGTATGTATACCTATACCTTTCACCCTTGTATCATTCGTCCCACCGTTCTACTTATAATCATAGTGCCGTGTTCTACTTAGTATGCGTACTTGCTAGTACTACTAGTACGCACCCAGATTAGGGAAAGCATAATTTTACTCCAAGATGACGCGTCGTGCTGATGGAAACAGGCTGTGTGGAATGAAGATTAACGTCTGAAGGACGCTGGGAGAACGCAAAAGACACCACTCATTTGTGTGACAACGCAATTGGAGCAGGTGGCCGATTTACGACAGTTTGAGAGCTCCTTCTGAAGTTGAGGCCGAGACGGTTGTAGCAAGGTAGCTCGCAGAAGCTGGCTGAGAAAATAACGGCCAGTTTGTAATTAGGCAATGCCCGCAAAGAAAAAGAGAATATACCATTACATACGTAGTGAGAACACTGATAGATACCGCCGCCTAGGCTTCCTTGAGCACTAGCCTTGATGTTCATCGAAAATCCAGTCAAGCCCGAGTATGAACAAGGCCTGACTTCCAACTAAGGTCTTTGTCAATGTCTCAATCCTGAAGGGGTTTGAGTAAGTCTTCATGATACGAAGAGAAAAAGTGGATAACGCACTCAGTCCAAACTAACTCTTTACCTCGGACCTCCTCCATACAGCATAGAATACACAGCCTGCTCCTTAACAATGAACGCTTCTGTTCCGCATAACAACGTTGTCGCTGGCATCCGGCTTTTATACTTTCGGGGAAGCGTCTAGTTCCAGATTATGGGCTTCCATGATGGCTGGTAGTTATAGACAGAGATGGGACTGAAGCAGAAATGAGAGCGAGAAGGTGTGATGGCCCAGGTATGACAGATGGTGGTGGTTGTGGAAAGGTATCCGGACCGCCAACCCCATATAGAATAGTCTCTCAGCGATATACTTAGCCATCCAGGTTCTTGACCATGCAGCTCAAGAAGACTACGCCGCCTCCTCAGTGCTTCCTTCATGCTGGTTGGCGCTATTCTGACTTCATATCGTTGTTGTACATGCGCCAGGCTTGACGTCTGACTATACTCAAGCACTCAAGACCGTTGTAGTTCATGTTAGTCCACACTAAGGCTCCAACCAAATACAATTAAATGCTGTTATAACTGGTTAATAACAGGTTAAAATAATAACAAGTTACAGCTGACCCCAGTAACAGGTAGTAACTGTTATAACCTGTTAATAACTGGTAAGTGGAAGGGCAGATGCAAGGCAGTGAAATGCCTGCTTGGAAGTGATGCAGCCTATAAAATTCATTATTCCACCCCAGATCACTGACTCAAGTCTCATCAGTGCTGGTCAAATTTCCCTTTTTGCTCCCATCCCACTCTCATCTCAAACTGTCCTATATCTCAATAAATGCCGGCATTTTCCTCTCTTCAGAGCATCAAATTGTCAAACATGACCTTAGACAAACCTTTCAAGCTGCAAATTTGACTGACCACTGTGTTCATGGCTCCTCTTTGGTCCTGGAGCAAATTAGAACCAGTCAACAATGAAAGCCCACCTACATTTTCCAGAGGCTACACTCTACCCTACAGAGAAGAATGATAAATGTACACTATTAGCAAATGTTGATGGTCATTCAAGATGTCCACATGCAAATTCACCATGCACAATTGTGTGCAGTGTGCATGAACTCTTCTTGATAGTTCTCATATTACACTCACAGGCTAACTACTCATCAAGCACAAGCTTGGTTTTGGCAAAATCAAACCTCAGGAAAAAAATCTGTTATAGCTAGTTAATAACATGTTATAACATATTATACCTATTACTTATTAGTTACCTCAAAAACTGTAACAAGTATCTAACAGGTTGGAGCCTTAGGACTCCACACTACCAGTCTGGGATACTACTGATGAAGAAAATTTTCAGGTATGTACATACAGTCCAGTGTTGGTTGAGTGGTTTGCATCGCAGCATCTGTTGATCATTCATCATTTCATGTCAGTATTTTTGACTATTTAGGCTGCTTATCATGGTACACTTCATGTCATTCAAACAAGCTATGGCAGCTGGCATCAAGAAAATCCTTGTGACAGATTTCATTATTCAAAATTGGAGCAGTGTGTGTTGAACATTTTCAAATTCTCAAGGTGGTGGCAAGGCAGCTTTGGTACATGAGAGCTCACTGAGAAAGATTATGGACCTGCCACAGCTGAAAACATCGACACCAGTGATCCAGATACTGCTTACATCTACCAGCGATGCAAGATTGCCACTGACAGAAAGATTTGGGAAATTGCTTGTAAGCACCAGGACATTGATATCGCAGTTTGTGAGTACATAGAAATTGGTAAACGCTAGCTGAAAGAGGCTCACCCAACTGACTCTCCTCTTCAGTGCTACCCCCTGCTGTTTACAGTTCTCTTGTCCCCAACTACCCTCTCACTTCATGCGGCAACCTTGGGATGAATGATATAGTCTATCAATTTCTCCTCAGTGTGCCTGACATGCATCCAAACATCCCCTTTGGCCATATGGTTGATGTGTGTGACATTGCTCAGGCTCATGTCGCTGCTCTAGCTGCTCCTCCTGTTCTGGGGTGCAGCAAGAGGTTCATTGTTGCCTGTGGGATGTTTACTTGGAATGCTCTTGTGGAGCTTATCAGGAAGAAGCATCCCGAACTCACTGATAGGCTTCTGCAAGAGGATGCAAAGATTGTGCCCCAATATGGTTGCCACAGAGGCTCATGTAGGTTTTTGACTGAAGGCCAACTCGAGGAGGCATAAGTGCCTATTGGTATTCATTTCTGAATGAATTTCCCTGCTGAATTAGCTTTGCAGGTGTGCGAGACGTTGAGCTTATTGTTGATATATCCCAATGAATGGACTGGAAGTCATACAGTGGTATGTATGCTAGACTTAGATATGAGGAAAAAACAAGAAATGGAGGCCTTCAGCCCAGAGTCTCACTCAGAAAAAAGCCCAAATTGACATGATTCCTGAGTTCTATAGAAATGTCAATGAAGAGCTATTGAGGTACAGCTGGACAACAGAGGAAAGGGAGAGTATTTGAAGTCCATCCCATGATGAATTCCACCTAGGAATCCTTCCAATGAGTGCCCAATAATGAGCAGAAAGGTATTGTCCACAAGAAGATGTATGTCAAAGTCAGAAAAACTTGAGAAAAACATAATGGCAGAAGTTGAGCACAAACCTACACATGAGTAGTAATGAAGCAGCAACTAATCAGTGTAGGGTGACCAGTCAATGGAGCTCACTGAGTAGAACATTGAGTAGAAAGCTTATAGAGCTTAGATGCAAATTGCTTGGAGAGCAGATAGGACTAGATATTGTTCTGTAGTAAATATGACTTTACAGAGAGCTTTTATACAAGATAAAGAGCATGTAATTACTAATATCTACATTGTCCATGGACATACCTAGAGACTAAGAGAATACTGCCATTGGCCATATTGCTATCTACAGAAATATCACTATATACTAAGAGATAAGAGTAATGTCCAGAGAATGTCCTGGAGGACTAGCCATACTTATAGCTACATAGAAATTTCATAATAACTCCATATAGAATCATAATTACTATACATGGAAGGCATATATTTCAACACTCCCCCTTGCTTTAGATGCAGACTTAAGTGCAGCATTGTAAGCACACATTAAGGATTAAATGATTCTTGAATGAACATATAAATCATGAATGTGAAAATCTTGATGGTTGTTTCCAACTCATAATAGAATCAATACAGAAAAATAGTCCATGTCATATTTAAGAATCAAAGAATAGTCCTAACTCATTTCAGAAATTGAGAAACTTAATGTGACCAAGATTTTTCATAAGAAGATCTGCATGATTTTTGTTTCCAGGAGTAAAGAAGAGTTTGATCTCTTTAGAGTCCTGAATCAGTTCTCATATATAATGGTAATGTATATCAATATGTTTCGATCTTGATTCAGTAATAGGATTTTGACTAATAAAGATTGAGCCTTGATTGTCACCAACAATAGGAACATGATCTAATTTAAAACCAATTTCCTTCAATGAAGTTTTAATCCACAAAGCCTGCTTTGCACATTCACAAAGTGCCATGTACTTGGCTTCAGTGGAGGACAATGCAACAGTTTTTTGTTTTCAACTTGACCAGCAAATTGAGCCCTGTGCAAGCTCAAATATAAAGCCAGTTTGTGAATGACAATTATCTCGATCTTGTGCCCAGTCACTATCACAAAAGCCTATAAGACCACTTTGTTTAGATCCATCATAGATGAGTCTATAATGTTTCGTAGAAAGCAAGTATCTAATGATGTACATGGAGAGGGATTTGCTGAATATGACGATAATTTGATAACAGCAAAAGCTATATCAGGTTGAGTACCAAGCATAAGATAAAGGATCAAGCCAATCACTTGTTGGAACAAAGTTCTAACTTTGGTATCAACATTACCATCATGTGCTAAAGGAATATATTATAGGGGAGTTGCATGTCCAAGTGAGGACGTAAGGGAGAACGGTCGAGGCTCAGAAGGCGGAGTATGTGAGAGATGGGTAAGGCAAACAATCTCGTGACAATCACGTGTGTCTATTGTGAAAGACGCGGATGTGTTTACCAGATAGAAGGATAGGGGCAGTTACAGGGGATCAAAGACGGGCTCAGATAAAGGCTCAGTAGACTCGCAGAAAGGCTCAGTAGATGAAATTAAAGAGGAATGAGACTCAGGCTCAGGATCAGACTTGTGGGGGCAGAAAAAGCGAGTTAATTACAGTACATACAAGTATTTATATACCTAAGTTCACTGATGCCCAAAACAAAGATTAACAACAATTAAGACTAAAAGGAGAGAAAGATTTTTAAGGAACAAACAACTGAATGACCAGACAAAGATATTGCGAGATAGGAGGTGGAATTGAGGGAGAGATTGGGGAGTAGGAAGCAACAGAGGATAATTATAGTACATTTGCGGAGAAAGAGAGGAGACATCAAAAAGAAGTAAGTACTATCTAAACAGGCCATGCTCGCAAGCAAATAGACTTTCTGCCACCTATACTTATCTTTCATCTGTAGGTCGGTACAACACCAGACAAAGATACGACACACAGGAGGGGACCCCCAGACCCTTAACACTTGCTCAAGGTGTTGGTGCGAAGGGGGAAGATGGACTGTTGGACGAAAGAGTCGGTGACAGGTGGAGGACTAGCCTTATGGGGAAGAAAAGGAAGGGAATGATGTCATGTCTATAAGTACCCAAAAAATGGATGATGGGGAATTAGGACGTTGAGAAGGAACAAAAGTGAAGAACATAGAGTAACATTGAAATGAACAGAACAGTCAGAAACGACGGGTAGGGCATGCAGCCCTACTACAAGTGAGTACAAGAAAATAAAGTTCGTCCTCGAACTTTCAATCAGAATAAGAAGAACAAGGGTTTCAGAATGGAATAACATTTGGAACAATGATAGGGATTGAAGGAAGGAGGGGACAACGAAAGGGGTTATTGGTTGTATAATAATTGTAAGGGTGGAGGGATAAGTCGTGAAGGAAAAGAGGGCCAAACGTGGGAAAAGAAATGGGCACCAGGAACTGCTTCAACCATAATAACTTGACGTGCTTCTCGAGATCGACAATCCAAAAATTCTTTACGAGGTTACAATTGAGGACGTGTTGACAGAAATCTTTGAACGGAAGGTCCCAATTCTTGAAGTTCTTCACTTCTCCTAATAAGTCCTGCTCATACTGTCTTCCCTCGAACGAAAGATCCACAGGACCAAACCACCACTTCAACAATTCCTTCTCCAACACCAACCGTTCCATACAAACCGCCTTCCCAGATGCTCTTTCATACAACATCCCTATCCACCTATCCATCCTAAACCTCTCTGTCCACTTTTCAAAAACTTTGACTGTAAAAGGACCACTTCCCGATTTCCTATATCTCGACAGAATCACCAACATGCCTTCTTCCTTCCCTTTATAATAACCTACAAACTCGTCCCAGCACAGCTCTGCATCCCTGACCCAAACAGTGATAACAATCAGCACTGTCGCTCCACTCAACCCTGCACGTTCCCCTGTACCAGACAATTCACTCTCCCACATCCCTTCGACTCTCACAATCCCATCAAATATGTACCTCATGGCGAAATCGAACTTGAAGTAGCTGGCCCTTGGTGCTGGATCAATGTATTTGAAAACCTCATTGTTGTTAATGAGGCGCTTGTGGTATCAAACGACGGTAGAGCCGGTGAATAGGAAGGGCAAGTCAGAGTAGTTGTGGAAACCATAGACGTCAGGGATGGGGTGTAGTGCCGCATAGTTGGGCCATTTGATTTTCTCATGTTGCAGGGAGAATTGTACTTCAATCCATTTCGGTCCATCTGCAGTAAGGGAAATCTCAGTAGTACTCGGGAAAGCGATGGGGGCATTCAAATTAAAAGTGTAATTAGCCACAGTGTATACTGGAGGGTCAGTATACCAAAGAAAGTCAAAAAGTCCATCGGTTCTCATAGCTCAATGGATATTAAACTGTAAGGACCCAGGGCAGTAAACTGGAATCCTTTGGGCAGCATAAGACACTGGTCCTTGTGAAGAAAAGAATGACACGAAAGAAATATATATAGGTGGATCACAAAAAGGAGAGGGAAGGTTTTGATCAGCCAAGTCGGCATAATCGCAATAAGAAAGAGAGGAAGGTGAACGAGTAGAAAGATTATCACAACGGATAGGTCCGAATGAGACCACTTTGACGGACTGTGGAACGAGGGTTTTGACCTCATCTCCATCTGCATTGGTCCATCCATACATCAAATCGTCACTGAATGCGTTCAAGATTCTCGCACCCTCAGGAAGAACAAGATCCTGAGGGGGTGCAGTGCCCACATCCTCATCAACCTCAGTCAATGAAGGCATCAAATCAGAAGAAGAAATGGAAGTCAAAGGAGTAGATGAAAGCTCAATTAAATCAGAACGTAGCATACAGTGGCCAAAAAAATTGTCCACATGTTTGGCACTTTTGGAAAGATTGCTGATTTAAGAGCTATTGAGCAGAAATCTCAAAACATGGCTGGTGGTAGCAAGAAAGCCTTTGATTAGAGCTACAATAATCTGTCTATTTTGTCTTATTTGGCCAAATATCTGTGGAGTTATGATTGATTTAAAATTGTATGTCATTTGGACAATTTTTTGAGTTGCCACTTCAAAATCATTATTGCAATAACCTGATGTGTTATGCATGATGTCATGGGTGGAGCTGTACAGTAATGTAATGTATACACTACAATGATGTCATAGCTGCCAGCTGGAGCATACATAGCAACATACAGATGCTCTACAGCCTCTATGAAAATCATGGGGTCCCTCATATCAGCCCAGAAAGACAATCTCTACTCTCTCCTCTTAACTGCCTCTCCATCTGCAAAAATTGCAGCTCAGACTGGAGTATGGAAGCCAAGAGTTGCTTTTGTGGCTTAAAAGACAAATACAGACAATGAGAACAATACAGCAGGGTGTCCTAGGAGGCTCTCTACTACTTGTGAAGAGGTTAGATTGGAAAAAAATCCATTCTGGTAAAGCCAGATTGCTACACAAGTGGCCTGAAACATTAAGGCTCTTCTTGGACAACCTGTCCCAACCTATAACAGCCAAAACATTCCTGAAAACGTCTTGTGGCGATCTCCAAAACACAGAACAAGTGCAAACTTACAGTGACTTGCAGCAAGGCTCACTTGAAGTTTGCACAGATGTAAAAAGACCGGGCTGTAGAAGGCTAGAAGTGGGTTATTTTCTCAGATAAGACCAAAACCAATTATTTTGGGGCAAATATGCCCCAGCATGTGTGAGAAAAGAGAGATAAATTCATGGTACAGCAAGATGTGACAGAAATGATGACATTTGAGAGAGAAAATGACATGATGAGGTAGGGTATGGGGCAACAGTAAGCAGTAAAAATGGTCCAGATGAAGGGGAAGATAGATTGCAAACACTATATGACCATCTTAAGTAACAAAATCCTGGAAAGCATTAATAATATGGGAGTTGATCCAGAGGTGGCCATTTTTCAGCTGGGTATTAACTTTCTAAAGTGCTATATCCAATGGTTTCCTTTATCAGAACATGTCTCTCTACCTATAAAAGCAACACTCTGCTTTCATACTTCAGTCTGAGCTGAAATTTTGATAGAGGGAGGGGCAGTTTGGAGGAGAGAGTAGAGATTGTCTTTCTGGGCTGATATGAGGGACCCCATGATTTTCATAGAAGCTGTAGAGCATCTGTATGTTGCTATGTATGCTCCAGCTGGCAGCTATGACATCATTGTGGTGTATACATCACATTACTGTACAGCTCCACCCATGACATCATGTATAACACATCAGGTTATTGCAATAATGATTTTGAAGTGGCAACTCAAAAAATTGTCCAAATGACATACAATTTTAAATCAATCATAACGCATGCAAAACAACAGCAGAGATGTGAGGAGAGGTGTTTAAACCTGAAAGATCAGTAGACATGAGAGAGAAGGGAAGATGGGGCGTAAGATGAATAACCCTCAAGAAAGTCAAATGTATAAATATCAGGGCCTGAGCCAACGCGCTTGATACGTCAGGTACCAAAAAGTAGAAAGGTAGTCATAAGGGGAAATTAACTTTGTAGCACTCAGCTGGAAGGCTTAATTTGTCTTCTAATTCAGAGAAGTACTTCAAAATGTTTGTCTGAGCTATGTCTAGGCGATAAGAAGGGTTTTTCACCTTTAGGAATTGGGGCTGGGTTAGTTGGAATAGTCATCCTCAACGTTTAGTTGTCTGGGCAGAAGAAAAACAATTGGAGTTGGCATATGTTGACTGCCGTCTTCATAGGTGTTCCGTCAAGTTCTTGAAGCTCATACGAGTCTTTGGACTTTTTGCGATTGATGATATAAGGGCTGGAATACGTCCAATGGGCTTTGTCTCCGAGAAGGCTGTCCAGTTGAGATTCACAAAGCCATACATACATACTGGGCTCAAAATCGGAAATGTCGAAATGGAAATGATGTCGTCTAGCGTGGTTTTCGATAGACTGGTGTCTAGATTCCCAAAGGTCTAAGCCCGCTTGTTCAAGGTCCAGATCTCTTCTCTGTAGCTGCAAAATTCTCAGTGATAGAAGGTCAACTGAAGTACGCACCTTATCCCAGTCGAGGGTCTGCCATGTGGTTTCCAATACATCAAAAGAAAGAACAGATAGTACAGTGAGAACCCTGTAGCTCTGCTCATGGTAATGTGGATTGCAAACAGTCCTGGGTCTATGAGGAGAATCCCCGACTGTCTTCATAATCGCTTCCACCAATGGTCAATGACCTCGCTCCACTGCTGCATTTCCTTCCAGATGATAGGGAGAAGAGATGATCACCACGCACTTATATTGAGTTCTAAGTAGGTGTTGTACTTCCTTTTTAAACTCTGAGCCTCTGTCTATAGTGATTAGCGGCATACACCTGAAATGACAGATAAGACATTCGTAAATGAACTTAGCTACAGACACAGCAGTGAGTGCTTGCAAAGCTCGAGCTTCTGGCCATAAAATCGTCAGTTCTATGGCGTGAATGAGGTACTGGTTGCCACGGATGCCTTTGGGCATGTGGATTGAGTCTAGATGGAAGTGGTGTAGAAGAGGCACTTGCCATGATTCATTGTAGGGGATAACGGGGTGATTCTTGATACTCTTCTGACATTCTAGGCATGATTTGACAAAATAGGTGACTGACATGTACATATTTGGCTAATAGAACCTGTCAACAAGGTGCTGGTAAGTAGCATCATGACCACGATGGCCACAATCATTGTGAGCCATCGCGATGAGTTCACTTCTTCGAGCCTTGAGCTCAATGACTTTTCGCGGTAATCCACCATTTTTACGTTTAGGCAAGAGCCATAACGTGTCATTTTGGAGTGTAAAGCAGGATACATGTTTAAGGAAACGTACCTTATCTTTTTCAGATTGATACTTGGACAGGTATTCTCGGAACTCTAGCCACATGTCTTGTTCTTCCTCATCTGTTATGTGATGGACATGCACGGACCAAGTGATCTTGTCCATTCTGGGAAACATAGAGTATTCAGTAGCTTCCAGAGAGACTGACTCGTCTCCAAGGGAATAAGTGTATTCACACTTTGAGGTAACTTTTTGGAAAGAATGGAGATATTGAATGTATGATTGATTGAATCGTAGGGCGCAAGAAGAGAAAAGGGAATAAGGATCTGAAGGAGATATAGATGAAGGAACATTTGAAGGGTCAAAGACAGAAATGTCTTCATGGACGATCTTGGGATAATGCTAAGATTTGGGAGAATTTGAAGTCAAAAGTTTTATGAAGAGTATATCAAATAGAAACTTAGCATTGATTTTGGGATTGTTTTCTTGATGTCCAAGTTCTAAGTATGTGTCAAGGAAGTGGTCTTGAGACACTTCTACCTTTTCTCCTTCGGCTAATTGTCGTCTTGATAATCCGTCTTCAGCTTGGAAGGATTTAGCTGGTACATGTTGAAGCTCGAAATCGAAAAGTCGGCACCAAGAGACCCAGCGAAGCATAGGAGCATTTGGCACATCATCAGGTTCTTTCAGCATCTTGGCTACAAGCGGAAATGGACTCCCCAGACTCAATGCCTCAGATCCTTGAGAGCACGGTACACTCTATATACCTCGGTCTTCGGTTGACCATAATTCTGCTCGGTTTTGTTGAACGTGCAGGAACCGAAGATAGCAGGACGTTTGACCTTGTCCAGGACTTGATAAACAACCCACCTGGCACCCTCCCAGGGAGAGTTGACAGTGACTACTAATAGTCCATCGTCCGATTCTCTCGGAAGCTTGGTTATCTTGAGAGCGGCTGGGTAGTCGATTTTTATGAGTACAGGAGGTCGAGTAATCCTATGTTTAAGTAACTCAAAGGCCTCAAGTACCTCAGTAGAAAAGAAAAACTTGTTATCAGAGGCTTCACTATGATAGCGAACCCTTTGATCCATCTTCTGCCAACTCCTGCTGTCCCAAGGAATCCTTGGACATCAGACACATTGAGAGGCACGGGCCAGTCTATGATCTTACGAATCATCGACGGTTCCATGATCCACCCTTCCAACGCCACCACTGTACCCATGATCTTCAATTTTGCGGTTGCCAGCACTGCCTTCGACCCAGACGCCGTTATACCAGCCATGATGAGTGCCCCAAGCAATAAGTCCAACCTCTGAATATATTCATAAGGGTTCCCGTCAATAGGTTGGTCACCATATCGAGTAGGAGGTCCCCGTAGCCCACAATCATTGACAAATGCCTTTGCAAATTCTTGAATGGAAGATAGAGCGTGTTGTACACACCTCTGGAACTCTTGAACTGAGTTTGTACACTGTTGACGAGCTCCAACCTCAGTATGAAAAGCCTGTAACGGGCGTGATTTCATGTCTACCCATCTCGCATCAAAGCCTGAGAACAAATTGAGTAAACCATATAAGGAATACCCAACAAAGTCCTCAGTGAAATCGTTGATGTTAGGAGGGAGAGCCGAGTCCTGTATAGAAACTGCATTCAGTTCTTCAAGGTTTACAACTAACCTTACTCCTTTATTTTTAGCAACTGCGAACATAGAGGAATGGTAGGATGAGGTAGTTGGTTCAAATCATCCTGCAGCTTCTTCTGCCTTGATCTGGGCTATAACTTGATCTCAGATGGCGAGAGGGGCCTTGATTGCTGGTCTTTGCCAAGGCGTATGTTCTATAACGCATAGCTCATAGTCAGGGTAGTACTTGCATGAGAACGAACCTTTTTCTGTGTAAACAAAGGTGAAAGCCTTCTATCTCTTGACGACTACATACCATAGTAAGTTTAACTCATCTGTTGAGAACATACCTTTGTCTACTCTTTTGAGCATGTCTTCTAGCCTTTCTTTTGTCACTCAACTACCGAATTCCAGTTGTTGGTAAGGGATCGGATTCAAAGGCAAGTCCACAGGCGTGGGTGGCAGAATCAGTTTGTATTGTTGAGCCTCAGGGTTGGGCATGTACATGGGTACAGATCAATACTTCCTGTGAACAGGTTTGTATCATCTTTTAGCCAAATTCACGTCAAAAGTGTAAGAGAAAGCTCGATCGGTCCAAGAAGTAGAGATAATAGAATCCAGAGAGCGAAGAGTAGAACAAGCATAATCATGCAACAATGTATCATACAAAGAAGGAGGACATAAATTAAAAAGAGAATCAAAATCAGAGAACTCATTGTTTCCCATAAGAGCTTCAAGTGAACTTCCAAGTGTTGCTGGAGACAAGTAGAAGACCGGCAGGCTCGACTCCTTTATCAAAAATCCTCTGAATACAGGACTTTGGAATAGTCCTCGATTTGAGAGAAATGGACGCAATGATCCATCGACACCATGTTCCTTTTATCATCTGGGTCAGTAACGACTATTCCAACTGAGGGCAGACCTTTCTTCATGCCATCCTTCCATAAAAATAGTTTGGCTTTGCCCGTTCAGCTACCGTAATCGAGTCTAGCAGCGAAATGATGGAGGAAAGGTTGACCTAGGATAATATCCTGTCTGTCTAGATCATTGTTAGCCACAAAAACGTGATGAGGGAACTTGTGTTTCCCGATCATCAAAGGTGCATCAGTTACAACCCCCTTTAGGGGTTCCACATTGCCATGTACTCCCCGTAATGACCATCTAGTTCCTTCATAATCAACAGCCAGTCCCAGCTGCTTGGGAATCTCCCGACTCATAAGGTTAAGTTTGGATCCCGAGTCTATCATCACGGTATACACCTTTCCACCAATAGTGACTTCCATCTTTCTGGTGCTCATTCCGTAAAACTTCTCTTTATCCATTGCTATGGCATTCGAATAGCGAAGCAAAAAATCCTCCAACTGTTCGGATTTCCGACATGCAAAGAAGTAGGGGAAGGACAATTGGAAGGAGAATTTAGGTTAACAGAGTACTCAGCTTCTTTACTTCCATATTCTCACTTCGTCCTAGTGTTCTCCGTAAAGATCTTCTGTAGTGAGGGACTAGAACCAATAATCTGTCTGATGGGTAAAGAGACCTCATGACTCATGATAAAGTTGTAGATCTTTTGAGGGTCAGCTTTATCAGATAAAATGGAAGTGTAATGATACCTGGGCCCCTTAGGAGCCGTAGTCAGTGGCGCATCCTTCATTTGAACGTCTTTCTCCTTTCCCTTGTTCTTCAATTCTCACTGTCCTTCTTCGCGATTGATAGGGTTGGTCAGCAGTTGAATATTGATGTTTTGAGTCGGTGGTTGTTGAGGTGGTTGTTGGACTGGTTGAGTAGGTACTTGAGGATTGGGTTGGGTAGGTGGCATTCGAGAAGTCGACAGTGGGGGTTGAGTTGATCTCGGTTGACGATCGGCTTGAGGTCTCTGCATTGAGTTGGGCTGTGGATCGTCTGGTTGTTGAGAAGGGTTGTAACGATTGTTGGACTTCTGAGATCTTGTAGTAGGATATGCATAGACATAATGTTCTTCTTCATGAGCGGCGTAATGAGAATCAAAAGTGTCCTCAAACGGTCCGAGCGATCTGACAGCAAAAGAATCAGTTAGTACATCATCTTGCCCATAAACCAGTCCCATCGAATGCCCTGTTCGTGTAGACGACATGTGAGGGGGTATATCTCTAGTCGTGTTTAAGTTTGCAGGTGAATGAGTGTTCTGTGTAACGTTATGAAGCAAACGGAGATACTGTGCCACACCTCCATCAAATCCAAAGGGAACTCGCAGAAGATTTTGTCCACTTGGCAGTAAGTATCTGTTGGAGTTGGGTTCTTGCACGATAAGGTTGTCGCAGAGAAGTCCCACTGTTTCGGGGCAAAACCTCAGGTGCATCTGATGAGTGTTGATGCCTCCGCACATAAAACAACATTTGTTAGTATTATCGGATGGGGGATTACGCACCTGAATCGTTGGTCCTGAGAGCTTATTCATGAATGAGGTAAGGTTCAGGCTCATTTCGCGAAATTGTTTAGCTAGATCGTCGACGTGAGTTGAGTTGCCTTGTGCCTGGGCAGTTTGACGTTGAGGTTGGGAGATCGCTGGAGAATTAGTAGAGTTAGGAGAAGAAGAAGACAAAGGATGGTTCAGATCAATCTGGTTTCCATCAAAGTCAAGTTGAACTTGGTTCTTGAACAACTGAGTGGACGAAGCCCAGGGAGTCGTGTAGAGATTATTAGTACCAAATCGAGTTTTGAGGAGACTTACCGCCTCGATAACAGAGGGCGCAGTATCAGGTGTTCTTTTGGTTTCTGGTAGAGCCTCAATGAACCAATCTTTGACAGATTTTGGTAACCCTGCAACAAAGTAGTAGTTGCGTTGTTGTTTGCTGATTACTCCGTCAACCACGAGGCTGTTAGCAAACTTTTGAAAAGCGATACAATACTTATCTATGTCTTTTGAAGACTCAATAGTGCCATGTTCATTGTGATGCCTACAGAAATCTAAAAGATCCTGGTGAGTGACTTTAGGTTTTGCATCGTATTCAGAATAGATAGAGAATAGGGTTTCCTTAGCAGAAGCCCAGCTATACTCATCGTTCCCTTTTACAAAGGGATCTTCATACCGGATAGCATCCCAGACTTCAACAGTGGAGTATCGCAAGACGAAAGGAATGAGGTCATCAAGATTAAAGATCCCAGCATTCCGAGCAAGTTGTTCAAGATAATCGACAAAAGTAGATACTTCTGTTCCATTAAACGAAGGAGCATCTGTACTACCCGGCAAAGGCATGGGGATTAGGACATAGGAGGGTGCCAATGACATTCCAGAACTAGGATCAATAGAGGTACTAGAATTTGAATCAACGACAGTGGCGCAATGGCCAGTATGAGGCATAGAGGGAGGAACGAAAGTAGAAGTGTGACCAGTAGGGGCACTAGCAGTAGCAGGAGTCGCGTTAGCGTCTCCAAGGTTGGAGTTGTTCTGTTCAGATCCCATAGAGATGATAGGGATAGAGTTTGAATACAAGTAAGAGAGAAGTGGTGATGTCTGGGAAGTTTTTGCAGATTGAAAGGAGAGTCGAGTGACTGGAAGTACTGAGACTACGGAAAACTGTACCCCCTGCGGTGGTCACCAAATATAGGGGAGTTGCATGTCCAAGCAAGGACGTAAGGGAGAATGGTCGAGGCTCAGAAGGCGGAGTACGTGAGAGATGGGTAAGGCAAATGATCTTGTGACAATCACGTGTGTCTATCGTGAAAGACATGGATGCATTTACCAGATAGAAGGATAGGGGCAGTTACAGGGGATCAAAGACGGGCTCAGATAAAGGCTCAGTAGACTCGCAGAAAGGCTCAGTAGATGAAATCAAAGAGGAATGAGACTCAGGCTCAGGATCAGACTTGTGGGGGCAGAAAAAGCGAGTTAATTACAGTACATACAAGTATTTATATACCTAAGTTCACCGATGCCCAAAACGAAGATTAACAACAATTAAGACTAAAAGGAGAGAAAGATTTTTAAGGAACAAACAACTGAATGACCGGACAAAGATATTTCGAGATAGGAGCTGGAATTGAGGGAGAGATCGGTGAGTAGGAAGCAACAGAGGATAATTATAGTACGTTTGCGGAGAAAGAGAGGAGATGTCAAAAAGAAGTAAGTGCTATCTAAACAGACTGTGCTCGCAAGCAAATAGACTTTCTGCCACCTATACTTATCTTTCATCCATAGGTCGGTACAACACCAGATGAAGATACGATGCACAGGAGGGGACCCCCAGACCCTTAACACTTGCTCAAGGTGTTGGTGCAAAGGGGGAAGACAGACTGTTGGACAAAAGAGTTGGTGACAGGTGGAGGACTAGCCTTATGGGGAAGAAAAGGAAGGGAATGATGTCATGTCTATAAGTACCCAAAAAATGGATGATGGGGAATTAGGACGTTGAGAAGGAACAAAAGTGAAGAACATAGAGTAACATTGAAATGAACAGAACAGTCAGAAACGACAGGTAGGGCATGCAGCCCTACTACAATATGATTGTGGCATAGGTGTTGTTGCTTCATATTTTCAGCACCAAAGTGTTTGATGACTTTATCTAAATAATCTTCTGGATTGAGAGTAAGAATTCTTTTCTTTCGATCACGTTCTATGTGCATGCCTAAAAATTCCTTTGCATCTCCAAGATCATGAGATTCCCATTTAGCCATGAATTTGTTCATCAATCTGCTTAATAATTGTAAATTCGAACCCATCCATAATGCATCATCTACATATATGATGGCTATTATGGTTTGGCCATTCATAACATAAATATATACGCTGGCATCTGAATGTCAAGGTTGTCGATACACTCAATAACCACCCAAGTCACACAGTACAAGAAGACCAGTTACAAGAGAGTAGATTGATCAAGAGAGGAAAAGAGGTAAAGAGATAGAGAGAAAGTAAGCTGACTAGGCTCTACACTGCGCAGTACAAGTACGGAGCGGAGACGAAGTGAACGAACTAAGGAATAGGTTACAAGAATCACAGGTATATAAGTAAAATATGAACAGATGGGAAAGAATCAGTAATAATAGACGGTATCATGTGGAAATGTCAAAGGCGAGAGAATAATGAGCTAGATATGGATAGATGAAGGTACTGGATCATAAGGAATGATTGACAGTGAGAATGTCCATGGAGATAGGAATCGGAGGAGATAAGAGTGTGAGTGATAGATCTGTTAGAGATGGTACTATAGACGATGATGAGAAATGGTTGATGTTTATGGGGTTAAAGTGGGGAAGGCAGGAAATAAGTAGTAAAGGGAAAAGAATAGAAAGAAAATGAATAGGGCGGGGAACGATTCGTGACACTGAATGTAAGCGCTTAAAGCCTAATGATTGCATATATTTTGTGCATTCAGTCCACCAGGCTAAGCTTGCTTGTTTGTGTAACCTCCAAACCTTACTTCTGTCCTGATCAACAAAACCATCAGGCTGCATCATATAGATTTCTTTGTCAAGAAGTCCATAGAGAAAAGCACTTTTAATGTCTAGTGCCTTAATCTCCCAATTCTCTATAGCAGCAATGGCTAGTAACAGTCTAACCATTTCAAAGCGGACTACTGGACTGAATACATTGTTATAATCAATTCCTTCTGTCTGGGAAAATCCCTTTGCAACAAGTCGTGCACATTTTGTTTTGTTTGATTTTATATTGAATACCCAATGACATCTGACTGGTTTACAACCTTTGGGAAGATCTACCAATTCAAAGACATCTCGTTTTTTCAATTGATCAATCTCATACTGACAAGCTTTGTTCCATTGCTTCTTAAGATCCTTTGGAGGATTCCTGAAATCATTTGTTGATGTCCAGTGCTGCACAAAAGTTTTATTATTCCAATAGTCAATCAGATCTTTTGTAACTCTATTGGTATCTTTATGTTTTGGATATAAAAGATGTTCTGGATATTTCAAAAGAGCTTTTGGATCTGGATCTCTATTGATATCATGGTGATATGGATATTCATTCAAGAAAGCAATAGGAGTATTGTGAATAAAAAGAGGTGTTGCAGAGGAACTTCCTTGCTTTTCATTTACAAATGCCTGTGATAAGAGATAACTTCATAACCATACTCCCCTTCTTGTACATGTTGTTTTAAAACATCTTGTTCAAGAAACTCCACAATTTCTCCACTAGGTCCTGCTTCTGTTTCAGATTGATCTTCATTGTCACTTTCTTCTCTGACTTGAGAAGTAGATGGAGTTGGATCTGTTACAGTTTGTGAACGAGTAGCACGAGATTGAGAATGAGTTACTCTAGTCCATCCACCATGTGGTATATTTCTACTATGTTGCATGTTTGGATCTGTAATTCTCCAATTTGGTCTAGATTGATGATCTGAAGATCTAGTTTGATCTGGATTAGGTTCTCTATTTTTAAATCTACCAGTAGTTAAGTCAACATTATGTGGATTAACTGGTTGAGGACCTTGTACAGGTACAGGATCAGCAGGTACTTGAGCAGGTGGTTCTGGTGCAGGTGGTAGAGTCGGTTCATGAGATTGTATAGATTCTGTTTCGGAGTCATTTGGATCAGAAGGTTGGTGTGCACCAGGATCATGGTCATCAGAACTATCATTTGAACCATTTCCATCATCAATATTTTGATGATCACCATTACCTCCATCAGGTGGTGGACCCTGATCATCAAAGTGATCTCGGAACAGGTCGTCTAAATCAAGGGGTACTACAGGGTCAGGCAGGAGATTATTTGTACCCTGTTTGTGCAAACTACACATAAGTTCAGAAGGTTGGACAGGTTTGGTGGATTTGTCACTTTCTTCTGTTTCAGATGATAAGACTTGTGGAAACCATTTCTCTATGAAGAGTGCTTGTGGACTAACAAAGAGTGAATTGTCACATCACATGAACAACCAGGCTTTAGAACCTTTTTCATAACCAATAAAGATCATTAATTCCAATTTTGGAGAGAGTTTATTTACTCTTTTCTTTTCTGGAATGAATACATATGCAGCACATCCCCAAGAGCAGAAATATGATACATCTGGTTTCTTTAAGTACCACAATTCAAAAGGAGTTTTCCAATTGAGTTGTTTTAATGGTGTGTGACATGAGAAAATTCCCACCAAGAAGGAGGTCCATTTGCATGGTGATGCATGGATTCTGACTTCTCATTGAGTGTTCTAATTATTCTTTTGGCACAACCATTCTGTTGATGTATGTATGGAGCCGATTTTTGCCGTCTAATTCCTTTTTCAGCAAGAAAGTTGTCAAATTCTTCATTCATAAATTCTGTCCCTAAATCTGATAATAAAATCTTTAATTTTTTGCCAGTAGACTGTTCTGCCCAGGCAAGATATATCTTGAAAGACTTAAAGACATCAGATTTCTTTACTAATAGGAAAGTGACTGTAAGGGCGACTCCTGACATGTGAGGCAATCACTCAACAACTGCAGGAGGAGATCCAAAGATATATAAATCAGAACTAGACAATACAAGACTAACATACTACGCACCTGCAGGAGGAGATCCAAAGAGAAAAACTCAAGGATACTCACCTGCAGGGAAGGGGTATATATACTTGTATGAAGGCCTGGGAAAAGATCTGCAAAACTATACAGCAGCAATGAAGTAATAGAAAAGTGGAATGATGGGAGATCAGAATGATGAATAATAATGATGGATGATGAAACGATGAAACAAGGGTAAACAAGTCAATGGAGTCCAGATAAAACAAGAACAAACAAGTCCTAAAGGAGAAGAGAAAGGAAAAGGAAACTGTCCCCTTACAGTGACAGGGAAAGAACTACAATCATCTACAAAGACAATGAAATACTCGTACTTGTGATATGATATATATGGTTGTTGTTTTACATCTGTATGCACAAGTTCTAATACTTTGGTAGCTTGTTTTTCTGATAAAGGATAAGATTTCAACAGAGTTTTGCCTAAGGCACAATCTCGACATACACTACTTGGTTTTGGTACTTTAAAAGGTTTTAGTCCTTTAGTATTTTCAATGATATGACTTTCCACTTCCTTTCCAGAATGTCCATAGAGGTTATGCACAATGTCATAATCAGTAAGAGTAGATGATAAATTTGCAGACTCAGGAATGATTATTTTCAATTTGAGCCAATGAAAATTGTCTTTCCAATGCATTGGTAATAATGTCATCAGAAGACTTTGATCTACTTCTTTCTGAAACTCGGACTTGCCATCTTGTGAGATTTCAAAGTATCCTTCTTGAAGAATACATCCTCGAGACAACAAATGATGTGTGCAAGTTGGTTGATAAAACACTGGGTGTAGTTTTATAGTATGTTTGACACAATGAAAACAGTTCCAACACCTTCAAGAAAAGCTTCAGATCTTTTGTCTGCAATCTGAAGTGGAATCAGGTCAGCAAAATCCATCAAATTGTTTGTAATGTGAGTTGATGCACCCAAATCTGAAACCCAAAAGGTTATTTCATCGGTGATATTACTCTTACAAATACTATTCAAAGGATACTTTCACATGTTAAGCAATGTGCATGAGCAATAAAACTTTGTTCATGAATAAATACAGGCACATCATTTACATTAATAGTACAATTGTCTATGTCAGAACTTTCCCATTGGCATTATAATTAGGTTAGGGTTATGATGTCATTATTACTGGGCTGAGACAAAAATAGATGCCGTTATAATTGGCTTGGATATTGCTGTTATTGACTGCTCACCAACAGAAAAGCCTCGCACTTCGAAGCAGTAGTTGTTCCCTCCCATCACTACTCCATTATAAGCTAGCTAAGCATTGTCTATACCCTCCGTGTATTCATATGGGTCCAAAAACCAAGAAAACAGATCATATAATCAACGGAAATGGCTTAACTAAGTGTAGAATCTGCTTCCAAAAGTATCATTGGAAGGGAATTGCAAGACAGGAGTTGGCATGTCAGAGGGATAATCAGGATATGCAGGATATGCAGGACACAGTGAAGTATTATACTGAGCATCTAAATGGTAAGTGTAACTGAGTATTAATGCTTGGTCAGACCTAGAATTTACCTCAATTCCTGACGCTGGCATGTCTTTCCATCTACTATGTGTATATTACCAAACCAATGGAGTCTTCAGCAGGATCTCATAGCAGACTTCAGGGATCTGGTTTGCCTTTAGTAGATGATGAACCTCAAGATAGGGAGTTTGAAGATTTCCAGGCTGCCATTCTTGGTGTGTAGATATGATCCAGTCTTTATCTGACCCTAAACACTGTCTGACATCAAGATAGACACTTTTGAGAATCTAGCCTTTGAATCCTCTGAGGAAGTCAATGCTAGAGTCCTCAAGAATGATATCAAGACTGAATTTCATCCAGATAACAATCAACGCACAACAATCCAGAATTTCAAAGATTTTGGATTTGGAAAAGCTCCAGAGCCATGGATTCCAACAGATTTACTCCTTGGCAACCTTTCCATTCACGACTTGACTTTGAAGTTGCAGAATTTGCCTTACATGCAGGTCTTTCTTCAAACTTCACTGAGGACCTCATCAAGTTGCTGTGCCGTTGTTGGGATAAGCCTGATCCACATGATGTTTTTACTATTGAATCTGCTTCTGAGATGCAGAAATTATGGGATCTTGCTGCTGTCAAGACTCTCCAGGTACTTAAATCTACACTTCTATTTCTGAAATTTATTTACTTAAAATATTAGAACAGTTCCAGAAAGCACCTATCACTCTTGAATACAAAGGTGAAGGAAAGAGCTTTGATGTGCATTTTCAGCCACTGTGGGACTGGGCAGAAGAAATTGCCACAAGCAAGAAATTGGCAGCACATCTCAATTGGGATGCTCATATTCTCTCCAAGTTTGATGGACAGAAATAGGAGCAGTTCATTGAGGAACCTTGGACTGCAAACTCCTGGTGGCATATTCAGGTTTGGGATGCATTATCTCATATCTGCATCTTCAATCAGCTGACTGAGTTGTCTTGGCTGTTGCAGCATGAACTTCCCAAAAATGCAAAACCATTTTTTATCATTCTTTATGCTGACAAAAACAAGCTTTCATCTTTTGGTACTCAGAAGGGCTATCCAGTCATTGCACAATGTGCTAATCTACCATCTGATATTCGAAATGGAACAGGGGTAGGTGGTGGGAGACTCGTAGGCTGGCTTCCAATTGTGAGTACCTCTGAATATCTTATGACAATACTAATATTTTGATTGATAGGTTGATGAAGACACTGCAGAGGCTGGGAAAACAGGCTTTGTAAATTTCAAAAATGCAGTATGGCATGCTTCGGTTGGCAAGATTTTGGAATCCATTATTCCTCACTCTGAAACAGGCTGTACTCTAAAATGTGGTGATGATCACATTAGATGCTTGTTTCCAATTCCATATATATTATCATCTGATTATGAGGAACAGTAAGTTTCAAAACATTACTGTATTCTGCATTTTGAATTTTATTTGCTGATATTTCATCATGTCAACAGATGTGTTATGGCATTGATTCAAGGTCTAGGAGGATTATGCCCTTGTCGCAAATGCCTGGTGTCTAAAAATGAACTCTCTGATCTCAAAAATACTTTTCCATTACAAAACGTTCAGGAAACATGCCTCCTCATGAAGAAGGTGCATGCCAGCAGAACAGCCACAGAAAAAGATGGGCTTACTAAAGAGTTTGATCTCAGACCAGTCCCTGTAGTTCTAATTCTTTACTCAAGATTCCCTTGCTAATGTTTTACTTATTTTCTTTAGAATGTATTTTTTGATATCAAATTCATGGATCCATACATGGCTTGTTCTTTTGATGAACTCCATTTTGACAGTGGAGGCCTACGGAGTGATCATTTATTTGCTCAGTTCAAGAGGCATTTGGATGAGATGACTGGCCAGGAGGCAAGATCTGCAGCAGTCAAAATTGATTCAAGGTAAGCATGATTTTTCTAATCAGATATATATATCTGCAACATGAATTTGAAGGTTCTCAAATATGCTATCTTGGAGTACACTGAATCACTTCAAATCTGTTACCAATACATCATTCAATGATGGCTCAAAGCACAGGGACATCTCAAAGGTAACACTTTCAAGAGTTTTATATAATATTTCAGCAAACTCATGTCTCAATCTAGATTTTTCTGTATGCTGCACATGATGTTTTTCAATCTAATGCAGCACGTCAGCTTTTGAGATGTCTGAGAGCTTATCTCAACATGACTATGTATGGCTCCTTCAGACAGAAACAACAACTGCAGAAGGCAGAAAAGCTGTATTGAAATTCTCTGAAATGATATCAGTGAGTTTGTTGCCTTCTAAATCTTGCAGTCCTTATTGAGAGGCTTATCCGTTTGTATGTAGGTCTATGAGCCCATGAGCTCAAGATCAGAGAGCGTTGAAGTAGCCAAGAAATCCTGGAATTTTATCAAAATGCACTATCATATTCATCAGTTTGATGACATCTTTGAGAATGGAGTCTCATGTGTCTTTGGAACAAAGATAAATGAGAAAATGCACAGGCCTCTACGAAAAATCTATCATGAAAGGACTAATTTCAAGAATGTTGCAGATCAAGTAAGTCTTTGAATATGTACTGTATCTAATTTACTCATAAAGTACATACTACAGATTATGTGAATACAGCAGCAATTTATGGTCTCGGTCACTATCCACTCTGTGATTGATGACCTTGATGATTACACAGCAAGATTAGCTGAAGTGAATTCTGAATCAGATCAGGAGGGTGTTATGAAGGAGAATAGTTTTTATCTTGGAGCAGAACAGAAAAGCATAGCATTCCAGGATTTGGAGAACCTTCACAAATCTGAACCACCATTCTCCAGAGAATTCCTCACAAGACATCTCTCAGCTCATCAAATTTCACTTCCTGGGGGACAGATTGTTAAATTCAGAGCCTCTGACTCGGTATGTTGTAGCAATTAATATCTTATTCAAGTACAAGCTTATCTGAAATTTTGACAACAGATAACCCCTTATCAGTATCTCAAAACATACTTTGAATCTTTGGAGACTTGGCATCCAGAGGTTAATCACCTCCACTGCAACCCCAGCTTCTACAGAAAACCTCGTTTTGATTTTGTTCTTTTCCACACAATAGGCAATGAATTTATGTTCGCACAACTTCTCTATATGTTTTCTTGCAGTGTTGGGGGAGATTCTTATGCTATTGCATTTGTTCAACCATACAAGGTAGTGCGTAATTGATCTGCTGATGACAAAAGGCTGGGTCTCCTCTGAATTAAAAAGGAGGCTCAGACACAATTCATTCCCATCCAGTCAATTGTTCAAGGAATTCGTCACTCCAGCTGTCAATGATTCTTCAGGATCAACAGATCGGTTTGTCCTGGATGTGCTAGACAGAGACATGTTTCTTAGAATGAAGAGGCTGTATCTGGATTTCACACAAGTCTTATGATGTAAAATCATTACCTACATGTTTTTCTATTTGTAGAAAGTTCAAAGAAAAATGACACACAAATACAGTTCATGAAAAGCTTAATCTTGACTCATAGTATCCCAAACTCTGATGCAGAAGGTTGCCTTGAGGAAGGCTTATTTTTGGCGCATACGTACATAAACCAACACCCACTCTGGTACGGTTTTGAACATACTCAGTTCTGCACTCCCATCTCAACTCCTACATGTCTGACAATGAATTTGGTGAATTTGACAATGCGCATGAGGATGACAATGATCTCCCTGCTCTCATTCTTCCACCGATGGGTAGTAGTCCAGCTGTGGTTTACCAAGTGCGCAAACACTCTAGCATCTCATTCTTGAACATTTCTGATCCGGAATATTTTCTTTTTAGTGACTCCAAGAGGCTCACTTACAGAATCAAACTCTATGTCAATGCAATTCTGAGCTTTGTCTTCTCATTAGTATGCTCAAAAGCACGAAAAGCGAAAAGCATGGATAAGGCCGAAAGTGCAAAGCCCCTGTCAATCCTACCCTAGCTCCCTGGATGACTCAGATCACTACATCAGCAAACATGTGGATGGTGATGAATGAACTGTGGATTAATGTTGACGTTTTCAACTATCCAGTACCTGCTGATCTTCCTGATCCATTTTTGCCTGCTTGGTTCGTGGACAAGAACACATACACGGTGGGAATGATCGCAGAATTGCATCGTCATCTTCAAGAGCCACAATTGCAGGAGTTTGCAGTAACTTTACCAGCATTCAAATCTGAGGTATGTGACACCTTCTTACTTCATTTGCTCTTCGTACCATTTGTTTTGAAACTATCTACCTTCATTCAATAGTTCCAAAAGGCTGTCAACAACCATTGCATGCACACCACTGATCGCATTCAACAACATGCCACTATCATTTTATGTGAACTTTCACCTCCTGCCTGCATTGCAGTGTCAAAATCAGGTGAAGAGTGTGCTGAGTCTGAACTACTCAAGTCCCTGTGGACACAAGGAAAGAAAGACGTTAGTGACAAGAAACTTGCCCCTATTTTCTTTCCTGACCAAATCATGAACCCACATACAACTTTTTTATATGTGTCCATCAACTAATGATCTTGTAGATCATTCGTATCAACCTTTTTGCCCCTTCCGCTATCAAGAATCTGGATGCAATGATAGCTGGAAAACATCTGGTTGGGTTCCAGTGGGGAGTACGTAGTGTCAACGCATCTTGCATTGCTTGGTCTGCAATCTTGGTACGTTTCCATCAAGTTTTCATGATATACTTACTGAAAATCTTTCAAAGCTTCGTTTCATGGTTTCACCTGACAAAGAGTTCACTGAAGTTGGCACTGTATAACATATCCCATATCGGGAGCATTTCCAAGCATATCGCAAGATGATTACATTAGCAGAGTCAAAAGGTACACCTTGGGCGAAGTCATTATATGACTATTACAATCAACGAGTTTTTGCTGGTGTTTCTGGGATGGATTTCACTGCCTCTGCCTCTTCGAGTGCTGCAATTGATGAGCTTGACAAATTGATGCAGCACCTCATGGCACCTACCCCTTCTGATGTCACATTTCCAATAACCCTCCTCACATCATTTCCTCCTCAACCAATGTTCCTGCCATTAATCTGATTTGCGATTCAGATCCCAACACCCAGACAGCCTCTCAAGCAGATGTTGCTCTGACAGATGATGATGAGATTGAATCAGCTGGACCCAGATCATTGACATCAAAGCCACCTCATGGGTGTGGGTGTGGGTGTGGAGGCAGTGGTGCTCGAGGAAAAGGAAAGGCTACAGATAGGGCTCCTGAAGCTGAAACTGAAAGGCCAGTATGTTCTACGCACTCCAGGAGAACTTAGATACTTGGGAATTTAGCATCAATCATGATCATTGCAGTATAATTGTATAATCTCACCTCTGTTATGCTTGAAATACATTGTTTGGTACATATAGCAGTTGTAATAAGTGAACAAGAGGAGATGGCAAAGTGTGAAGTGACTGTGTCACACAGTGTCAGTCTTCAAGTTGCCGCAGTCTGCAGTATATGAGCCTTCAAGAGCACGTCTACTAAAGCTTGAGGTCATGAACTAATACAGGCAAATGGCCTAGCTGTCTATCATGTCTCAAAGGCAGGCATTTGTGGTTGTGCCCTGTGTGGGCTCGAATCCAGGCAATGACATGTTGATAATATCAACAACTCATTAAAGCAATGAATATGAATAGATTTTTGCTCCGATGCCTTCGCTAAACTGGCTCAGGTTATTGAACCCCTGCCCCCAGCTGCCTCCCCTCATAATCAATTATAACAGCCTCAACCCTTGCCAATATAATGATTTTCATTATCTTAATAATCATGTTATTACAGTTGCTGGCCATTATTCCCGTTATGATGTATTGTGCCATGTCATGATGTCATTTCAAAAGTTCTGACATATAGCCCCTAGGGCTGTATGAGATTCACAATAGTCTGATGACTTTGAGATCTTAGACAATTGTATGAGTGCACTATTTTTATTAGAAGTGTGAAATACTTGCCAGAAAGCCATAGTTTCATCACCATCAATATAGATTTCCACATCTGATTCTGAACCAAGACTAACACCATCATCATTGGCCAGGTATCCAGACGATATGGAGATATTGATAGCATCTGCCAGAGATGAGGGACCAGCTTCTTCTTCTAGAGGTACATCATAGCAAGGTTTCTTTGAAGTATTTCCAGATTCATCAGATTCCTTTTTCATATTCTCGAGGATTGGATCTGTGAACATATGAGACATTCTGTCTTGCCACATTTTGTATGCAACACTCAGAGGAATATAATTAAAGGATCCTTCTTCGCTATGATCTGAAGATGTAGAATCTGATGACACAGTAGAAGATGAACCTGAAACAGCTTTCCATTTCTTATGAGAAGATGACGAAGCTTTGGTATGATGAACAATAGATGTAGGTAAAGGTAGAGTGCAAATAAAGTCAGGATGTAACAATATATCATGAAGTTGAGTGTTTAGGGTAACACCATTTGTGCGCATAATGGATTGAGCAGGAGTAGGCCAGTAAGCCCTTTCAATGAAGGAAGGAGGCTTTGAAGGGACTGGCTCATGTTTTTTAAACTGCTGTGGAATCCATTTATTGTTGCGCATATCAGACAAAGCTTTATTCATGATATAACAGCAATAATACTCAACCTCTTCTTCGATTTGTTTCTGAATGGGACAAATTATTTCTTCATGATCAAACCATTGGTTTGTCATATCTTCATCACCATTGAGATCCTCTTTTGCTTGAAGATAAGGTTCTGTATGAGTACCATCAGAATTGTATGTATAATCCCAAATTTCAGCTAGCTTATGGGTCATATGATGAGCTTCTACTTGGAGAAAACTCTGAAAATCAACTGTCTCCTGTGCAAGTTCATTGATCATGAGTCTCTCATAATGAGTACAAATGAAGTAACCCAAAATTGATTGTGGTCTGACCTGTTTAGCTAAGTTCCACTTTACTCTTTCTTTCAAAGAATCATTGTTTTTGTCAACAAAGAGATCTGATTGAACAATCAGGAAATGATGATAAGGAAGAAGTTCATAAATAGGCTGCTCACATTTCTCCAGTTGGTAATCAGTATCACTGATCCCGATTGGATCTAATGTAGTTGATTTGTTACAAAGTCTTTATAGAACTTTGTATAGTACATGGGGTGGATCTGCTACTATAACTGGAGCACTGTACACATCAACCATAGTACTTAGAATAAGCATATCCTATTCATAAGTACTTAGCTTTATTGTACTGGTGTGTACACTTAGTCCACTAGCACTTTAACTAGCAGTTCGGGACTCACTCTAGTTCTTTATATACCAATTGAAGTGGTGAACCAGCTTTCTAACCACCAATTAACATTTCTATATGCGAATTTTGTACAGCATATCAGTGGAATGCAATCCATCAAGAAAAGAGCCCTAAACTTGTCATCGACAGTAAATCCATAGGCTTTAAGATGTGTGAGAACTGCTCCCAGAGTGGTTTGCAGGATCTTTCTTCTCATCAAGTGTCCAAGACATGAATTCTTTAAAGTCTAAGAACCAAGAAGTTGGGCCAGGAGTACTATACTTCTTGTCTATTTTTTCCCAAAGCATAGACGAGGTCCAATCACCTTTTGCTTTAGCACAAGTGTTCTCTTCTTGTTCTTCTTTAGTGAACTCTCTCATCTCCAAACCCACATCATTCAGAAGAAAGGAACAAATATAACTGATAGCCTGTTCATCTTTATCATCCCAAGAGCTTTGAAGCTTGTAGGTTTCAACTAGTTCCCGATCACATTTTTTAACCAATATTTGATATTGAGCCAATTGAGTATTATATGTTCGTATGGTTGGGGTGTAGATAAAGCATTAAAAGCCTCATTAGAAAGGAATTGAAATCCTACAGGAGAGGAAGGTGCATTACCTGTTTTGGTGGGACTAGTGTTCACATAACGCTTCTGGGTACCCTGAGCAATCCTGCTAAGCCCTTTGGCTTCAAGGAGGTGGGTGATAGCATAGTTCCATTGCTCATAATTGGTGGTGTTGAGCATAGGGATGTTGAAGATGCTCTCAGAGTTGTTGTTAGCATTGTTGGAAGACATGTCGATCTATGAAGCATCAATCAATAAAGATGTGCATTCAATAGGTCACAAGTACCAAGGAACATCGAAGGGTCTAATACAACCACAATAATTCCTTCTCCTTTCTGAGCAAATGCCCCAGACAAGGAATGTACATAATACATTTGCATTAATCAACTATATGCCAGTAGAAAACTGCTCATAGGTACATGCACATAATGGAATCCTATATTAACTTCTTCATCAGTGCTTCTCAATCAATTCCACACTGTCAGAGACCATACTCTTGACAGAGAAGTCGCAATATTGACTGTAGTGGCACAGTACTTCCTAATGGGTGTAGAGATGCCTTAAAGCATATAGGGGAACACTATTTAACTACTGTTTTTCTATAGATCTAGATCAGCAACTTTTATAAACACCCCTGGCTCATCCAAATGACTACAGAGTTTTGCCTGAGTGCGAAAAACAGTCCCACACTAAAGTGGAGGCTGCAAAGCATGCTAGTCACTCTGCATACAACAATCTGTAGATCCATAAGGGTTCCACAAATAATTGTTACAGTAAAGTGACTTATCTAGACCTATAACTAAACCAGCAAAGAGTGCCTAATGCAACTCTAAACTGAACCCTGGTTATATATTTTACCAGGCAATATAGATGAAGAAGAAGATAAAGCAAAACATCAATCCACCAACTGCACAACATTGAGTCCAACAGCTTACTTGGTGATGAGCTCACTGTTGACCTCAATAACATGATCCATCTTGACAACAGCAGTTGTATGGGACAAGACCAAACATCAATGGCCCTCAGGGCCCATGACCTAATGAAGCAGCAACTAATCAGCATAGGGTGACCAGTAGAACATTGAGTAGAAAGCTTGTAGAGCTTAGATGCAAATTGCTTGGAGAGCAGATAGAACTAGATATTGTTCTGTAGTAAATACGACTTTACAGAGAGCTTTTATACAAGATAAAGAGCATGTAATTACTAATATCTACATCATCCATGGACATACCTAGAGACTAAGAGAATACTGCCATTGGCCATATTGCTATCTACAGAGATATTACTATATACTAAGAGATAAGAGTAATGTCTGGAGAATGTCCTGGAGGACTAGCTATACTTATAGCTACATAGAAATTTCATAATAACTCCATATAGAATCATAATTACTATACATGGAAGGCATATATTTCAACAAGTAGTTATACCCCTCAGATCTCTCAATCTCCTTCATGTTTGCAATAAAGCCCAGAACAACACTTGCATTTTATACATCAATGATCTCTGAGAGATGACATATCTTTCTGATACCTGTGTAGGTATAATGTCTGGAAACTTAACCTCCAGCAGCATCCGAGTTGGGCGAACACATCTGCAGAGGTAATTTGACAGGAAATTGAGCGAGAATGAATAGCAATAGGCGCTTGCCCTCTCGATCTTGAGCCTGAGGTCGAAAAACCTACATGAGCCTAGGTGGCAACCATACCCAATGTGATGCGCCACTGGAAACCACGTTTGCGAAGGAAGTTGTAGGGATGGAGGCGTATATTGATTGGGAGGAGACGATGTTCATCAGCAAATGGGGTCATTTGCTGGCCGGCTTGTCCGGCTTGTGGCTGCTTGTCCGCTTGTCGCAACGATTTTGCACCAAAAACCGGATTTCTCGGTGCGTCCCCTGCACTCATTCTGTCAATTTAGTACTTCCAAAAGTGTTCTTACGATATCAAAGCACTTTTTGAAGAAAGGGGAAGTGGAGTCATTGACCATACAAAGTGTGGTGACTGCTGAAATTTTGAACTTGTGGGAAAATAGACGTGGCCGGTTGCTGGTGAGCTGGTGAGCTTGTTGAGCTTGTACAAGCGCTCACAAGCAAGAGGGGAGAGATCTGCCAGATTTCGACATAGTTCCCACGGGGAGAGGGGTCTAAGCGAGTGATGGCTGAAAGGCCGAATTCAATGACCTGGGTCCAACTACTCAGACTGGGAGACGTCGACGACTTAAGTCCTTAACTGAGCTCGTACAGCGCTCATTTTTCGATCAGTCGCGAAAACGATAGGATAGAGAAATTCCGGTCAAATTAAACAGAGTCCTAGGTACGTCTTTCACTGCTATGTGCTATGGATGTACAAGAATTCCCTATATCCCCAAGTATTCGTCGCCGGTTTCGCTGAGGACGAGGAGGAGGAGTGCAGTTATGTTTGGAGCCACTAGAAATTTCGGGTGGCCACTCCACTGCTCGTGTATATATACTTGTACTTGATTATGTGCTCGCGACAAGGGGGACCGAAAATTTTGTAACATTACACAATGTCGAAAAATTTTTTAACGACCTCCAGGCTGCGACCGACCGACCGTACTTACCATATTTGGAAGGTTATTCTCACTGACTAATCACCGACTTACCAAATTTGGCTAGTTCCTAGCGGATCAGATGCTGTTCGGATGAGCTACCTTCATCCGCGGATGATTGGTAGGTATACTTAAACATTTTAAGAACATCTATTCACTGTGCTCAACCAATTTGAAGTACAGTACATGAAAATTATTGTAGTTCTGCGTCAGTTTGGCACATAGTAAGTTACAGTAAGGACAGTAAGTACAGCGGCAAGAGCATGAAAGTGCTTAGCCACTGAAATTTAATACACTATAGCAAACCTCAACCAGCCTTAAAACAGTCTAGACCAAGCCAAATTGAAGGTTTCCTTGGATTTGTGACCAAAACCGAGCCACCTGCAAGATGTGGATGCCTCCGTTGGCAACTAAGACATTTTAAGTGGCTCAAATGTCGCGCAAAACATAGGGTTCCAAAAATTTTTAGTGACCTGAGACTGCCGACCGACCGACCACCGGAGTGTGCCGGTCCGCAATCCCGGGTCCCCCTTGGCTCGCGATTGATTGGCGTTACTGGCAATATTTACATCTTGCAAGTTGGTATCATGATTTGGGTTCACGATAGGGCACCGAGAGTGAGAAAAGTGAAGGGTGCTTTGTTTGCTGCTGGCCTTCTTGTTGTCGTCGAGGCCACGAAGACAACGCGAAGACGGGACGACGTTGAAGCAAACGTCACAACGTGTCTATCATCTGACTTCGGCATAGTGCAAGGCCATCAACTCCGAATAGCCGACGCTTGTCAGAATCGGATAGATTTCTCCCCTCTTGCTCACAAGCGGCCGCCAGCAACCTGCCAGAAACCTGATAAGTTGGAAGCTGTGGATGTGCTGCCGGAGTACTATGAGAAACGGAATGGAAGAGAGAAAGATTTCAACGTAGCTCACAATTATCCCAACCAGGAATAGAGGTTGTCCGTTTGCAATCCATTTGGTCAGCCGTATAAGCTTGGCAAGCTAATACCGCCGCGGCGGAGACGGGTTAGAGAGCGAGGTTTATGGCATCTGCCACAGAATATACAGCGATATATTTCAGGACGTAAAGACGTAAAGAAGACATCCGTGACTACGCCCATGATGTCGAAAGTACATCGCTGAAACCCGTCGGCGTCGGTCAATTCTCAATGCTCAAGTTGAAATAGTACGAACCTCCGCCTGGAAATTGTCTGGAAAGGATTCTTCCCAAGGTATACCATAGGTAACTCAAAATAGGCTGTCGTAAGGGGTAAGTATCTCGGTCAACGAAATATACAGGTGCTACGTCAGAGACTCTTCAAGTTACCAGAACTGGAGAGACTGAATAGCCACTTGTCAACGAACTTCGTAGTGGTAACTGGGATCCTCTGGCTAGCCAAATAGTTCCCAAGACCAACTCCAATTGAGCACCCTTAGCAGTATTAATTCTTACTGACACGCTGCTTTTACTGAAGTCACGATGGAGACTCTGAGTCCGAACGCGGTAAAATGGTGGCTATATGAAGTTGTTCGTTGTTCAAGTAGATTTTGCCTACTCGGAACCCGGTAGATCGCTGTCATGAGTATCATGTTGAAAACTATTTCAAGGACTCCCCGAGTCGTATGAAAATCTCTGTCAATTCTGAGGTATTCCTAGACTTAGCAACGAGATAAGCTCGGGAGACATGGGCGGCGTCATGAAACTCGAACGCTGGCGTCAAATTACATAGTGAACTATGCATACTTACTTGGATCTGGCAGGATAGTCGTGGTAAGTTCATCTGATCCATCGGATTGGTAGGTAAGTAGTTGAGATATCATCCCGTTGAACTGTTGAACGATATGCGGCCGGAAATGATGAAGAAATATGGATACGATATGGATTTCCGTAAAAAGGCCTTTCCAAAGCTAGAATCTACTCTCTCGATCACATACTTGGTGAGCACTGAGTAAGTAGGTTGACATTGCTGGTAGCATGGGGCCTGAAAAAAAAAGACTCATGTATTGATGTAATGGCATCAGAAACCATCAAATAAGCACGGTATGAGCTGGAGGAACTAGTACTAGTACTTACTTGTGAGAAGGTCAGCCACTCACCGCCCAGTGAAAAACGACACAGACGAGAGCCGACTGAAACCGACCAAAACCGACTGGATCGGATCCAAACCGAAATGGTGGGCCTTGTCGGCTCCAGTCGGTAGTAGTCGTAGGGACTCGTAGAATTTTACATGCAGCATGACGGGACCCGACTAGTTTGCGCTGGTTACGGCACTCGATTACGCCTGTGGTGTCAGATAGCGTCGGACCTAATCAGAATTTAGCAGATTTCAGCGGGCGTTTCGTCTCAGGCAGTATCAACTCAGTACTACTCATATCTACTCGGAAATTTCGACATCCAGTCGGATCTCGTCTGTGTCATTTTTCACTGGGAGTACTCACCACTCGGACGGCATAGCCACTGCTTGGCGGACCGTGACTGGCGTATTCAAGGTCCGCAAACTGAGGCTTCTCTACCTACTACTTCTACGCTTCCTACAGACCTCGCGCTCATTTGAGGTTATGGTTAATGGAAACGGGAAAAGTTCCTTTCTGAATTCTTATTCACAAGGCATCCACGCAACCCCCGTGGACCACGATAAAACGAAATGAATATACGCTTGGATATGCATCTATGTAGCTGTCCCAGCACAGCAAGCTTTAGCAGCCAGCCTTGAGCGTATTTCTCATGTTCTTGACATTTTCTCTGATGAATTGCTGCGGGGGCTCCCTTGGTATGTCAAGTCTATTTTTGTTAGAAGACATGAGAAGCTGATAAGCACTTGCCTATTGAAAGCATGCTTTGTGGGTCAGAGCAATATCTTTCATCAGCCATTTGACACATTTACTTCAGTTTGACTACTCCGCAAGACTCCAAGGTCTGCTCGACTCCCCTCCCTGTTCACAGAGAATGTCGAAACTAATTTGGCGACGCCATTCTGTGATAGATTTACACCGCCTCCCTGCCAAGTGTAGTGGCAGCTCTTTGACACCTCGCCTCTATTACTACCGCCTATATGAATCTTGTACCTCTAGGTCGGAAATACTCTTTCTTCGAATGGGTACTTGCCCCAGCTTCCCATGTCTAGTACTTGTTTGGCATTTTTTGAGTACTTCTCAAAATTATCCGTTGCCGATGAATGCTCCACTTCCCCGATTTCAGGGAATTTAATCATACGCATATACCTTGCGAGAGTGCTATATCGAGAAGGTTTCTAGCTCTTCCAAAAATAATTCAATGACCGTCTTATAAAGAAGCAGGTTTATGAAGGTGAAGGACCACGGCACCATGCCTCACCTTCTTCCGTATCTACTTTCGCTGCTATCAGCTTCATCGGTTGTCCTTGGTGTTCCTGAAGTCAAGATAGGGAGCACGACACTCATAGGCAATGATATTCCTTCCCTGCAGCAAGAATTTTTTGGAGGTGTGCCTACCTTGTCGTTGTTCTTCGTATCGTTGCTCAAGAGATGATGATAGGTATACCCTTCGCCGAGCCTCCCGTCGGGCCCCTCCGTTTGAAACCTCCAGTATTCAAAGACACGTATGACCAGGAGATTTTGAACGTTACTCAGTTAGGCTTGCCTTGTTTGCAATACGTACGTCTCAGTTCAAGGTTCTCTGGTTAACGTGATGTTGAAACATTGATATAGGACTTGCCACTGGATCAGTGTTCAGAGGATTGCTTGACACTGAACATCTACCGGCCGGCTGGAATACCATCAAATGTCTCTCTACCTGTTTTCTTCTGGTGGGCTGATTCTTAGATCACGTTATTCACCGCGTGGATATTGGTACTAATCTACTTCTAGGGCTTTTGGTGGAGGGTTCGAGAGGTAGCCACTGTTCTCTTCTCATGAGACTGTTACTGATCGGTTCTTCATCAGAGGCACGGTGATAGATCCTACCGCTCTTGTGGCAAGAAGCATCCAACGCGTAAGTGGTTTTGCGACTAGTGCTTTAGATGTGCTCGCTAATAGTTGCAATAGGGAACACCCATTGTCTACGTTTCCTTCAACCACCGTCTCGGTCCATTAGGGTGGCCTCAAGGCAAAGAAGCTGAAGAGAAGGGCGCGTTGAATTTGGGAATCAAAGATGAGTTGGCAGCACTTGAATGGGTTAACAAGCACATAGGAGCATTTGGCGGAGATCCAAACAAAGTACGTGTCCATGCTCTTGTCACCGTGAATCACCGCTGACATGAAATTGATTACTTAGGTCACCGTAGGCGGAATCAGCTCTGGAGCCATGTTAAATGCGATATTGTTCCTGGATCCTTCGACGGAGAGATTGGTTCGCGCCGGGGTAAGTAAGCCTCCTACTACAATTGTCCCACGGCGTTCTCACAGTGTTTGAAACATTCATGGTTACCAGATCTTCCAGTCGGGGTCAGCGGGGACCGCTCAAGTGCACAATGCTTCTTACAGACAGGACCACTGGGACACGTTTATTGGCAGCGTAGCTGCGTGTGCAAACCTTTCTGGAACGGACAACACCTTCGATTGTCTTCGTGATGCGAATATTACTGATATATACCAAGGGCTGAACGGTGCAAAAGCGCAGATGGTTGAATTCCTTCCATGGGATCCTGTTCTCGATGGCGCATTATTCCCTGATGCTCCTTCTGCGTTGTGGAAGCTTGGCCAATTTGCACGTCTACCATTCATTGCTGGGACCAATCTGGACGAAGGTTGGTAACCAAAATGTTCTTTGGTTCTTAGTGATTGAGCTGACGATACTGGTTTATAAAGGCCCCGTCTTCGTTGATCCTACGCCGAATTATACCTCTGACCAGATCCGAGCTAATTTGATCGCAAACTTGTCCACGCCCCTCCTTGAGACTACTGAAAAGCAGAAGTTCGATGACACTCTCAACAAGACGCTCGAGCTGTATCCCGATGATCCAGCTTTGGGATCTCCGTTTGGCACTGGCAACGATACATTCGGTGTCAGTCCTGGCTTCAAGAGAATTTCTGCTATCAGTGAGTCTTCACTCTAACAGAAAACTGATCGACGGGTCTCAAATACTTGTACTATAGCCGGGGACATGATGTTCACATCTCAGAGACGGATATGGCAACAAACGATGGCTAACAATCCTTCCTCCGGTGTCAATTCGTATGGGTATTTGTGGAAGACGCATACTCTTGTCGATGCAGGACCCTTCGCCGGTCCGCGATTCGGAGGTAAATCTTCTTAGCGTCTCTAGATAATTTCTGACGCTATTTTTCTTCTAGTATGGCATGGATCCGACTTTCAATATCTCTACAACTCCAGCCTCGTTGATACCGTTGCCCCCGGAGCATTAGAAGCTGGTGTCACCTTAATGGACTACTTCTTATCATTCATTGATAGTTTGGATCCCAACGACGGGAAGGGGGTTCAACGTCCAGAATGGAGTGTCTACTCTCAAGATGAACAGGTTCGCCTTCAGAAAATATGAGTCATAGCTGCATAGGCTGACTTACATTACTTTTCGCAGATGGTCATGCAAATGCAAGCTCAGAACTTTACACAGATTCCGGATACTTTCAGGAAAGAGCAGATCGACTTTATCAACTCTTTACCGGATGTTTTCCATCACTGAAATAGCGGACTATGAGATGAATCACTTTATTACTTAGTCACGGCAAGGGGGTGGCGGCATCAAAACTGTTTACATCCACTCGAACAAAAATTACCGCCTCCTGGACTACCCCCCCTCCTGCTAGTTAGGTATATCTATTAGAGAAGATTACTGTATAAGATGAGATTACACTATTGCTATTTAAGTTTTTCGTTGGAATTCGCACTCCCCATTCGTTGACACCTTTAACTAAGTATGCCTTGTCCTCTCACCCTCAAATTGTACATTTCGGATTTGGTTTTTTACTTTACCTGAAGTGTCATTGTCAACTTGTTTCTGTAGTCCATGTCTGACTTAATGGGTTCTCTTGCGGTTCGGTGTTGGATAAGTAACTCGGCGAGGGATACTACCACGATGGCTCTATCATTGTGGTGACTTTCAGTCACCCAAACTTGGATCGGTGTCCTTGAACTTGTCTCCCTCGTCCCCCGCCGATGTGTTTGGATCGAAAGGAACTGTATTTTCAAGTCATTTTTATGTCGGAACTCCCTCTTTGCGACCTAGAAAACCTCATTATATACGTCTTTCTATTACCCTCAACTACCCAGTATGTGGTTCCCCTGTAAGTGATTCCTGTACACGTATTTACGAGTCCGTAATGAAATGAAGGACGAGTTACGAGGCCTTTAGGCTGAGTTAACTTAGGTCGACCTCGAAAACTTTTCCACGGGTTCAAACTCCCACCCCTGTTCGTTGGCGCTCGGCAAGCGCTCCCTGGAATCACGGTCGAGACCATCATGACGTCGTTCACGGCTTCCTCAGACAAACGCATAACCAAGGCAGCGTAGGCAGCATCAGGGTGCGCCTTGTCTTCTTCCTCGCTTCCTCCCCTGGTCCTGAGGGCCTCGTAGCTTGCCACGCGAAGCGATGGCACTTTACCCCATTAATTTATGTCGTAGCGACCTCCCAGATTTTTTCCACGGGTTCAAACTCCCACCCCTGTTCGTTGGCGCTCATTAGGCGCTCATCTGGAATCACGGTCGAGACCCATCAAAGGCCCATGACGTTGTTCACGGCTTCCTTGGACCAACGCGAGGCCTTTCTGTCGACAACCACAACGTCATGCAAACGTCATGCCAGCTGGCAGCGTGTCGACTCTCTCGTTTTCACTGCCAGCGTCGACAATGTCCACGCCCTATTCCTCCACTCCTCAAGCTTGCATTCGCATTGAGTACAAACCTCGTAATTCTTGTCTTCAAATCCTCTTTCATTGTTTTAGCTCTCTTTCTCTCAGCAGCTGCAGCGTAGTCAATATAAGAGTAAAATTTTGGCTTTATTGAACAGGCCTCGTAGCTTGCCACGCGAAGCGATGGCTTTTTACCCCAGTCTTATGGTCCACATTTTTCGTCCGCCTACCACTTTTAGTCCATCTAACCGCGCCTGGGAAAACTTGAGTCTTGCTTTGTCATCCGCGCCTCCACCCAGCTTTTGTCCATCTAACCAGGTAATTTTGTTATGCGCGGCCCCACCACCAGCTTTTCGTCCACACCGTGCCCTAACTGCGCTTTTAAATTTTTATCCATCTAACCGTGCCCAAAACCGATTTTTGACTGTTCTGGTAAGAGCATCAAGAAACTTCACTTTTTTGGCACCATTTAATTGAACATTTTTGTTTGCAGATGCTTGGCCATCCGCATTTACACAGCCACTATTTTGGCTGCTGGCACTGTTAATCAAGCATTTTTGTTTGTTATCAGTTTGTACATTCCATGTCTACACAGCCACTTTGCTCCCTTTTGGCTGCTGGCACTGTTAATCAAACATTTTTGTTTGTGCTTGTATATACATGAAGCCTTGGTTTCCTTCTAGCTTCAGGGATACATCTTCAGTCCTGTATGGCCCTTGTCTATGATATCTCTTCACTGCTTCACTCTCAGACAAATTATATGTATAAATTGGCTGGAATAATATACTATGGAGATGGACATTTCACAGCATGAGTTGTTGATGATAATCTAGGATGCTACTATTATGATGGGATGGAAGAAAATGGTGCATTACAATGGAATGGAAACTTGAATGAGTGCACTGTTCATCTGAATCGTTGCAGAGGAAAACGTGCAACTTGTATTTTTTATGTCATACAGTGACACTTTATAACAATCAATATTCTATGTATACTATCAATGTTACCTTCATCTGAAATTTTTTTTAAAAAAAAGACAATTTGAGAAGAAAACAAGAATAAAAAGTTGTCGCTGCTATAACAGAGAGCTTGCGCAGAGCGGTTGGCTCGAAATCGTGTGCGCAAGTTGCAAAGTGTATATTGAGGTAGCTACAGTGAGTACATGCAAAAAAAGCATAGGAAGTGATGGAGGGAGCATCCAGGAATAGGCCGAGCACAAAAGAACTGGGATATGATGTACAAAAACTAGCATAACAGAGATTTGATGTATATGAACTATGAGAGCTTGTGAGAGAAATAATGTGCTTCTGTAGACAGACAGATGAACTGGAAAGGATGCTGGGGTCAGACAGTATGTTTGGTGAAAAAAAAAGGATGATAGGTGAGGATATCTGGAGAGAAAGTGCAGGGTGGTGAGGGAGGATGCATAACAGCATCATTGCTTAGGGACAGCTCAGAGATGCATGGGACTGGACCATTCTGGGCATCCTAAATCAATTTTAGGCCCAAAAAATACACAGAAAGCAGCATACGCACCTGTTTGTCCTGATGAAAGCTGCCATATGTTCCTGCCATACTTCTGACGTGTCCTACAGTACCATGGTGCACAGAGCTGCACAGTAAGTTCCCTGCAGCCTTGATTGTGATGCCAACTGAGAATCAAAGAGGAAGGGAGGCAGTTGTTGGGCTGACGAGTGAGATATGGCTGCACTTGGGTTGCGCACACGATTTCGAGCCAACCGCTCTGCGCATGCTTACTAAGCCACACGTGGCTGCAGGTGGCTCTGCACAAGCTCTCTAATCCCATCATGTATTTGCCCAGATTCAAACCAGGTAGCTCCAATTGCTAGACATGTGATAGATAGGATACACTGCTCCAGAAAAGGGTTCCCCAATGTGGGGGTACTCTCTGTCAAACCACAGACTAGTGTTGCATGTGGCTTGACTTGACTCTGGCTAAGCTGGGAGCCAAGCTGATGTTTAGCCAAGCCAAGTCAAGCAAACATAGAGCTGGCTCTGTGTGACTCAGCTCTGACTCACTTGCAGTTTAGAATAGAGATCTCCCATACAAAAAACTATACTGACATGAATACAGAAATGACTCAGGGTCTATGTAGAGCAGCTAAGTTCAAATATGAATTGTTGTTCAATAGACCTGTCAGGCTGTAGAAAATTATGTGAACAGCTCCATTGCTCTGTATTGAAATGAACAATTGTTGACTCCATGTGGCTCAAGCCAGAGTCAATGAGCTGTTTATGGCTCAAAAGCCAAGCCATGGTTATGACATTATCAAGCTGTTAATAGCTGAGTCAGAGTGAGCCAGAGTCAAGCCAGTCCAACACTACCATGGACTGGTTCAGTGGGGCAAGCAACAGCTAGATAGGGGCAAGTGCTATGACAATGTGTTGTTGGTAGACTGTCTACCCAGCTGAAGTGCTATAAGTCAAGTACATACGAAGAGAAATTGATTTCAAGAGGATGGCCCAATGGTACACTACCAAAAAGACTACAGTAAAAAAAAGGGCTAGCAGGGAGACATTAAAAACCCAGTGGGAAAAGTTGCCACTGCTAGGTGAGAAATATGTACATAAAAACAGAGAAAAGAAAAAGAAAAACCATCTGTTGAAATATATACCTTCCATGTATAGTAACTATGATTCTATATGGAGTTATTATGAAACTTCTACGTAGTTATAAGTATGGCTAGTCCTCCAGGACATTCTCTGGACAATATTCTTATCTCTTACTATGTAGTGATATCTCTGCAGATAGCAATATGGCCAATGGCAATATCCTCTTAGTCTCTAGGTATGTCCATGGTCAATGTAGATATTAGTAATTACATGCTGTTTATCTAGTATAAAAGCTCTCTGTAAAATCATAGTTACTACAGAACAATATCCAGTTCTATCTGCTCTTCTAGCAACTCGCATCTAAGCTCTACTAGCTTTCTACTCAGCACTCCACTTGGTGAGCTCACTTGACTGGTCACCCTATGCTAAATAGTTGCTGCTTCATTAGGTTATGGGCCCTGAGGGCCATCGACGTTTGGTCTTGTCCCATACAACTACTGTTGTCAAGATGGATCGCGTTGTTGAGGTCAACGGCGAGCTCATCACTGAGTAAGCTGTTGGACTCAATGTTGTGCAGTTGGTGGATTGATGTTTTGCTTTATCTCCTTCTTCATCTATATTGCCTGGTAAAATATATAACCAGGGTTCAGTTTAGAGTTGCATTAGGCACTCTTTGCTGGTTTAGTTATAGATCTAGATAAGTCACTTTATACCTGTAACAGTTATTTGTGGAACCCTTATGGATCTACAGATAGTTGTATGCAGAGTGACTGGCACGCTTTGCAGCCTCCACTTTAGTGTGGGACTTTTTTTCGCACTCAGGCAAAACTCCGTAGTCATTCAGATGAGCCAGGGGTGTTTATAAAAGTTGCTGATCTAGATCTATAGAAAAACAGTAGTTAGATAGTGCTCCCCTATATGCTTTAAGGTATCTCTACACCCATTAGGAAGTACTGTGCCACTACAGTCAATATTGCAACTTCTAGAGTAATCATGTGCTCTCTGTCAAGAGTATGGTCTCTGACAGTGTGAAATTGATTGAGAAGCACTGATGAAGAAGTTAATATAGGATTCCATTATGCGCACGTACCAACAAACAGTTTTCTACTGGCATATAGTTGATTAATGCAAATGTATTATGTACATTCCTTGTCTGGGGTGTTTGCTCAGAAAGGAGAAGGAATTATTGCGATCATCCTATACACTGTGGTTGTATTAGACCCTTCAATGTTCCTTGGTACTTGTGACCTATTGAATGCACATCTTTACTGATTGATGCTTCATAGATCGACATGTCTTCCAACAATGCTAACAACAACTCTGAAAGCATCTTCAACATTCCCATGCTCAATACCACCAATTATGAGCAATGGAACTATGCTATCACCTGCCTCCTTGAAGCCAAAGGGCTTAGCAGGATTGCTCAGGGTACCCAGAAGCATTATGTGAACACTAGTCCCACCAAAACAGGTAATGCATCTTCCTTTCCTGAAGGATTTGAACAGATTTCTGATGAAGCCTTTAATGCTTTAACTGAATCCCAACAATTGTCTTATAGCCATACCATTGAAACCTTTACTGATCAATGGAATCAACATCAAATTTTGGTTAAAACACACGATCGGGAACTAGTTGAAACTTACAAGCTTCAAAGTGCTTGAGATGACAAAGATGAACAGGCTTTGGGTTATATTTCCTCCTTTCTTCCAGATGATGTGGGTTTGGAGATGAGAGAGTTCACTCAAGAAGAAATAGATGAAAACTGTTGTGCCAAAGCTAAAGGAGATTATACCTCAAATATGCTTTGGAATAAGATAGACAAGAAGTACAGTTCTCCTGGCCTGACATCATGGTTCTTAGATTTCAAAGAATTCATGTCTTGGACGCTTTATGAGAAGAAAGATCCTGCAAACCAGATTGCAACTCTGGGAGCACTTCTCACATGTCTTAAAGTCTATGGATTTACAGTCGATGACAAGTTCAGGGCTCTTTTCTTGATGGATCGCATTCTGCAATCCTGGGGAATGTCATGAAGTCTATATTTGGTACTATTTATTTCCTTCTATCTCCGCATCCTCGGATCTCCATACCACTCCTCGGACCTTTACACCTTATGACTCACATTCCACATGCTATGCACCGGACCTTTCATTTCTCCGATACAGCTTATTGTATAGCCGCTCATACAGCTTCCGTTACAGCTTTACTCCACAGCTTTCCCTTTACATATATAACCTGTAGCCTGACACCTGGTTCCCCATCTTGACCTCTTCGTCGTTGGGACCAGGTGTGTATTCCCCTTTGTTATAGTCTCTTTCACCTTTGCTAACAAGCACCATAGTTCTAGTTCTTACTGTTGCTTGTTAGGTATTTAATACATTCTTCGTCGTTGGGACCAGTTCTAGTTCTTACTGTTGCTTGTTAGTCGAGTCGAGCCCATAGCTCCTCGTTATCGCTATCTAAGCGCTCACCTCTTTGTGACATTAGGTCAAGATCCCTCACTGCACTGGTGGCCTCTGTATAGGTCGTCCTTGCAGGTACTGCTCTCACCACGTCTGGGAGATACACCGCACCGTCCTCTGTTTCTGAATCCTCCGCATCTGCATCTGCACCCCCGTCTCCAGCCGCATCACCCCAGCTCTCCCCCGAACCAGGCTTTGATTGTTCAAGCTATCTACACAGCTTTGACATCTACGACCGCACCGACTGCCACCACCATCGTCTTGAAGAATATTGGGACTGTGAAACACAGCCCTGCCCACATGCCTACAACAACCCGCTCCCCAGTCTTGCACTCTTCGTAGACGAATTAGGAGAGAGCCATCTCGTTATCCCCACTCGTCACACTTTCTGTCCAATCTTCACTGCCAGTCCTGAGCCCTCCAGTCCTCTGCCCCCTGTATCCCCTGTTCCATCGTCAGCTGTACCAACAGCCCGCCCCAGTCCTACAATTGCTCCTGTTCCATCCCCTCTTGCATCAGCCCCACTCAGTCCCATTCATTCCCCAATCCCTGACACCGACATGTCCTCCGCTGCCCTTGAAAACCTCCTTCAGGCTCTGGTTAACAACCAGAACCAACTGCAACAGGCAATCACCAGCCTGGTCAATAGACCTGTCCATGAGGCCTCAGATAAAACTCCCAAGCCTGCCCCGTTCAAAGGTGAACCTGCCAAGCTCGACTCATTCCTATCCCTCTTCATTCTCTGGGCCGGAGAACAGAAACGGCTCAAACTCGATAACGGGAAACTCGATCCACAGAAGTGTATTGCTGAAGCGCTTCTCATGATGGAAGGACCGCTGCAGAATGGGCCGCAGAATACGCCCGTCATATCAGCAGAGTCTGAGCAGAAGAAGCTGGAGCAGTCTTCCCCTGGGAAGGGAACTGGGATAACTTCACCCATGCACTAAAAGTTCGATTCGGAGTAGCAAATGAACAGCAGTTGGCACAGAACAAGCTCGAGGTGCTGAAGCAGGGAGATAAGACAGTTTCAGAGTTCTCTCAGGTTTTCAAACAGTGGGCAGAGAAGACTGGATTCTCAGACAAGGACCTCCAGTACAAGTTCCAAAAGCGCCTTCATAAGGACCTGTTGCTCCCATTGGCAAATGTAGAGCTAGGCCAGAAGGAGGCCCCCAAGAACCTGGACGAGTTAATCAACAGAACGCTCCACGTTGAACAGACCCTGGCTGAATTCCTGGGGAAACCCATCACTAGGCCTGCCACTTCTCTCTCCCGATTCTCCTCTGCATGAGACCCTAATGCCATGGATGTCGACGCCTCGCGTACTGAGTGTCCCCAGGGTAACGGACATAGCTTCAGGGACTATCAGAAGGTGATGCAAGGGCGCTGTTACAGCTGTGGATCCAGGGACCACCTGAAACGAGACGGGAATCATGGGCGCGATAAATGCGACTACTGTGAGAGGACGGGTCACCGTGGCTCGGTCTGTCAAGACCGATACATGGGACGACCTAGAGGAGGAGGCCGAAACCGGCAACGTGTGGCTGCTACTGTTAACGACAACTTCAGTCTCTTCCCGGACGATCTGCCCTCTCCTACCCCTGCCCCTGCCCCCACTGCCACTATCGCTGCCTTCTCAGCTTCTGAATCCTCGTCTGCGCTCAATGCCTTGCAAAAGTTCATCGCCGATCAAATCGCTCTACTACGCAACATCGCTGCCCAACCGGGTTTTTAAAACGGGTGTCCGTTCCCGCTATGACGCGAACACCCCTAACTACCCACATGTTTTCCTGCTCCTCATATGATTCTATTCCCTCATGTACTATATCCAATATTTCCGAAATAGAATCTGATGCTTCTCACTTTCGTATACGTGTGAAACTCCGAGGAAGACAGAACGAAACAGTGGTAGTAGCGATGGTTGACAGTGGAGCTACAGGCCTGTTCCTGGGACAGTCATTTGTAAAGCAACACCGAATTCAAACATCCTCTCCGCAAAGCCCTAGATGTCTACAACATCGATGGCACCCTTAACCGAGCAGGGCGCATAGATCGGTTCTGCTGACTGGCGATGACGGCAGACGGACAGGAGACATGGTTAGACTTTCTGGTAATGGACTTAGGTGGAGAAAATGTCATTCTAGGTCTTCCCTGGCTACGTAAAGTGAACCCACGGATTGACTGGACAAGTGGTCGATTACAAATTCCTAGAGCACAACCTCCATCGGTAGAAGAGATTCCAGATCAGGATCAGTTTGTTGCCTCTAATCTTGGACCTGCTCCAAAAAGAAACACTATCCTTGAAAGTGCAGATTCGGAATCAGCCCAGTCGACCTCACAGGAAACACACATCTCCACAGACCAAACCCCAGATCCGGTAACGGAGCAGGAGGAGGAGAAACCCCCAGTCTATCGCATTCGGGCTAATCGACGTCTCAGGCGCTCCTGGAAGAAAACAGGGATCATTACCGACACGGGAGAGGAAGTCTGGTGCGCGGCGGGGTTCACTTACTCGCAGCAGTTAGCAGAAGAGGCAAACCGAACGAAGCTGAAACAGTCATTTGAGGAGATAGTACCCCCTCAGTACCGAGATTACGCTCAGGTCTTCTCTGAAACTGAATCAGAACGCCTTCCCGCATACAAACCTTGGGACCATGCTATTGATCTGGTACCTGGAGCACCTGCCACCCTATGCACCAAAATCTATCCAATGTCTATCAACGAACAGCAGGAGCTTGATCGCTTCCTTGAAGAGAACATCCGCAAAGACTACATCCGACCATCCAAATCTCCCCTGTCCTCTCCAGTCTTTTTCATCAAGAAGAAAGACAGAAAGCTTCGATTCATCCAGGATTACCGACGGCTAAATGAGTACACCGTGAAGAACCGCTACCCTTTGCCCCTCATCGCAGACATAGTCAGCTGGTTGCAAGGAGCCAAGTATTTCACCAAGTTTGATGTACGCTGGGGATATAACAATGTTCGGATCAAGAAGGGGGACGAATGGAAGGCGGCATTTGTGACGAACCGAGGCTCTTTGAGCCAACCGTCATGTTCTTCGGGTTAACAAACTCTCCAGCGACCTTCCAAAGCCTCATGAATTCCATCTTCTCCGATTTAATTGCTGCAGGAAAAGTGGCTGTTTACCTGGATGATATCCTAATCTTCAGTGGAGACCTGGAAGAACACCGAAAGGTGGTTCGGGAGGTACTAGCAAGGCTGAAGAAGCACGATCTGTATCTAAGACCGGAGAAGTGCGAGTTTGAGCGGGAAGAGATAGAGTATCTTGGTCTGATTATCTGAGAGGGGCAAGTCAGTATGGACCCGGTGAAGGTAGAAGCAGTACGTCATTGGCCGATTCCCCGTAACGTCCGAGATGTTCGAGCATTCTTGGGTTTCGCGAACTTCTATCGACGATTCATCGAACACTTTGCTAAAACGGCTCGTCCTCTGAACGACCTCACCCGCAAAGACATCTCGTTTAACTGGGGAACTCACCAACAAGAAGCCTTTGACTCTCTCTGAACAGCCTTCACATCTGCTCCTATCCTTACGCTCTGGTCACCGGACCACCCTACCCGTGTTGAAGTAGACGCGTCAGGCTTTGCAATGGGCGGAGCCCTGATGCAAATGCTCGAAGACGGTCTTTGGCATCCGGTAGTGTTCCGTTCAGCGTCTATGCAACCAGCGGAACGAAACTATGAGATTTATGACCGAGAGATGTTAGCTATCATCGAAGCCCTGAAAGACTGGCGAAGCTTCCTAGAAGGACTGCCACAGCCGTTCGAAATCATCACAGACCACTCCAATCTAGAGTTCTGGAGAACAGCACAAGACCTTAGCCAATGACAAGCGAGATGGGCCCTTTGGCTATCATGCTTTGATTTCAAACTCATACACCGGCCTGGCAAAGCGAACACCCAAGCAGACGCTCTCTCTCGCCTACACCCTCATCAGGCGACGGACCGAGAAGACAATCTAGAGACCACGGTACTCAAGCCAGAGCATTTCGTGAGACTTGCTGCTACTACCCTAGTCAACCCCCTAGAAGAACGAATCTGACAGGCATTGGGAAGAGAAGTAGAAGTCTTGAAGGGACTAGAACAGCTGAAAAACGATGGACTACAGCGACTGGCAAACGGGTTACCCGAATGGGAAGAGGATGATGGGCTAGTGTATCACAAGGGTCAAGTCTACGTTCCTCCAGATGAAGAGCTACGGAAAGCGATAGTAGAGCAGTGTCACAACGAGCCCTCAGCAGGACACCCAGGACTACACAGAACACTCAACTTGGTAACCTCACACTTCTGGTGGCCCACCATTCGCTCTTTCGTAGAGAAGTATGTGGAAGGATGCAATCAGTGTGCCAGGAAGAAGCTACAACGTCACCCATGAGCAGTGATCCAACCATTGGACGTCCCCTTAGGACTCTGGGAGGAAGTCAGAGTCGACCTCATCACACAATTACCACCTTCACAAGGTTACAATGCGATCCTGGTCTGCACAGATCTCTACAGAAAACAAGTCCATACCCTTCCCTGCACGTCTAACATCACCGCCGCTGAGGTCGCTGACTTATACTACCGAGAAATCTTCCACCTACACGGTCTTCCACTCCGTTTTGTGTCAGATCGTGGCCCACAGTTCGCCGCCCAAGCCATGCGCTCTCTCTTGGACTGACTCGGGATCAAGTCAAGCCTCTCCTCAGGTTACCGACCCCAGACGAACGGGCAGACAGAACGAGCAAACCAGGAGGTCGAGAAATACCTGCATCTCTACACAAACTATAGACAGGATGACTGGGTAGAACACCTTCCCATGGCCGAATTTGTTCTGAACTCCCGTACACACTCCGCGCACAACATGGCCCCCTTTGAGGTGACCTATGGCTACCTCCCCCTGTTCAACATACTGGTCGGTCAACGCACAGGCATTCTGGATGTAGAAGACCGTCTAAAAATCCTGAGAGAAGTTCGGAAAGATGCTGGAGCAGCGTTACATTTGGCTAAACAGCGCATGAAAGAGGGATATGAGAGAGGGAAGCAGAAAGGGCATCAGTTCAAGGTCGGAGACTACGTCTGGCTGAGTGCGGAAGACATCGACTTGAAGCTCTCAAGCGACAAGTTGGGTGACCGACAGCTAGGCCCATACGCGATTTTGGAGAAGATCGGTGACCTGGACTATCGGTTAGACCTTCCCAAATCCCTGAGTCGCCTACATCCGGTATTCCATGTTGACAAACTGTACCCCTACAAGGGTAACACAGTGAATGGACTCTTACCCGAAGAGCCAGAGCCAGTACCTCGAAGGGGAGGACGAGCCTGAGTATGAGGTGGACACTCTCCTGGATAGCAGAGTACGATGGAGGTGAATGGAATACCTTGTCAAGTGGAAAGGGTATGACGACGGCCACAACTCATGGGAACCAGCCCCGAATCTCAAAAATGCGAAGCGGAAAATCACTGCATTCCACAAAAAACACCCCGAGGCAATGAGGATTTAGTAGCCATCCCAGAACAAGGAGAACAGAGTTCAACCACATCCTACCAAGCCAACGATCACTCGCACCCACCCACCACTATGTCTACTGCCACCACTGCCCCCACTACACAAAACTCACTGGTCGTTCAACCAACCAACGGAGGACGATGCACATACGCACGACGCTCAGGCCGACAATGCCAACTGGCCAAAAACCACCAAGGGCCGCATGACGGTTGCAAACGCTGCACATGGAGAGGAGAGGATGATACGAACAGCTGGTGTATACTAGGAGTTGGGCATGGAGCTAGATGTGTCGCTCATCAAACGTCCCTCCGAGCAGAGCACAGAGGGAATCTTGGATGGGGGACCAGCACAGTATGGGGGGTGCACATCGCTCCAGAGATTGAGGATGACGATGGGGGATGGAATGCACCAGGTTGGGGGATGGATCGGGATGGGGGGCTACAGCCAACGTCACCAGATGGTGGTCTCCGGACCCGCGGCCAAACTTACCCGACTACTGGCCAGGGCAACAGGGGTTGGACACCCAAATCCGCGATCAATGGAAGAAACAGTGGACCGAGTGGCTTCCAAAAGTATTCATCGAGGATGATGAAGTTTAGGAGGGGGGTAATGTCATGAAGTCTATATTTGGTACTATTTATTTCCTTCTATCTTCGCATCCTCAGATCTCCATACCACTCCTCGGACCTTTACACCTTATGACTCACATTCCACATGCTATGCACCGGACCTTTCATTTCTCCGATACAGCTTATTGTATAGCCGCTCGTACAGCTTCCGTTACAGCTTTACTCCACAGCTTTCCCTTTACATATATAACCTGTAGCCTGACACCTGGTTCCCCATCTTCACCTCTTCGTCGTTGGGACCAGGTGTGTATTCCCCTTTGTTATAGTCTCTTTCACCTTTGCTAACAAGCACCATAGTTCTAGTTCTTACTGTTGCTTGTTAGGTATTTAATACATTCTTCGTCGTTGGGACCAGTTCTAGTTCTTACTGTTGCTTGTTAGTCGAGTCGAGCCCATAGCTCCTCATTATCGCTATCTAAGCGCTCGCCTCTTTGTGACAGGGAAATTATGCCCAGTTCACACTTGCCACTATTGAACCAAAGAACCTGACTATGGCACATGTGGAAGGACTTATTCTTGTCGAGTATAAACAACGGACTGGTCAATCTTCGGAATCATCTCTTCTTACCCACATTACTGGAGATAGATGAAAGTTTGATTCTGCACCCAATTGGAACACCCAGAAGGCTGGACCTTCTAAACAGAAGAACCAAAACAAGGGTAAGGGTAAACAACCCAAACCTAAGGAACCTTCTAATAATGTTACAACAGGTGATGCGAATCAAGGGGGAGATAAAAAGAAGAAAACTCATTGCAGTAAGAAGAAGAATGGTTCCAAAAAGGTGCTGCTAATTTAGCTAATCCAGAAGTCGAAAGCTGATTCAGATTCTGATGATGATGCTCCTTTAATGGTGACCACTTTTATGGCAAATCCTTTTATAAATGCTACATCAGATCCAATTGAAATCAGTGACACTGATTATCTACCGGAGACATGTAAGCAACCTATATATGACCTTCTTCCCTATCATAACTTTCTGATTGTTTGATCAGATTGCTTTATTGACGAGAACAGTGATTCTTCTTTGAAGGAAAGAGTAAAGCAGAACTTAGCTAAACAGGTCAGACCTCAAATGATTTCAGGTTACTTCATTCTTACTCATTATGTGAGACTCATGATCAATGAACTCACACAGGAGACAGTTGATTTTCAGAGTTTTCTCAGAGTAGAAGCTCGTCATCAAATGACCCGTAAGCTAGCCGAAATTTGGGATTATACATACAATTCTGATGGCACTCATACAGAACCTTATCTTCGAGCAAAAGAGGATCTCAATGGTGACAAAGACATGACAAACCAATGGTTTGATCATGAAGGAACTATCTGTCCCATTCAGAAACAAATCGAGGAAGAGGTTGAGTATTTTTGCCATCATATCATGAATAAAGCTTTGTCTGATATGCGCAACGATAAATGGATTCCACAGCAGTTTAAAAAATGTGAGCCAGTTCCTTCAAAGCCTCCTTCCTTGATTGAAAGAGCTTACTGGCCTACTCCTGCTCAATCTGTTATGCGCACAAATGGCGTTACAATTAACACTCAATTTCATGATACATCTTTATATCCCAATTTTATTCGCACTCTACCTTTTCATCATACCAAAGTGTCATCGTCGTCTTCTAATAGAAAGCAAAAGGCTGTTCAAGGTTCGTCTTTTTCTGAGTCATCAGATTCTACATCTTCAGATCATAGTGAAGAAAGTTCTGTTAAATATATTCCTCTGAGTGTTGCATTCAAAATGTGGCAAGACAGAATGTCTCACATGTTCACAGATCTAATCCTCGAGAATATGAAAAGAGAACCTGATGAATCTGGAAATACTTTGAAGAAACCTCGCTATGATGCACCTTTAGAAGAAGAAGCTAGTCCCTCATCTCTGGCAGATGCTATCAATGTTTCCATTTCGTCTGGATACCTTGCTGATGATGATGGTGTTAGTCTTGGTTCAGAATCAGATGTGGAAATCTATATTGATGGTGACGAAACTATGGCTTTCTGGCAAGTATTTCACACTTCTAATAAAAATAGTGCACTCATACAATTGCCTCAGATCTCAATGTTGTTGGACTATTGTGAATCTCATACAGCCCTAGTGGCTATAGACAATTGTATTATTAATACAAATGATGTGCCTGTATTTATTTGTGAACAAAGTTTTGTTGCTTGTGAAAAGTATCCTTTGAATAGTATTTGTAAGAGTAAGATCACTGATGAAATAACCTATTGGGTTTCAGATTTGGGTGCATTGACTCACATTACAAACAATTTGATGGATTTTGCTCATTACCATAAGTTACCCAATCCAATTCCACTTCAGATTGCTGATAAAAGATCTGAAACTTACCTTGAAGGCGTTGGAACTGTGTTTATTGAACATATCAACAAAGAAGGAGTCAAACATACTATAAAACTATACCCAGTGTTTTATCAACCAACTTGCACACATTGTTTGTTGTCTCGAGGATGTATTCTTCATGAAGGATACTATGAAATCCCACGAGATGGCAAGTCTGAGTTTCGGAAAGAAGTAGATCAAAGTCTTCTGATGACATTATTACCAATGTATCAGAAAGACAATTTGCATTGGCTCAAATTGAAGATAATCATTCCCGAGTCAGCAAATCTATCATCTACTCTTACTGATTATGATACTGTGCATAACCGCTATGGACATGCTGGAAAGGCAGTGGAAAGTCATATTATTGAGAATACTAAAGGCTTAAAACCATTTAAAGTACCTAAACATAGTGTATGTTGAGGCTGTGCCTTAGGCAAGACTCCATCGAAATCTTACCCTTTATCAGAAAAATGAGCTACTGAAGTATTAGAACTTGTTCTATATCATATCACAAGTACGAGTATTTCGTCATCTTTCTAGATGATTTTAGTTCTTTCCCTGTTACCTTTCTATTAGTTAGAAAATCTGATGTCTTTAAGTCTTTCAAGATGTATGTTGCTTGGGCATAACAGTCTACTGGCAAAAAACTCAAGACTTTACAATCAGATTTGGGAACAGAATTCATGAACAAAGATTTTGACAACTTTCTTGCTGAAAAAGGAATTAGAAGACAAAAGTCAGCTCCATACATACATGAACAGAATGGTCGTGCCAAGAGAATAATTAGAATACTCAACAAGTCAGAATCTATGTGTCATCATGCAAATGGACCTCCTTCTTGGTGGGAATCTTCTCTTGCCACAGCTACTTTTGTAGCATGTCGCACACCAATAAAACGACTCAATTGGAAGACTCCTTTTGAATTGTGGTACAAAAAGAAACCAGATGTATCATATTTCCGTTCTTGGGAATGCGCTGCATATGTATTCATTCCAGAAAAGAAAAGAGTAAACAAACTCCCCAAAATCAGAATTAATGATCTTTGTTGGTTACAAAAAAGGTTCTAAAGCCTGGTTATTCATGAGACGTGACAATTCACTCTTTGTTAGTCCACAAGCACTCTTTATAGAGAAATGGTTTCCACAAGTCTTATCATCTGAAACAGAAGAAAACAACAAATCCACCAAACCTGTCCAACCTTCTGAATTAATGTGCAGTTTGCACAAACAGGGTACAAATAATCTCCCACCTGACCCTGTAGTACCCCTCAATTTAGATGACCTGTTCCAAGATCATTTTGATGATCAGGGTCCACCACCCAATGAAGGTAATGGTGATCATCAAATATTGATGATGGAAATGGTTCAGATGAAAGTTCCGATGACCATAATCCTGGTGTACACCAACCTTCTGATCCAAATCACCCCGAAACAGAATCTATACAATCTCGAGAACCAACTCCACCACCTGCACCAAAACCACCTGCTCAAGTACCTGCTGATCCTGTACCTGTACAAGGTCCTCAACCAGTTAATCCACGCAATGTTGATTTAACTACTGGTAGATTTATAAATAGAGAACCTAATCCAAATCAGACTAGATCTTCAGATCATCAATCTAGACCAAATTGGAGAATTACAGATCCAAACATGCAACACAGTAGAGATATACCATGAGGTGGATGGACTAGAGTAACTCCAAGAGTAACTCATTCACAATCTCATACTACTCATTCGCAAACTGTAACAGATCCAACTCCATCTACTTCTCAAGTCAGAGAAGAGAGTGACAATGAAGATCAATCTGAAACAGAAGCAGGACCTAGTGGAGAAATTGCAGAGTTTCTTGAACAAGATGTTTTAGAACAACATGTACAAGAAGGGGGAGTATGGTTACAAAATTATCTCTTATTGCAGGCGTTTGTAAATAAAAAGCAAGGAAGTTCCTCTGTGACACCTCTTTTTCATTCACAATACTTTTATTGCTTTATTGGATGAATATCCACATCACCATGATACCAATAGAGATCCAGATCCAAAAAATAAGAAAGATAAAGTTACAAAAGATCTGATAGACTATTGGGAAAATAAGACTTTTGTGCAGCACTGGACATCAACAAATGATTTCAGGAACACTCCAAAGGATCTTAAAAAGCAATGGGAAGAAGCTTGTCAATATGAGATTGATCAATTGAAAAAACGAGATGTCTTTGAATTGGTAGATCTTCCCAAAGGTCATAAACCAGTCAGATGTCATTGGGTATTCAATATAAAATCAAACAAAACAAAATGTGCATGACTTGTTGCAAAGGGTTTTTCCCAGACAGAAGGAATTGATTATAACAATGTTTTCAGTCCAGTAGTCCACTTTGAAATGGTTAGACTGTTACTTGCCATTGCTGCTATAGAGAATTGGGAGATCAAGGCACTAGATGTCAAAAGTGCTTTTCTCTATGGACTTCTTGACGAAGAAATCTATATGACGCAGCCTGATGGCTTTGTTAGTCAGGACAGAAGCAAGGTTTGGAGGTTATGCAAGGCACTTTATGGTCTGAAACAAGCAAGCTTAGCCTGATGGACTGAATGCACAAAGTATATGCAATCTTTAGGCTTTAAGCACTTACATTCAGATGCCAGCATATATATTTATGTTATGAATGGCCAAACCATAATAGCCATCATATATGTAGATGATGCGTTATGGATGGGTTCAGATTTGCAATTATTAAGCAGATTGATGAATCAATTCATGGCTAAATGGGAATCTCATGATCTCGGAGATGCAAAGGAATTTTTAGGCATGCACATAGAACATGATCGAAAGAAATGCATTCTTACTCTCGATCAAGAAGACTATTTAGAAAAAGTCATCAAACATTTTGGTACTGAGAATATGAAGCACACAACAACACCTATGCCACAATCATATATTCCTTTAGCACACGATGGTAGTGTTGATACCAAAGTTAGAACTCTGTTCCAACAAGTGATTGGCTCGATCCTTTATCTTATGCTTGGTACTCGACCTGATATAGCTTTTGCTGTTATCAAATTATCAACATACTCAGCAAATCCCTCTCCAGACCATTTAAAGAAAGCTATGTACATTATAAGATACTTGCTTTCTACGAAACATTATAGACTTATCTATGATGGATCTAAACAAAGTGGTCTTATAGGTTTTTGTGATAGTGACTGGGCACAAGATAGAGATAATCGTCATTCACAAACTGGCTTTATATTTGAGCTTGCACAGGGCTCAGTCTGCTGGTCAAGTCGAAAACAAAAAACTGTTGCATTGTCCTCCACTGAAGCTGAGTACATGGCACTTTGTGCATGTGCAAAACAGGCTCTATGGATTAAAACTTTATTGAAGGAAATTAATTTCAAATTAAATCATGTTGGACAATGTAGATATTAGTAATTACATGCTGTTTATCTAGTATAAAAGCTCTCTGTAAAGTCATAGTTACTACAGAACAATATCCAGTTCTATCTGCTCTTCTAGCAACTCGCATCTAAGCTCTACTAGCTTTCTACTCAGCACTCCACTTGGTGAGCTCACTTGACTGGTCACCCTATGCTAAATAGTTGCTGCTTCATTACCATCCTCGTGTTTAAGTTAAGAGTTCAAGTCCAGTTAAAAGTCCAAGTCCAGTCTGAGTGCAATAATAACCTGGTGAGATGAGTCATTTCCGAAAGCCCTACAGACAAACATACACCCCCCTGCAGTCCAGTCCACCAGGACTGTTTTTGATGGCCTAGACTTGTGGAACTAACAGAAAACAGAAAAGACCAGTGACCCAGTCTGCAGTCACATGCTGTAAGAGTGAGACAGGGGCACGTGTCAATGTCGAGAGAGGATGTGCTGTAGACACATATCTGACATTAATGGACATGTTGGGTGGGTAGTGGTGGTGGTAGGAGGGAGAGGTGTAGAAGAGAGCCTCCCAGCACATAGTGTTGAAGGTGTGAGGAAATTGTAGTTGAGAGTGATGAGACATTGCCAAAGTCAAGAAAACTCAACAATCTACAGACATATGAGGTCAGCATCAAGATGGCAGAGGGCACATACCTTTGGGTAGTAGCCGTACAGTCTCAGACTGAGTTGGATTTTATACAACATGGCCACGGCGTTACCTTAACTGTCTCAAACCGTATTTCTTACAACTGTGGCTGTGCACGGTACAGTGGTCCCTATTGTTGAATGATATGCTGGAAATGATATGAAATATGGACACGATTAGTCTCATGTAACCAGACTGATGTATGTACATTGACACTCATCATGTGTACATACACGCCGAAAATACAAAAATATCCGCTCGGCAGAAAGGCGTACAGAAACACATTTTTGTACAGAAACATCTTATATCAGTACAATAATGTCATCTATCCGTCGAGCGGATATTTTTGTCCTTTCGGCGTGATAGTAGTCTGGTGCAAATCTATAGGCGCGGGCTGCGCTGTTAAGTTATGACATAATCACTGAAATCTCACACGGTTGCTTTCGCTAGCACTCAAGCACAACATCTCACATTTGATTTGATAGATCAGTATGCTTATCTTTAAACTGCCTTCATACCAAAGATTGCGAGAAAAAACGAAGTAGAACTCGCAGAAAGGACGAGGACAGCCTTTCTGCACCAACACAGCGACTCAGGCTGCCAGGCGTGCTGATTTTGGCTGCAAATTGGACTGTACATAAGTACCACTTCTTCTCTGCCTTTGACAATTAAATTTTGTAGATGGTATATTTAAGTCTATCTGAGTACTCAGATCAAAAAAACGAGGTCTTTGAGCTATAAATACTAGTGCCATTGACTTGCCGCTCTGAGATTACCTAATAACTTGGCAGCGCTGCCCGCGCCTATAGAAAACCACATTGAAACCACAAGACTAGGACACGATATGGATTTCCGTTCAAGGGCCTTTCAAAAGCTTGCTATTCATGAGTAAGAACGATATGTATTGACCATATATATGCAATGTACAACTTTCAAGCCGCTAAAATTTACTCTCTCTCGGTCACGCCACACCTGAGGTGAGACATTGCTGGTAGCATGCACCTTGGGCGGCGTTGCATATTTCCAAAGATTTCTGTGCAAACTTAAATTTCGGATTTTTCAGTGCCATTTTTGCTCGCCCGGGTCTACTCCATATGGGACCGATTTGAGGCCGAACAGCCATATGGAGTAGCTCCGGCGCCGAGCATAAATTCATCATTTATGTTTGCCCAAAAGATCTTTCCAAATATGCATTGCCGCCCAAGGTGATGGGACCTTTGATGTAGGTGCTTGCACCTTCGGAGGCCTCCACAAATAGCAAGCGGAGCCTCATTCGATACCCCTCTCTTACATCCGTACATCGTTTCATTTATTTCTTTTGTGTTTACGATTTATTTGTTTCAACACCTTTCCAAGGATCGGATGCGGCGGGTGCTGTGGTTTGCAGCGGATGCCCGTCATAGACCAGTATGATCCGTCACATATATCTTTCTTATTCCGTTCCAGATTCTCCAGTTTGACCTTTTCCCGGACATTGCACGCACTTTTCTTCTGCCCACCCAACCCACCCTCTATGATGACATTTAAACTACTACTGCATACACTTGTATTTACGAGCCCTACCGCTCATTCACAATTTCTATGTTTTGATGGGGGCAGTTGCCCCCAGTTTGGCCTATTACTTAATGTGTGAAGCTTGCAAGTAAGGTGGAACAAGACTCACGGATTGAGGTAATGACATCATCAACACTACAAAGGACGACCGTTTGTCCTATAGACAAATCTTAAACCTGATTGGCTAACGCTATCTCCCCCTTGCGTCACTGCTCCGCCTCGCTTAAGCGATTGCTCCGACGGATCGGTCTCTTCCTGCTATTACTAACATCACAAGCCAATGCTTTCCTTTTCCTTGAAGCCAATCCTATCTAGAAGTACTAGAGCCAATGCCCTCCACAGGCAAGAAAATTGTAGCAAGTTGAGGCAATCTTCGGAGCAGCAGCACGACACAGTTAAGTATCAATGGATAAGGAGAACTTCACTTCTTTCAGGTTCTGTTTCTACTACAAAAGGCTGATAAAAAGGGGGGATACAAGCATGGTGGAGCGGGGCAAGAAGGAGGAACACTGCTTAGTGGGAAAGCACTGCGAGAGACTTCCATTCAATCTGCATCAGGCTTTTGTATCGCTCCGAGAGGGACTAGAGGCTTATTAGTTTTGTATCATTGTACTGGGGCTCAATCAGAGCTCAGTTACCTTATTATTTAATTGTGTGGGTAGGAATAATATGGGTATGGGGGAGGAGATGAGGCTGCAAGAAGCGAGATCTCTCCTTCATTCTAGATCTGAAGCGTTGCACAGAGCCTCTCTTTCGCAGCGTGGTACAGTGCAGTCTTTACTTACTATCATCTAGAAGCATGGCTTACTTTCAGTGCATAGCACGGGTCACTTTTTCTTTAATCTTATTCAGTTGTATGGTACTTTATGAAATCGGAAAATTCCCGTAGCATCGTACGGGTCACGGCTAATAAATCATCAAAAAAGCACGATATGAGAGGGAGGAACTAGTAGTACTTGTGAGAATGCTCTTGCCAGCCACTCACCACTCGGACGGCATAGCCACTGTCTGGCGGAGCTTAAACATTGGCGTATTCAAAGTCCGCAAACTGAGGCTTCTTCGTCTACCACTTCCACGCTTCGTACAGACCTGCGCGCTCACTATGACTTCCATGAGCTTCATACGGCTACGAAGTCACCACACTGCTCTGAGTAACCTCTTCTGACGAAGTTCTGTACGTTATACTTTCTGAAAACGGGAAAAAGTTCCTTGCTGAATTCTTGCTCACAAGGCATCCACGCAACTCCCGTGGACCGATAAAGCGAAATGAATATGTATACGCTTGGATCTGCATCTAGTTGCCGTCGGGATGACGCGTCCAAAAGGCATCTCAGCGCGGCAAGCTTTAACAAAGGGACCTTGACTGTACTCTCCATGCTCTTGACATTTCTTCTCTGATGGATTGCTGTGGCGGTTTCTTTGGTATGCTAAGTGGGGCCCGAAGACATGAGAAGCTGAGAAGCAGGTGGTACCTACTGAAAGCACGCTTGGCAGGGCTAGCATTGACTTCAATCTGACTGCCAAACCCATCGTGCTCATCTATCCTGACGTCATTCCACCACAAGTCCTTCAACCAATCAACATTCATGAACTATCAGAAGACCGAGCTCAAGCCGAATTACTTTTTACTCTAGTCCTTGCTCAAGGATTTGCAAAAGCTGCTTACTAAGTTGCTACGCCACTGTACCTCCTAAATGCTGCTCGACTGTGCGATGTGAGCACACTCAAGAAGGAATCCTCGGGCCGTGAACCTACTACTAATACGATGCCGGCGGAATCGAACCTGTTCAAGCCTCCATTCTCCAAATCCGGCGAATCATCGTTGTTCTTTTCCGGGAACTTCTGAACGCAACTGTTATTCCATCATCTCAGAATTTCAGTTTCCAAGTATTCGTACATCCCAAGGTCTGCTCGATTTCCTTCCCTGCTCACAGAGAGTGTAGAAACTAATTTGGCGACGCCATTCTGCGCCTCCACTCTCTACCAAGTGTAGGCAGCTCTTTTACACCTCACTATCGCCGATATGAATCTCGTACTTATGAGCCGGCAGAGGACGCGTATTTCGAACGACTCCCGAGCTTCCCCTGTCTAGTACTTGCTTGGCATTTTTTGAGAAGATCCGCTTCCCTGATTTCAGAGAATTCAATCGTACGCATATGCCATGCGAGAGTGCTATCGAGAAGTTTTACGAGCACTTCCAAAAATAACTTAACGACCACCTTTTAAAGAAGCAGGTTTATGGAGGTGAAGGGCCAACTTGAAGACGCCATGCCTCACCTTCTTCCGTGTCTACTTTCGCTGCTATCAGCTTCGTCGGTTGTCCTTGGTGTTCCTGAAGTCAAGATAGGGAGCACGACAGTCATAGGCAAAAACATTCCTTCCCTGCAGCAAGAGTTCTTCGGAGGTCTGTCTAGTTCGTCTTTATCCTCCGTAGCGTCGCTCAAGAGACGATGATAGGTATACCCTTCGCCGAGCCTCCCGTCGGACCCCTCCGATTGAAACCTCCAGTATTCAAAGATACGTATGACCAAAAGATTTTGAACGTCACTCAGTTCGGCTTCCCTTGTGTGCAACAAGTACGTCTCGGTTCGAGCTTCTCGGGTTAAAGCAATCTTGAAACACTAGCATAGGACTTGGGATTAGACCAGTCTTCAGAAGATTGCCTGACACTGAACATCTACCGGCCGGCTGGAATATCATCACATGTCTCTCTACCTGTTTTTTTCTGGTAGGTCGATTCTTACCCCAGTTCATCGATAATGGTACTAACCTATTTCTAGGACGTATGGTGGAGGGTTCTATCTGTAACCACTATTCAACTCTCTTTATGGGACTGTTACTCATTCTGTCATCAGTGGCACCGGCGAGATCGATGCTAGCGCTCTCGTGGCACGAAGTATGCAACGCGTAAGTGCTTCGGCACCTATTGCTTTTGGATTTGCTCGCTAATAAGTGCAACAGGGAACACCCATTGTCTACGTTTCCTTCAACTACCGTCTCGGTCCATTAGGCTGGCCTCAAGGCAAAGAAGCTGAAGAGAAGGGCGCGTTGAATTTGGGACTTAAAGATGAGTTGGCAGCACTTGAATGGGTTCACAAGCACATAGGAAAATTTGGCGGGGATCCGAGCAAAGTACGTATCCGTATTCGTCTCACCTTGAATCACCGCTGACATGAAACTGATTACACTTAGGTTACCGTAGGCGGAAGTAGCGCTGGAGCCATTATGACTGCGATATTGTTCATGCATCCTTCGACGGAGAGATTGGTTCGCGCTGGGGTGAGTAAGCCTCCTATCACAAAGTTGTTCCACGGCATTCTCACAGTCTTTGAAACATTCGTGTATCAGATCTTCCAGTCTGGATCAGCGGGTAGCGCTCAAGTGCACAACGCTTCTTTCAGACAGGACAACTGGGACAAATTCGTTGGCAGCGTACCTGCGTGTGCAAATCGTTCTGGAACGGATAACTCCTTCGATTGTCTTCGTCATGCGAATATTACCGATATAGTCCAAGGGGTGAACGGTGCAAGAGCGAAGATTATTGAATTCAGTCCGTGGGATCCTGTTCTCGATGGCGCATTATTCCCTGCTGCTCCTTCTGTGATGCGCAAACTTGGCCGATTTGCACGGATACCATTCATTGCTGGGACCAATCTGGATGAAGGTTGGCAGCCAAAATGTCCTTGGGTTCTCAATGCTCGAGCTGACGATACTGATTTATAAAGGCCCTGTCTTCATTGATCCTACGCCGAATTATACCTCTGACCAGATCCGAGCTAATTTGGTCGCAAACTTGTCCACGCCCCTCCTTGAGACTACAGAAAAGCAGAAATTCGATGACATTAACAACAAGATGCTCGAGCTGTATCCCGAAGACCCAGCCTTGGGATCTCCGTTTGGCACTGGCAACGATACATTTGGTGTCAGTCCTGGTTTCAAGAGAATCGCTGCTATGAGTGAGTCGTTATTCTAGAAGAAAACTGATCGATAGGTCTCAAATACTTGTACTATAGCCGGGGACATGGGGTTCACATCTCAGAGACGGACATGGCAACAAACGATGGCTAACAATCCTTTCTCCGGTGTCAAGTCTTATGGGTATTTGTGGAAGACAGCTACGGTCCTTGATGCGCCACCCTTCGCCGGTCCACGATTCGGAGGTAAATCTTCATATAACGTCTCTAGGTAACTTCTGACGCTATTTTTCTTCTAGTAAGGCATGGGTCCGACACTGAATATCTCTACAACAACAGCCTCGTCGATACTGTTACCCCCGGAGCATTAGAAGCTGGTGTCACCTTAGTGGACTACTACCTATCATTCATTGATAGCTTGGATCCCAACGACGGGAAGGGAGTTCAACGTCCAAAATGGAGTGTCTACTCGAAACATGAACAGGTTCGCCTTCACAGAAATATGAGTGATATGCGCAAACTGACTCGTATTCCTTTTCGCAGATGGTCATGCAAATGGAAGCTCAAAACTTTACACAGATTCCGGATACCTTCAGGAAAGAGCAGATAGATTTTATCAACTCCTTACCAGACGTTTTCCACCACTGATATATGTAGCGGGTTATGAGATGAATCACATTGTAGTAACTAGTTTACGGTTACGGGACTTTGACGAATCAATATATACCCACTTTGGATGATTGAAAGAGGAGCTTTGCAAGGGTCCAAATATAAATTTCATCTCGAAGCTCTACAGCGACGGATGTAGTACGAAGAAGACCGCTCTTCTAAGCTGACACAGTAACATAAGCACTTGGTTTGGGCGTTCTTGAAGCTCGGCGATCGAAATTTTGCAGAAGTGGCTATACGGTGTTGATCCTTCTGATTGGCTGGCAATCGATATGCGGTTTCCCTTTTTGGACGGCAGAATGGTACCAGGCTCCAGCAGCCACACGTAGCGATGGCCCACATTTTTCCTCGTATGATCATCAAGTAATTACTGTAGTAGCGCTATAATTTTGCAACTCAATGGATCTACAATTTCCTTTCGATCCTACGTCCCTCAGAAAGTTACCGAGAACAGCTTTAGACCTCCGCCGGCTTCGTCCATCAGAGATATTGCCACCTTCAAATGATAGGAACTTTCCACTCCCTTTTTCCTGGAACAGATACCCAGCATATCCACCGAGAAAAGTGGTAGCAAACACCGCTCCCTCTTCTGCTGACCCAAACTTCCCCTCAGGATCACAACGCCGAAACCTGAACTGGAAGTAGAACAAGCCTAATCCTTTTCTTTCAGAGGGTCTCTGGAATACAGTCTCGTTACCAGAATTTAAGAAGGAACGAAGTTAGGGGTGACTTTGGTCCTGTTTAAAACCCAAGCCATAGCCGCGCCCACACGTGTTGGTGCAATTAACCCGGGGAAGCGATGCCTCCTCGGTCCACACCACCACCCAAAAGCTCCTTCTTCCCTCCCTACGACAATGCTACATATAGAGACCTACTTCTCTTTGAAGAAAGACTCAAAATCACTGCAGCAAGTCTGCAAAAGAGGAAGAAGAAGTATCAACGTGAGTTGCCTTTCAATTTCTGTTGGAGAGGATCCGAAATCCTGACCTTTTCTTTTTGTGCTTTTTTACTGCAGTATTCCTCTTCCAACTGCTAGCCATCATTGCTTTTCTCCTCTACGAAGTCCTTGCTCCGCCTCAATCCTCTATCCTAGCAATACCATATACCCTTCTTCTACAAAAGGTCTTACCAGAGATCTATGGACCCGGAACAGGATACGGTTTAGGCTATTGGAGCTCTTGGATGTCTTCAGACGACGATAACGGTGCTGCTAGAGAACTAGTCCCGGTCCATCCGTTTCTCACTACGGGTCTACTATTCGTCAGTGTAACCACTCTGGTGTTGTTCTTTGCGAGTGGGATGTATTCCGAAAAGATTGGTTATGCGAACAAGTACGTGGTACTTGTACCTCGTTCTTTCTACATGTTATACTGATGTGTTAACGTGCTACCTGTAGATATGTTCCTCACGCCAACAAAGCCCTCCGATCTTTCAACATGTACCTCAACGTCCGCAAACCACCGTTACGTTCCAAGTTTTACTGGAACCCGATGTCGTTTTTCTTTCCACGTCCGGAAGAGCCATCTCACTCGCACGCACGTACAGGCTCACGCTCGAGACCGTCTACGCCGTCACCCTCACAACAAAGACCAAGCCGTTCATCCACTCCCCGTTCTTCTCGGTCGCCTTCGCCTACACCACCATCACCATCTTCAAACTCCTTCCACGACACACAGTCTACACATCCACATCCCTATTCTCAACGACGCTCATCATCCTCTTCCTCCTCCCACGAGACACAGCCGATACATCCATACCCATATCCCCAACGCCGCTCAACGACTCCCTCCAAATCACTCTCCTCCTTCCCTACCCAAACCCCCCTCCCCATCTCCCCCATCCCACCCGCCAAATACCCCCGCGGCGAACTCATCATCTCATCCAAAGTAGACAAATCCTTCCGTGAGTCCTACGAAAGGTACCGAGCCGCTTTTGAGAGGCGTAGAGAAGAAAGAGAGAGGGAGGAAAAGAGGAAGAAGATGAAAGCAAAGGTTTGGAGGGTTGTGTTTTTTTGGAGGAAGCAAGATGAAGAAGAGAGTAACCACACGCATACGCGGACGGTGTCGATAACGAGTACGAGCTCGATAGGGTATGATACTCAGAGGGGGATGAGGTTGGGTACGATTAGTAGAGGTGGTACACCGCCTGGGTCTGCGGGTTTGGGTCCGGGGGGAAGGCAGAGGAGTAGGTCAAGACAGAGATCGGGGACACCGCCATTATCTCCGGGTCTCGTACCCAGTCCTCCTTCTTCACCGTCAGCCTCAGGGTCTGGGTCTGGGTCTGCATCAGTGTCAAGCTCACCGGGGTCACCGGGTAGAAGAAGAAGCGATAGACTAAAGACGCAAAGTCAGAGAGCAAGTTTGAGAGAGGTAAGGGAACGGATGGAGTTGAATGGGTTAGGCAGAGACGGAGACGGAGACAGAGGCAGGGAGAGGGGTAGAGAGAGGGATATGAATGTAGACAGGGACGTGGATATGAGGACATTAGCTCTGGAACGGAGTTTAGGGTTGTCATCGTCGTAGCATTGTGTACTGAGTACTACTGCGGCGGTGACTGCGTGGTTGCATGGTTCAAGTGCTTAGGCTTTGGAACCTTTTTCTGTCCTACTTTACTTAGCTTAGGTTGGTAGAGCACGTACATGGTTTACACCCCGATGGCTTTCGTTTCAAATAAGACCAAAGTCAAACTGCAGAAATTATGTAATGTGGCCGAAACCGCTGAACCCCCTAAAGCTACGCTCTTCGTTCCCTACCTTCATCATCGCCAGTCATTCCAGTATCATGGTACCCTCTTTATCTCTATCTTCCGCCTTACGATTCGTCATACTAATCCTGTGATCCACGGCAGGATCGAAATAGCCAAAACGCCGCCACTAGGGAAAGTAGCAAAAAACACAAAATCTCTAACGATGGCTTGAATGTGGTGAGCTTTCTCTCCAATGTACCGCTGAGGAGGACTGGCACTGATGTTTTATATTGCAGCCTGGTCAGCCTAGAGAGAACACAAAAAAACAAAAACTCACCCCTGAGAGGATGCTAGTAGTTCGTATTATTCCCGTTACTGTTACCCTTTGGTTTGAGGCTGAAACCGTCATTGACAGATTGAACAAGGGTTCATAGACCTCGTCAAAAATTGCGGTTGCGACGAGGATGAGTTGTCGAAAGCTATGTCGCTTATGCGGGAGCTTTCGGCTCGTCTGGCCAAAACCAGTTCGTTCTCACATCTAAAATGGTCCGATGTGGTCAGGCTCGCCAAGCTCCCTGAGAATTCCAACGGGAACTTGGGGTTGCCATCCCAGGAGCCCACCAGTCTCGAATCTTTCCAGGAAATGGTGGGTATTCAACGAGAGCAGAAATCTTGCTTCCTTCCACGTGCCACAATCTGTGAGATTGTAAGTAGAGCATATGACAGTTTAGCCGCTTTGAATCAGGCTTCAAACTCGAACGAAGCCGAAAAGGTTTTTGTTTTTGATTCCGTACGTCATTCACTACTACTCCGTTCCTCGTATTGTACATACACTCCTGCTCATGCAATGCTTTCAAAGATCTTCATCACAATCATTCGGCTCTTCAATGGAGCTGTGACCACTCTACCAGAGGCCCCGCTGAATTCAGAGGGGCAAAGCCAGTACCCCAATGGTTTTGCCGACCATAAAGTGAGTTCCTTGCCAATAAACCTAACACTAGTTCTCACTTCTCCAGACCATCACTCTCGGTGGTATTTCTATCATCTTAGTGGAACTGAAGCGACACCTCAGTCGTGTCACGGGCTTGGCTCAACTTTTAGGTGAAATGATCTGTACGTCCATGATCCAGAGGCCTTATCATGGGTCACAACACTCAATTGCATTTCTCTAGACTCGTACCAGCAAAATGCTGGAGAAAGGATTTTTATCGAAGTCAATGGCATCTTGACTGATGGGCTTAAGTTTCTTTTCATCGTACTTGAGCCTGGTACTGCCCCTTCAGCTCCGAATTCAGATAAGCGTCCATTGCCTCGTTTCAAAGTCAAGACCGTGATCCAGTCAAGTATGCATGTCGATGGGGTAGGCTTCAGCGACGGTATTTATGAAAGTAAGCTTCTTCTCGTCATTGACTTCCTTTGTGGCTGAGACCATTCATGTCTTTGTTTTGGGAAATGGCAGTTGTCAACCTCCTCTTTACGATACTCTTCGGGTCACTTGAAGGAGCTTTGAATGCTTTCACAAGCATTAGTAATGGAAGGCGAAGAGTACGTGGATTCAATTGTGTATATTGATTTCAGTCTTAACACTCTGTCCAACGTTGCTTGTGTCAGCCCGAAGATGATAAAGAAAATCCTCAGTGTCGTGACGGCTCCGCAGAAGTAGTCCTCCAGCGTCACACGCTGTCAGCAACAAAAGCACGGCGTGAACCGGTAAGCATGCTGATGATTATCCGAATTGATATATCTGAAAATAAGGCTGACCTTTGGCTTACCTTGTTGATTGACAGGGGCTCCCAACTCGCGACAGTTCCAAAGAATGGTTTGAAGCCTATCAAACCCTGGCATCTATTCAACAAACTCTGGAGGAGTTGCCTACGAAAGACAACGATGGCAAGAAGACTGCGGCTCTAACACAGCTCTGGGACCTGTAAGGGTTAAGATCTGCATTGTGCAATACAATGACTCTGACTTTTACTACCCAGAGTCTCAGACCTTCGAGAAAAGAAAATGGCTTCCGGCTGCCCTTCTGTCATGTCCCAGTCCAAGTTCAGAGAGAATGCTCTGAAGCAAATTGATTCATTCTATGAGTCAATGTGCACGCCTCGTGGTCAGTGGTGCCGCAACCTTCTCTCTCTTTTCATCTTTGCTTACATCCGACACTTTTACAGTGCCGCCGAGTGCAAACAAGGCCGAAGTCAATGATCTCAGCGTCACTGGAACTAAAAGATTTCCCATAGGTGAAACCACAATATCTGATTGGTGCAATCAGCATGGAGTTGCTGCGGAAACAGTCAAATGGCTGACGGACAGAGGGTACTCGGGATACGAAACCAGTCGTCTTGAGACGATCCGACTTAAGGCAGGGGATCCTGTGTCTATTCCATTGGGCCATTTGCTCGAGATAAGACGAGCAGCAGACATCTTGGTTGAAAAACCAGTCTGCCATGTCAGTGAATACGCCTTCCCAGACAGTTGTACAGTTGAAGAGTTTCTGGGAACGGAATATCCTGAACTTCCGGGTTTGATGAAGGAAGCAGAGATGTCTAACATGAAAGCAAAGGTGTTGCAATATCTTAGTTTTGATCACATAGCCGAGGTGGGGTGGAACGATCCTGTAATTACTGCTTTGCGAACGAGAGCTCAAAAATGGGCTCATGCTGTAGTAATATAATTACTTGAAGTTTACATATGTTGGATACTCACGCGCACGTCTTGAATCCACTGGTATCGGTTATAGAGTATCACTAGCAGATGGCCACAAAGTTGATTCACGAATCAGAACTCCGTCTGGATTGTCGCAGAAGAAAAACAATATATTAAAAGCAACCTAATCTAGTTCGTTCACCACTGCGGATCCCTCACCGGCCCCTTGTCAATACACACACTCAACTCCAAATCCCCAACCCTCTTCGCCCATCGATACACCTTCAGCCCCCTCGGTCCCGTCTTCGTCTCCTCTAAAGCCGTCCCAAAAGCCTCTTTATCATCCCCATTAATCAACCAAAAATTCGCCGTCCTTTGTTCGTCGTATATCATCATTGTTGAATTGGGATTGTTTTTCAAGTTGTTGACGTTCATTCCTGGAGGAGTAACTTGTCGTTGGATTTTGATGAGGAATGGTTTGGAGCCGTAGATATTGGATGGAATAGCCGTCGAGCTCGCGGTCCCGGTAGCGGCAGGGTCGAGGGAAGAGGTGATAGTAGCGTTGTCAACCGATGGTTTCGATCGGTGGTTCATCGTGACGAGGTGTAGATTTTTGCCTTGGGCACGGGCGGCGCGGAGTTGGGGGGTTCGGTGGATACTTTGAAGGGGATCCATTTACCGGATTTGAGAGAGTTGCACATAGATTTGTGGGTTTTCCAGTCGGCTTTTTGACATACTGTGGACAACAACATAAGTGGAGGAATAAGAACGAGAACGTGGAGTATGAGATAAGAACTTGAAACTTACTAGTACCACAATACTCTACCGCAAGACACCCCGAACACCGACTCGTCGTCTCATCTCCACACATCCCACACCCAGTAATCGTCGATAGCTCCATAATATTTTGCTGAGAGAGCGGTGCCAAGGGAAGTAAGAACGAAAGTGTAAAATCTTTCTCATTCGATCTTCTCTTGGGACGATAATCCGGTGAAAGACGCTCCGAGTTTCTTTCGAGGATAGTTAAAAGCAAATTCTGTTCCGCCTCGGTCGCATGGATCTTGGGCATTCCAAAGATTTCCTTCGTCTCTTGAAGGTCTTGGACCCATTTGATGGAACATGTGGGAGGGTAAGAGCGTAGGCCACGCAAGTAGAGAACGACGATTAGTGGAATATCGTTAGGTAGCATGAACACGTCGACGACCTAATAAAACGTTAAACATGCGTGGTTCTAGACAAAGAAAGAGAAAATAGACAACGTACCCGCATACAAATCCCATGCTCCTCCTCCTTATCCTCAAAAATATGACAACTCATTCTCGGCTTATGATCCCACGCATTCCCAAGACCCATTAAACTCTGCCTCGTATCCGTAAACGGGTTCTTATACAACTCTGGTTCCCTAGAACCCTTTGCCGCATTGTGCAGAGCCTCTGCCAAACTACTCGTCGTCATACCATTCAACAACGACTTAGATGACGGCCACTTTGATAGACGAGAGGGATCGTAAGCTTTCCTGTTTCCGTGACCCTCCCCGATGAGCTTCTCAAACCCCTGCGCTTTATCAATACCCTTCTCCAACCTCCTCTCCAAATCTAAATCCGGTAAACGCGTCTTTGGGGGTAAGTCCACACCCATGGACGCGAGAAGCCCGAGTTTATCGTCTCTTGACAGGACGACTGGGATAGCATTGGGGTTTTTAGAGCTATAGACGAGTTTCATCTGAGAGATGACGATTTTTTCCCAATCAAAACAAGCAGGGCATTCGGGGACTTTGTGAGGGTTGCATTCGAAGAGAAAGTCGCCGAACATGGGGGATTTGTGGGTTTTGGAACGGGTGCAGATGCTGAAAGCTGTTGCGATGGGTGGACGGTCCTTCAAATTGGATCCCAGTGAAAGAAGTGAAAGAGTGAAAGAGAAAAAACGCGTGTAAGCGATAAAGAATGGGTGAAAGAAGAGAGAAAACAACGGAAAGAAAGAGAAGTAAGCCACTGAGTGTACGCGAACAACAAGTTGGGATCACACACCGCAAAATCTCCTTTCTTATCCGGAAACGCCTTCTTCAAAGCTCCCATAATGTTCTGATTATTATTGAGACGCTGGTCCATCATACATTTGCTGCAAAACTCGCTTCCGTGTTCGCTGCAAAAGACGAAACCTCGAATGAAGGCGATAGGTAGGTCGTTGGTGTCGGTATCGGTGTCGTTTGAGTTCATACTGGCTGGTGACAACGAAAATCAAAAGAACGAGGACGAGGAAGACAACGAGAAACACGTCAAACAAAGAGGAAAGGATGTTGTAATGTTGAAAAGGAAATGGAGGAACTCTTGGAAGAGATAAAGATGGGTACAGGTGTTGGTGGTGAGTGGCTTGCTGACAGTCGCAATGGAAGGTAAGACAAAAAAGTAGGGCTCGGCATCTGCCGCAACCGCGATCACGGTCTGACCACGTGAGCGCGTATTAACCGCTTGCCTCCAACTCGCCTCGCTTGTTTCCCGAGTTAGGATCCACCCAGCGTGGGTCAAAGAGAGGTGGAGGAAAGGGTGAGAGGACGATTACACCAATTGCTCGCTACTGAGTCTGCCACGTTCAAGCGGACCTGGCCAGTACTTAATACTTGTTGTTTCTCCAGCCACCGCCGCCGCCATGGCACTATCTGGCAACGGAGTATCGTGGGCGTCTAAACATCTTAGTGATGTGTACCTTAGAATCGTATCCTGAAGCACAATAGAATTGACATTTAAAAAACATCTTGGTAGACTGAGTTTTGGTCTTCCAGTTGGGTAGCCTATCGGACGCCGCTTCAAGAAGTACTAGCTGAAAGGCAGATTTCGAACAACTATGATATCTTAACACGCTGATCAAACACCTATCCACTCGTGTCGATGTCGTGATTCGCATCTACTTCAAGTTCATGCTTACTTGCTGATATCCTTGCAAGTAGCTCGTCGAACTTTCCATGTATCTGTCGTTTATTTCCCATTTATATCCTTGATCGTTCCATTCCCAACCATTCCAGCTTCAAAGGGACCTGAGTTACAACATACTCTGAACATTCTAAGTGTATATCTCTAGTGCCTTTCTCTCCTTGGCAGACGATCCGCTTTGAGGAGAATTATTGATCGGAATTACTCACTATAGGTCATCCTTAGTCTCCCGTAGGCAGACTGATGAATACATGACGATCCATAGGATGTATGTACAGTGAAAGACAAAAATGATGCCACCCCCCGTGGTCAGTTCGAATTGAGTTTTTGAATTGAATCTGGTCACGGGGGTGGCATCATTTTTGTCTTTCACTGTATATACCTGGCCTTCACTGGAGTGAAATGACACGGCGGGAGGCATCCAGGAGTGGTACGTCGATGGGTATTTTCCGATCCAGGTCCCAGAAGCCCGAAGATGGTCGGAAATGAAGGTTCCCTTCCGTACCTTCCTAAATCGTTTGGATTTGCCGGCGATTGACCCGCCCTCCCCATTTGACTCTGAGTTGCCGTCTTTACCATGAAATACATATTTTTTGATTTTGTGTCATGGCGTGATTTCCTTTTCTGACGATGGTGGAGGCCGTGAGCAGGAGGAGGAGGAGGAGGAGGAGGAGGAGTGGTTTAGGCTGGGATCAAGAACTGATACGCCGCCGCAAGGAGAAGCCTCGTGCTGCCTAGTGTCCTTGTCTTCTTTCAAAGGACAGCGCTTGGATTGGACGTGAAGCTGCTGTCCGTCCTTTGTCTTCACCTTGATGTCTTTCTTTCATTTTTCTGTTTCATTTTCCTTCTTGTTTTGTTTTTTTCCGTCGCGTCATTCCGACCAACCGACTGGCCAGGGTTCACGCCAATCCTACGCTCCCAACGCTGCCAGCAGTGCCTCTGCACTCTCTTCTTTAAACCACTATACCTACATATCCCCATCCCCTAACTCTGCTCACCCGAATCCGTACCCGACATTCCTAGCATTATTATAATATTATTAATTAATATCCGGCGGAAGAACCTGCGCCGCCGGTCAAACCGTATGCTTCTACTTCTTGGACTTCTAGGCCCTGGATCGGATAATACCCATCGACACTGTACTCGGCATCCAGGAGCTAATGGTGACGGAGAAGACGCGATAACGCGACAGCGGCTGTGCCTTCCATTTTTGGATTAATGACTAATAGCTTCCCAACGTCTAAAAGAGACGCGGCTACTACAGGACTAGGTCATCCTGAATCATTCGTTATAACGTTTTGGCATGCATATACCTGGTATGGACAGCCACTCCGAATCAGCCACAGACATAGCTTTACTTGGAACGATCCGGAGACTTTCTTTGCTGTTGTCAGCTTTCCAACAGTCCTGTCAATCAAAATGTTAATCATGACGTGCTCCTGCCCTGCTCCTAAAATGACACGCCACCAAGAACGTTCCAAGAGTCACTGCTACGGCTAACCCTCCATCCAAGTTATGTCCTAGCTCGTCCGTACTATGAGTGTCAATATCTTGCTCATTATTGAATCATCTCTTATTCATTGCAGTGAATTTCTTCATTTGGGATGGCTTGCCAAATGTTAACATACGTCCTTAAGGCCGTAAATCCGGTCATCAACATCAATAGGCAGAGGCTATACTGTACCATCGCTCGGCCGTGGGTTCCTGTAATTGAGTACTCAAGACGTCGGGATCCCACGAGGCCCCAGGGGAACATGAATGCATATTCTAAGTGACGCAGACGTCTGTCGGAACAGAGATGATTGGCGGACATACGGAAGAACGAAAGCTGCATCCGTGCCTAGTAGTTCAGAGCGCCTATGTCACGGAGAGGGGCGCTCCATGTTTCACGTATTGATACTGAAGCTAGGAGGAATGGACACCGATGACGGAGCAGCAATTCGTCTTACAGCCAAAAGAAGTTCTTGATGAATTTTCGACTTTGTTCTGCACAAGATTGAGTACTATACTAGACGTAGATGTAGTATGAGATGGATGTAGGCATGTATGTAGTACTTTAGCAGTATATGTAGTAATAAGTAGATTATACGAATAGCAAGGATACAAGTCGAGATAAATAATCATATATACATTGACACTGTAGAGCAGGAGCGAGCCAGGACTCGAAAGGAAGATGTGTAAGAAAAGAATAAGTTAGAAGATCACGGACCACAAGATAGAATTCTCAAGAAACTCCTCCGATCCTCCATTCCTCCATTCCTCCTAGTGCAATTTGGTCAGTCTGTCTTCACTCCGTTCGAATCCTTCGAGCCCTTCTTGACATAATACGCGTCCGCAGGCCTCCTGGCCGCCTGTCCTTTCCTATCACGGTAGAATAAGACGTCGCCTAGAAATCAAAACCAAAACAAAGGCAATGAGTATCAATCGTGTTACACATTAGCAACTGTAGTAAAGCTTCACGTACCTTCATCCTCAACAAACTGACACTGATTATAATTATCCCACAAAGCCTTGAACACGGGTTTATCGTCCCACTTGTAGTGTTCTCCAATGAATGTGCTGAGGTGAGCAGTAGCGGCTTCGCCGTTGTACCAGGGCATTTTGGGGAAGAACTATAGCAGATTTAAAAACAGAACATTCGCGGTCAGAGCGTAGAGCACTTACATGATGAACCACATGGAAATGAGCCACATCATGCAAAAAAAATCGTCCCATCCAACCTAAGAACGGACGATCGACTGTAGCTGCCGCTCCGCGTTGGTAATTCCATTCGGCTTGACGGTAGTGTGGAGGGTGGGGTCGGTGTGGTGGAGGTAGGTTATCATTATGACTGCGAAGAGGGAGTGGAAGAAGGAAGTTAGCAACAGTGAGAGAGCAGAAGGGTAGAAGGATGGGAAAGGGGCCAATCAAGAGTAGAAACACAGAACCCATGGTCGGCGTGCGCACTGACGCGACGCGACGCTTCGCAAGTTCGCGTCGATTTACGTCCACGGATCGCCCTCAACACGGACACAACGGAGCGACTAGAAGAATCGCCGGCGTTCGGTAAAATGTGGAAGTGGAAGCGCATAGCATCGAAGGGAAGGACGTAGTGTGGATGCTTCGAGGTCTAGAGTCTAGGGCCTGAGGACGTACAAAGGCGCCAAGACACCGCTTCCTCGTCTTGAAATCCAGTATTCGACATTCATCTCCATCAAACGCTCGAGAAAAGGAAAAGGAAAGCAAAGAGTCCAGAACAGAATACTCACACCAATGAGTAACACACAACCAAGGGATCCCGTAATACTTCACCACTTCTCCTGCTCCGTGCTGTTTTGATGCGGCCCAGACCAAATACCCATAGTCAGCATTCCGATGTTAGAGAGGATGACCAGGGGACGTTGGGAGGGGGTGAACAAGATTGAGGAGGCTGCGAAACAGGGAGGGGATAATTCAACACCAACGAGAAAATAGACAACTTGGAGAAGACTCACGATCAAAATGATTCGTCCACTTAGGGTAGTGACGTTGACCAGAGACGTTGTAGACTGAGGCCAACGCGTCAGTAAGTATCGATATCTCTTTCCCTCGAAAGACCAACTTGAAGGCTACTCACACAGATACGTAGGGAAAGCCAACACTTGTTGTCTAATCAGCATGAACAACGTATAGATGGGCGTGTCTCCGAGGTATTCTTCGTAGTTGATACCTCCCTTTTCGTGGCTATGATCGTGATGATGATGGTGTTCCTCTTCGTCGTCACTAGTATACACAGGAGGGTGTTCACCTTTGGAAGGTTCGTTTGGGATACCTAGGAAATTTGAATTAGCGTTGAAATGGACAGGGCGAAGGTAATATGGAGGCTGGTACTTACCCAGCTCCTTCCTCGTCCACGGAACATATACCTCATCTCGTTCCATCGACGCATGGGCAGTGTGATGACGGTGATGAGAGATACGCCAAGAGAAGTAGGGAGTCCAAAGTGGGGTGTGGGTAACCTGTGGAAAAAGCAGAGGGGAGGAAAAGAGAGACAGGATGTCAGTGGTGAAGGACGAACGAGGTAGTAGAAATCGAGACACGTACGAATCCAACAACATCATTAACAAGTTTGTGCTGTGAGAAGGCTCCGTGACCGCACTACCAAATGTGTTAGTTATCCCAATTGCTCGGTGGGGGATTAATGGGGAGCGCAGGTTCAAAAAAGGCAGAGGAAAGGAAGAAATTGAAAGTGATGGTCAGGAAGCAGAGAGTTCATGCACCGACGCGTAACCACTTGGCGACGGCAATAAATTGAACGTCACCGCCGACCTTCGTCAGGGTCGGAACATGGAAGATAGAAGATTCAAGAACGAAAGGCGAAGAAGAAAACCAAAAAAAGGAATTCTCGGAGAAGGCATGGAAGAGGAAGATCGTTCGTTTAAAGTTGGAACCCAGCAACTGATCGTCGCCTGGATCATTGGGAAATTCGGAATTTCGAAGTTGCAACGCAACGCCGCTCCAACTCTAGCTAGCTTTAGACACGACACGGGAGTGTCGAGTGGCGTAGCGGCGGGTTGATAGGGTATACCGTGAAGGTGCAGTGCAGGTGCGATGGCGACGGCGACGGCGACGGGAAAAACGAGAAAGGAATTTCGAGAGGGATGTACGAATAGGAAGAAAAGAAAGAAAAGAAAAATATTCACCTCATGTCCAATAACCCAGATACCGGTGAAGGTCAATCCTTGGAACCACCAACTGCTCATAGTCAGTACTCATTCGCAAACGTAGAATACAGGCTTGGTAGACACTCACTAAACACACCAAAACGCCCATCTTATCACTTCTGCTCCCCAACCTCCAACCAGATCGACGATCTTCGTACTTTTGCAAACGGGATCGATGAATGTCGCCGCATGCCAGAACGTCGCAGCTAGCAGAAGATCTCTAGCGAGGTATGCAAATGCTTTGGTTGTCGAGCGTACGAATAGTTCAGAAGGGATAGCAGCGCGGATCTGAGCGAGAGAGTAGGGCATAGGGGTGTATTGAGGGAGGGAATCTTCGTTGTAGGTTTCGGTGTCCATTTTCTTAGAGGACATGGTATGGTAGAAGAAAGGGAAAGGGATGGAATGAAGAAGTAGGCGGCAGTGGATGGTATTTATACGTACTCACTGTGGCACTGAGTTTTTTGTTTTGACTTTATGGTGTTAGTAGAACTGCAGTTATGGCATCTTGTCGGAAGACTTGTTTGGTAACAATTCCGGAAATAAGTTCTAATCAAAAGCACTTCCATCACCAGTCTGGAAGTTGGATCTACCTACCTCAAGTCGAAGATCTTGTGAGATTATCCGGAGGTGACAGTCTGAGTGACGGATTCCCGGGAGAGTATGATGTACATAATAGTTGCTCTCCCGGCGCTGCTACGGGGTACTCCGGCGTATCACTTTAGTCTTTTGATCCAGGTCCTGTGGTACCCCTCTTCAGATTGGCAGGCAGACGACACGCTGAGGACTGGTGCCAGTGGGGTACAGCCTAGCTCTCGCCTGTGGAAGTGTTATTCGCTGTGCTGCGACAAGAACGGCGCACACGTTTTAGGCACCAAATTTGAGCGCCCTCAGGCGGGTACACTATCATTGACAGTATTTCGAGTCGGAGAGATTGTATGGCTTTCTAGTCTATTTCTTGTCCGTACTAGGGCTCGCGACCCTTGGTAAGTTGTCCACCGGAGGATGTCATGCCTTGAGGTGAATTCGAAGCAGAATGGCGCTTACTGGGCTCTAGCAGATAACATTGGCACTTCATTGACTCCTTGTGAATCATTACTTGCTGAATGACAGTTGAGACGACAAGTCCTTAAATAAATGCCTGCCGAGCATAGCTCGATTGACTGACATACCGTATTTTTGATTTTTGTTCCTTCGTACTGTCGTACATGGAGTAGAACCGCTCTGATTTGAACGTTGAGCAGCGAGCTGCTCGACTGAAACGACTCCGAGTCACCTCTGCGAGTATTTTGTTGATGAATAATGCTCGAAATACATTCATTCGAGTTCGTCAAAATCCTGAGCAGTTGGACGTACTTCCTGTTGATCTAGACGTTAATTGGCTGATTGGAAGTCTGGAACGTGATGTTGGACTGGATTTTACCTCCACCGGTCCCCACGGTCGATCAATAGGTCGATCATTGCCTTTCTAGGTGGCAAACACCCGCGGGAATATTTCCTCGGCTACTTATCTGTCGACTGTGGTATAGACTGGCATCGACTGAGTCTACCACTGTCTAGCGAATCAACGGTTGTTAGGCCATGCATAATACGGGAGCACCCGGTCTCGGTTGGACCAAGGTTTCGAAGAGGATGCTGCCGTCTGCGTACATGTCGCACCTAGTGAAACAAGGACTAGTAAGTACAGGCGTTGTGTTATTTCAATTTTCATCGCACTTGCTGGTTTTCAGGGACGATCACTGTCGGATGAATCGCCCACAAGCCGTTAATCCAAGGCTGCCCTATGTAGTAAGAGGCTCAGAGGCTGGTATGAGGAGCAAATGAGGAGTATTTTTACTGTGTTTAAATTTGTGGGTCACCGATTGGTTCGGCCGATTTTGCTGACAAGGTCCTCTGAATCCAACAAGCCCAAACAAGCGGGCATGTTACTCTCTGCATCGACCTCGACTCTTCGAGCGTTTTCTTCCTGCTGCTCGAGACCGTTCTCGACCTCTTCCAGATGGTTTGACCACTATAAAACCCTTGGAGTCAACTCTAGCGCCAGCAAAGCTCAAATCAAAGTAGGAAAGCGTCTTGTAGCTAGAACCGGACACCATTTACTCATATGTCATACACATGAAGTCCCATTTTTACCAGGTATTACCGTGGTTTTATGGTCATTGCCAGGTCAATTTCAGAGTATTATAATAGCTTAGCAAGAAGCACCATCCGGATGTCTCAAAGGACCCCAAATCAAGGGAGATATTTGCGGAAGTGAGCGAGGCTTATTCGGTTTTGAGTGATGACAGGCAAAGGTGCGTGGCAACCACATTTGCGTACTTTTGGTCTCTAATGTCATTGTAGACGTGCATACGATAAGAAGCTACAGCAGCACCATTCTACATTGGGGCATATGCACCCCTCCGCTGCTTATGACGGTGAATGGGGTGCAAGTCGGCGACGACCTGGCGCAACATACGCTTGGCATAATCGCTCAAGAACCTCTTCACGACCTCATCATCCTCATACCGGCCATACGCATGCACATCCCACTTCATCCAGCGGCTCAACATCCAGCTCGTCAACACGAGCACATCCTCACCCAAATCCACACATGCATTACGACGCCTCCGCTTTTCATTATGTACAAGACAAGTCTGCTTTCCGAAGAAGAACTGAAGCATTCCACCGAGAACGGGAGAGTGTAGCAAGCGTTTCAGGGACGATTAGAGCGCTGCAACTTATGTTTGCGATCATGTTTTTGGTGATGTTGTTTGCTCCACCTGGGTCATCGGGGTCAGGCTCAGGATATACCGATGCCAAGTATGTGCTGTGGCTTGTCTTGTTCAACATAACTAGTTAATTTTGCGTCTACTCACCTAGGATACGCACTACACACGCCCGAACCGTTCCAGAGACCGCCACAGTCAAGCAGGACGAGTCAAACGCGGTGCCACAAGATGATGTCAATGTTGACGCAGAGACCGACGATCATGATAACCGACCATCGTCCGCTCAATATCCTCGTTAGATCGGTGGAGACTAGATATGTGGCATCCTTACCTCTTTAGAAAGACTACATACACAGGTCATTACTAGAAAGTCCGTGAAAAGTCTCTGAAGGCATGTTTATTGCTGAAAATACATCCCTTTCGCAGTCTAGCTATCGTGAACGACGTAGTTGCAGGTGCTAGGATAATGCCTAGTCAATGTCGTAGTTCTGCATGCTGTATCTACACAAAGTTCTGAACCACGCACCATATGCGACTCGGCGTCAGATGATGATGAACCTCAGCGTTTGAGCACTTGTAACCCACGTCTCACTCCGGCCTGTCGTTTATGCTTCCCCTTTGCTTCCTTTTGCACACACGTTTGTGCTAACATTAGTTTAGTTTCTTTTCGAGGACCAGGAACAACGAAGCCTTCGAGCTGTCATGATCATCAGACCATATGCTGAAGGCTTAAAATCTCCTCCCCGTGAAGTACAGCGCGTTGCCGTCCTCCCACATCTTCAATCTCAACATCAAGAGTCAAGATGCCTGGTATCAGCTCCGTCCTTGGGGCTATCGCAGTGATCATAGCACATTCGGTTTATCCTTCATATGCTGCCAGCCTTGCTGACGTCGAACATATCGTCCTATTTATGCAAGAGAATCGGGCTTTTGATCATTATTTTGTGGGTAAACCTCTGACAAATGGTTTGAGCGTTCGTATCTCCTCAGCCTCATTCTTTCGTTTTAATTTCAGGGAACTTTGGCGGGTGTAAGAGGGTTTAAAGATCCTAAGTGCGTTATCTACTCAAACTTACAACTGCCTGATCACACTCTTGTTTCAGCGTTCAAATCAACCCTGATGGACGCTCAACCTTCTTCCAAACTGTTAACTCGCATCTCTCCAATGTCACAGATCACCTTCTTCCTTTCTATCTAAACGACGCCGGAGGAGAGTTCGTCAACGGCACACAGTGCATGGTAGCAGGATCTAATTCTTGGGGAGCGAATCAAGCTGCTTTGGCTTCTGGTCAGAACGTACGTCCTTCATGATAATAAATGGTTAAGCTGTTAGGGTCTTCTCAACTCAAAGGCAACATTGTAGAACATGTGGGCAATCGGAAACTCGCCATACGCAGTTGGGTATTTTAAGCGCCAGGATTTACCAGTTCATTTTGCTGCTGCAGATGCTTGGACTGTTGGGGATATGTATCAAGAGGTTTGATACCAAATTACTCTGCGACCGCTGTCTCAGTTCGCTCATCGTCTCGTTATATCTGTAATTTGTACAGGGTGTCATTGCAGTAAGTTCAGTTCTCTTTGATTAGCAGTGTCCTCATCATTATCAGTCTACCGACCCGAACCGCGATATCTGGCAATCCGGGAGCATCAAGTGTGTTTGACTTGAGGCTTAGCGCCTATCCTTCACTTACTTCAAGACATATCTGATTGTTCGCTCGATAATCGTGCAGCATTCCTGGCGGGAACGTCAATAGTTCAATGGGACCCATTCTCGACAATAATGAAAGCCCTGGATGCTCGTCCCTCACCTTCACTGCAGAGAATGGTACAACGTTGAGAACCCCAAAGGTTTATAGTTGGTAGGTCGCAACTAGTCGCATTATATCTGCAATGGGAATGTCTGAAAAGAAGTATCCCAGCTATCCGTACGATTGGAAGACGGTGAGTATATTCTGATTGAACAGGACGCATTTAGATGTCGACGTCGCTCTGAGCGGGAACTGACAGGTACCGGAATATCTTCAAGATGCTGGGATCAGCTGGAAGGAATATCAAGCAGTTCAGAAGTGAGTGATGTATTAATCCTACTCGTACGGAGCTTTTTTGATCCATTGGCATAGTTTCGGAGATAACCCTCTCCCAGATTTTGTGGTTTACCAGGTTTGTTGGGGAGCTTGGATAGCCTCGGGGGGTGCGAAACTAACGCAATAAGCATTGTGTAGGATCTCGCGGCCACGAACGAGTCGGATCCTTTGGTTCAAAGAGGTATGTCTTCCCATTCTATCTTAGTGAACGTTCAATACACAGCTCCTCTCTGCATTCTTACCCTCCTAAGGCTTGGCGATGTCAGGTAGTGGTAACTGGCAAGGTGGACTGGACGATTTTAAACGGGATGCTGCTGCGTGTGTACCAAGTCAGCTTGCATGGGATTGGGTCCTGCTAATGATCGGTCTTATCCTTTCATTTCCAGTGGTACGCTGCCTGCAGTCTCGTACTACATAGGTGAGCTTACACGATCTTGTTCAACGGTGAAGGATCAATCAGATTTGCACTGGATCAGGCCCGGAAGAACTCTCCGAACATCAACCTAACCTTCCACGCGATGGCGGTTGGCTTTGGAAAGAAATGATTGACGCGGTGGTCTCCTGTACGTGGTGGCCGTGTTCTTAAAAGCCCTTATCTGCTAATATATCTCGGTTGACCTAGCTCCCAAATACGACAAGACGGTTCTGATCATTTCATTTGACGAGACTGGAGGGTGGGGTGACCAGTGAGTAGCAGGACATTTCTGAAACTCGTGAATTAATGATATCTCTCCAAGTGTGGTTCCTTTCCATTCGTACGCAGATCCTTCAGCTGCATCAACGAAAAACTTTCTGACTCGTTTGCAGCCCTGAGAATACTCCCGGAGAATGGATCATTGCAAGTTTTCTTCCCAGTTTCTTCTCTCTTGCTTCACATTCTTATGATGTTTTATCAAAGAATCCTTTCACTAGCAACAATACATTTGCGGGTCCGGGTTTCCGTCTTCCCTTTGTAGTGATCTCACCATGGACACGAGGAGGAAACGTCTTCACCGAGCCTGCGGATCATATATCGCAAATCTTGTTTCTAGAACAGTGGGCTGCTGCTCGGGTACGTATTCACTACCGCTCATCTCTCTGGGGTCAATGTTTACTTGAAAATATCAGGGAACTCCCTTCATTAGCGCTGAAGTCAATGATTGGCGCAGAGAACATATGTCAAACTTGACGGGTATGTTTGACTGGGATCATGTGAGATCGTCTCGTCCTTGTCAATGCTATCAGCGAGATTCAACTGGTCTTCCTAGCCTGATACAGGATCCGTCGAACTACCCTTCACTCAGATGCCTCACTCAGATGCGATCACTTCTCTTCTTGACGGGCCCACCAACTGCGAGCGACTATTCGAAGGTAGCATTCAGCCTCCTATTCCATATGGCAAGCAGACAGAAGAAGGATCTCTCATTACCGAGCAAGGATTCAAAACCGTCCGAGGTATTTACCGTTTCTGTCTGACAGGCTTCTAAACATTGATCACGACTCATTCACCGTCAGGTTACCTCACTGAAGGTCGTTACCTCGTCATAGAATCAGGAAATTCGGCTCTCTCTGTTGGCACTGATAACACGACGCTAGTCACAACGAACGCCTCTGAGGATAAATTCAACAAACCATCCCAACGATTTGTCGTCCATGCAACTGATCCTTCCGATGCGTCTGCAAACACTTTCAGAATTTCAGCGGGGCCAGACTTTGACGGTGACTCGACCATGTACATCCGAGTCAGTCCGCAACTCGGGTTTGGCCCAGTGGACGAGGGGGCGGTGTTTGGTATAACTTTCCTCGGCGGCAGCGCTGGGTATCTGTTCCAAGAACAAGGAAGTGGAAAATTCTTGTCTCTTGAAGGTGGTGCAGTATCTTTGTTGGACGAAGCCGGCGAAGGACTAAAGCTGTTCTCAGTAACTTTCTGAGGGACGTAGGACAGAACGGAAAATGTAGACCCATTGAGTTAAAAAATTATAGCGCTGCTACGGTAATTACGAGGCCTCTTAAAGGCCGAGTTAACTTATGTCGACCTCGAAAATTTTACCACGACCTCAAACTCCCACCCCTTTTCGTTGCCACAGCCGGTCTCTGCCCTTCCCGACAACCGGAATGTCCAGACTCGGTCTGGACCAGATCCAAGGACCGTTGACGTCAATAACCACGACGTCATGCTAGCGTGCCAAATCGGTCTGCCCTTCTTCCCTCTCGCTTTCCACCGATTCTCCCTCCCTTCTGCATAACCTGAGTTGGACTACGTGAAAGGGCCTCGTAATTTGCCACGCGAAGCGATGGCCCTTTGCCCCAGTTACTTGATGATCATACGAGGGGCCGTCGCTGCGTGTGGCTGCTGGCACTATACCGTGGCCTAAAAAGGGAAACGGCATATCAACTTGGTGATGGCAGCGATTGCCAGCCAATCAGAAGGACCGGCCATAGCATAGCCACCTCAGCGAGCCCCAAAGCAAGTCCTCAAGTCCTTTGTGCTACATCCATCGTTGCGGAACTTATTCAAAACCTCGAGATGAAGCCTATTGGACACGAAAGTCTTTCAACTTAGAACATCGATCGTAGATTCGTATTGATTCGTTTATCATACATCACAAAACCGTAACTAGTAATACAGTGATTCATCTCATAGTCCGCTATGTCAGTGATGGAAAATGTCCGGTAAGGAATTGATGAAGTCTATCTGCTCTTTTCTGAAGGTATCCGGAATCTGTGTAAAGTTCTTCGCTTGCATCTGCATGACCATCTGGGCAGAGAAGTGCGAGCCAGACTTAGTCAATCTATGCAGCTATGACTCATAATTCTGGATGCGAACCTGTTCATGTTGAGAGTAGACACTCCATTTTGGACGTTGAACCCCCTTGCCGTCGTTGGGATCCAAGCTATCGACGAATGATAGGAAGTAATCCATTAAGGTGACGCCAGCTTCTAATGCTCCGGGGGTAATGGTATCTACAATGGTATCATTGTATAGATAATGATAGTCGGACCCATGCCATACTAGAAGAAAAGTAGCGTCAAATATCATCTAGAGACGCTGTGAAGACGATTTACCTCCAAATATCGGACCGGGGAAGGGTGGTGCCTCAAGCACAGCTGTCTTCCACAAATACCCATACGACTTGACACCGGAGGAAGGATTATTAGCCATCGTTTGTTGCCATGTCCGTCTCTGAGATGTGAAGGAGACGTCCCCGGCTATAATACATACAAGTATTTTAGACCAGTCGATCAGTTTTCTGTTAGAGTTCGGACGACTCACTGATAGCAGCGATTCTCTTGAAACCAGGACTGACACCGAATGTATCGTTGCCAGTGCCAAACGGAGATCCCAAAGCTGGGTCCTCGGGATACAGCTCGAGGGTCTTGTTGATAGCGTCATCGAATTTCTGCTTTTCAGTAGTCTCGAGGAGAGGCGTAGACAAGTTTGTGACGAAATTAGCGCGGATGAGGTCAGAGGTATAATTCTGGGTAGGATCGATGAAGACGGTGCCTTTATGAACCAGTATCGTCAGCTCAATTGTTGAGAACCAAGAACATTTATCTGCCTACCTTCGTCCAAATTGGTCCCGGCAATGAATGGTATCCGTGCAAATTGGCCAAGTTTGCGCATCACAGAAGGAGCAGCAGGGAATAATGCGCCATCGAGAACAGGATCCCACGGAATGTATTCAACAATCTTTTCTCTTGCACCGTTCACCCCTTGGACTATATCGGTAATATTCGCATAACGAAGACAATCGAAGGTGTTATCCGTTCCAGAACGATTTGCACACGCAGGTACACTGCTAATGAATTTGTCCCAGTTGTCCTGTCTGTAAGAAGCATTGTGCACTTGAGCGGTTCCCGCTGTCCCAGACTGGAAGATCTAGTAACCACGAACGTTTCAAACAAGTGAGAACGTCGTCGGACGATTGGGATAGGAGGCTTGCTTACACCGGCGCGAACCAATCTCTCCGTTGAAGGATGCATGAACAATATCCCATTCATAATGGCTCCAGCGCTGACTCCGGCTACGGTGACCTAAGTAATCAATTTCATGTGAGTGATTCAAGTTCACGGGTATGTATACGTACTTTGTTTGGATCTCCGCCAAATTTTTGTATGTGCTTGTGAACCCATTCAAGTGCTGCCAACTCATCTTTGATTGCCAAATTCAACGCGCCCTTCTCTTCAGCTTCTTTGCCTTGAGGAAAGCCTAATGGACCGAGACGGTAGTTGAAGGAAACGTAGATAATGGGTGTTCCCTAATGCAACTATTAGCCAGCACATCTAAAAGCAAGTTGCAGAACGCTTACGCGCTGTATACTTCTTGCCACAAGAGCGCTAGCATCTATCACCGTGCCTCTAATGACGAACCGATCAGTAACAGTCTCATGGGAAGAGAATAGTGGTTACCTATCGAACCCTTCACCATAAGTCCTAGAAGTAGATTAGTACCAATATCCATGGGGTGATATTAGAATCAGCCCACCAGAAGAGAACAGGTAGAGAGACATGTGATGGTATTCCAGCAGGCCGGTAGACGTTCAGTGTCAAGCAATCTTCTGAAGACTGGTCCAGTGTCAAGTCCTATGCTAATGTTTCAACATCGCTGTAACCAGAGAACCTTTTTGAATTGAGACGTACGTATTGCACACAAGGGAAGCCGAACTGAGTGACGTTCAAAATCTTCTGGTCATACGTGTCTTTGAATACTGGAGGCTTCAAACGGAGGGGCCCGACGGGTGGCTCGGCGAAGGGTATACCTATTATCATCTCTTGAGCAACGATACGGAGAACAACGACAAGCGTGAACACACCTCCGAAGAGCTCTTGCTGCAGGGACGGAACAGCTTTGCCAACGAGTGTCGTTCCTCCTATCTTGACTTCAGAAACACCAAGGACAATAGACGAAGCTGATAGCAGCGAGAGCAGACACGGAAGAAGGTGAAGCATGGCGTCTTGGTCCTTCACCTTCATAAACCTGCTTCTTTAAAAGACGGTCGTTGAGTTATTTTTGGAAGTACTAGAAAACCTTCTCGATAACACTCGCATTGTATATGCGTATGATTGAATTCCCTGAAATCGGGGAAGTGGAGCCTTCTCAAAATGCCAGACAAGTACTGGACATGGGAAGCTCGGGAGAAGTACTCGTTCGAAAGAAGATTATTTTTCCAACCCATAGGTACGAGATTCATATAGGCGGTGGTGATAGAGGCAAGGTGTAAAACAGTTGTCACTACACTTGACAGGGAGTGGGTGTAAATCTATCGCAGAATGGCGTCGCCAAATTCAGTTTCGACACTCTGTGCGCAGGGAGGGAAATCGAGCAGACCTTGGGATGCACAAATACTTCGAAGCTGAAATTCTAAGATGCAATATCAGCGGCGTTCAGAAGTTCCCGGCAAAGAACAACGATGACTCGCCGGATCGAAAGAATAGAAGACAATAGAGGCTGGAATAGACTCAATCTTCCGTCGGCGTCGTATTAGACGAGCCATGACCCAACAATTCCATCTTGAGTGCGCTCGCATCGCAAGTTGTAGCAAATTGCACAGTCGAGCAAGTCCCAGGCTGGACCAGAGTAAAAAGTAATTCTGATAGTTCATGAATGTTGGTGAAATGACGTCAGGTAACGATGAGCATCGGATGAGCATGATGAGTGTAGCGAAGTCAATGCCGAAGGAAGATATTGCTCAGGTGGTCCCACAAAGTGTGCTTTCCATAGGCACCAACTGTCTATCAGCTTCTCATGTCTTCTGACAAAAACACACTCGACAGACCAAGGAAGTAGGAATCCATCAGAGAAAAAATGTCAAGAGCATGTGGAGTACAGTCAAGCCCGGTTTGTCAAAGCTTGCCGCACTCATATGCCTTTTGGACGCGTCATCTCGACGGCAGCCAGATGCAAATTCAAGCGTATATTATTCATTTCGCTTTATCGGTCCACGGGAGTTGCGTGGTTGCTTGTCAACAGGAATTCAGCAAGGAACTTTTTCCCGTTTCCAGAAACCATAAAGCATGGAAATCCGTCAGAAGAGGTCACTCACAGCCGTGTGGTGATTTCGTCGTCGTATGAAGCTCATGTAAGGGGTAGGCGGAGAACTCTCGGTTTCAAGCACCGTCAATCAATGGCTGCTGTTCGAGTGGCGAGTAGCTGACAAGAGCGCTCTTGTAACTACTTCTGGGATACTACTTCCCTTCCTCTCACACACAGGCTCCCAGCAAGCGATAGTCCGCGAGGTGACTGAATTCTAGGGATGAGAGGACGGAGAAGTATCAGGAGATGAGAATATTTTCATAAGCGGTCCAATCATATTGCAAGCGCTATCTATAAGTAACTGCGATCGACATATGGGATATCTATTTCTGGCTGCATCTCGTTCAACAAGAGCAAGGACTGAATGATATCCCAAGTGTCTACGTGTGGGCTGTCAGAGGGATCACGAGTATGACGAAAGCGTTCGATATTCATGGCGCCACCCAAGCCTCCCGAGCTTACTTATCTCGTTGCTAAGAGGGCACCTACGCCTATAGCGAGAGCGTAGCTGTGACGAACAGGACATTTAAGCAAGTTTGGTCTACTAGTAGGAATACCAAATTGACAGACCTTTCATACCACTCGGGGGGGTTCTGCTTGAAATAGCTTTCAGCATGCATACTTGATATCGCAACAGCGATCCACCGGGTTCCGAGTAAGCAACATCTGCCTGAACAACGAATAACTTCATATCGGAGTCACGGTTTTACCGCATTCCGAGTCTCCATCATGACTTCTTGATGACTTCAGTAAAGTCAGTTAGAATAAATACCGCTCTAATAAGTATACTTACCACTTACGACAGCCTACTTTTAGTTATCTATGGTATACCTTGGGCAGACAATTTCCAGGTGGAGGTTCGCACTTATGACATCATGGACGCGCAGTCCCGGGTGGTGTCTTCTTCACCCTTACGCCCTGAATGCCCACCTGGAGAGGGTCCAAAAAAATTTAGCAGGACCTTGGACCTCCCCCAGGTGATGTGCCGGATATCCGTTCCGCCACTCCCTTGGCGCGGATTCCTGACGCCAAAGTAGCCTTATTTGCCGGCTTCGGATTTATCCGGTTAGACGTGTCATTTTCATTTCTCTCAAATCCTCGGACCTTCACCCACGTTCACGTCAGCTTCACCACTGCCTTTATACACACCCATTTTTTCATTGACTATCTTTACTAGATTGGTGTGTAGTCTAGCATCCTTGAGCTCACCGGACTCGTTCTCGCCACGCTTCGGCGTTGGCCCACACCCCCTTCATAGAAGCCTATCAGCGAGTTCGGAGCGCTTCTTCCGATAAGCTTCTCCGCAAGAGCCTTCCATGTAAACGTCCCATAGGCAACGATGAACCTCTTGTTGCGTCCCGGAACAGGAGGAGCAGCTAATTGAACAGCGACATGAGCCGAGTGACGTCGCGCACGTCGACCATATGACCAAAGGGGATGTTTGGATATGCGTCAGGCCCACTGAGGAGAAGTTGATAGATTATATCGTTCGTCCCGAGGTTGTCGCGTGAAGTGAGAGGGTAGTTGAGGTCGAGAGGACCATAAACAGCGGGGGGTAGCACTGAAGAAGAGGAGAGTCATCTGGATGAGCTTTCAGCTAACGTTTTACCTCGAGTGCCTGAGTATAGTCAGACCTCAAGCCTGGGACCTCAACAATCTGAAGTGGGTCTCCACTGGCATCCTCGGGGGACTGATCGTGCTACGCCTCGGACACTGTAGCAGTTGAGAGATGATATGAGCATTGAGAACCAATGAAACTCGTGCCGCCGGTAACCTGCTTGAAGGAGGAATTGAGGAGGAACCAGGATTGGTCAGTTCCAAGGACTCCGGTCCGGTAATTAAGAGCTAGTGGGGAGTCCCGGGAACGATATTAAGTAGGTACATCGGGGTACTTCCCAGAGCCCGGCGTTTCAGCACTTGGACCCATGCCCTGTGGTAATAAAATCCTCCTTCTCAACTCCTCCCTTGGATTTCCCTCAATAGTGTGACGTCACATCCGTTCTATCCCCTCTCGGCGTAACCATCAACATCCAAATGCTCGGTTACATATCTGCTGACCTCTGGCCATGCTCGCTGTCGAATTAATCCAAAAGTCCTTGGTAGGGTCGGCGGCTTGTCGGCATTTCGAAGGAGATGAAGGACCACGAGTTGACCACGAGACATCAAACTTTATCAATGCGACAGATGATGGTGTCTCGCGCGCTTCTTTAACCAAGAGTCACGGGTTTCTGAAACTTTTCGTCTCTCCAAACAATGTACGCTCACCTCGAGGGTAAGCAAGTTTCAGGCGACCTCGCTCAGGCGTCGAAGTTTACATCCACCTTTAATGGTGCTCACGAATTCACGATGTACGCTTCAGACAAGAAGGAAGTAGGGTTGGCTACTAGCGACTCAGATGTAGGAGGATACGGATGCGCAGAGGCTGCGGATTTAGGTCGGCTTCAGATTCTGAAGGAATTGATGATACGGTGTGAAAGGGAACGAAAGGATGTTGATCCAGTCAAAGATTTCGTGGAATTAGGAATGAGTGTTCTTTGTTTGCTGCGCCCTATGCAGGTGAATATTTGCTTTCGCGTTTGCCGTTCGATTGAAATAATCCTGCTTATTTCAATAAAATCGCTTTATAAATGCAGAATGAGGTAGAGTCAGAGACATCCCTCCAACTCAACTTCAAGAGCAGTCAAAATGGATTAGATCCAGTCATTGGAAAGATCGTTGTTATCATTCAGCAATTTGGTAATACCTTTCAAGATATCCTGCAGGTTGAAACGCAGGAAGGTAAGGTGGCTGGGCAAAGAGAGGTGCAAAGAGTCGAAATGTTTGAAAAGGTTATCAATAGCTTTACGAGGTATGCTTTCTGAAAATTTTAAGAATGTCATGAAAGAATTTTGAAACAAACTAAAATTTCTAGTGAGCTCCGCAAGCTCAAGGAAGTTCTGACACAAACGCAGACAGACAAATCTCTTGGAGACACCCACAAATTACTTCAAGTACTTTGCCAAGGACTCAAGGCTCTGAATCCTTCCAATAAGAGTAAGAGAGACATTTCTAAGAGCAAAGAGAAGCTTCAGGGTCATTTGTTGGAACTCAAGGTATGTTGACACTTCTGTTTTGAAACAAATCACTGAGGAATCTCTGTATTTACACAGCTGACTCAACTTTCGATAATGTATAATACTGAGTCATTTGAAAGAACACCTTGCAATGGAATTCTTGGTGACCAGGTATGTGAAAGAAATTATTTGATTAATCATAGACAAATCACTTAATATGGATATTCAGAACAATAAACTGGTCCAGATGCCAGCAGCCCCAAGTGTTTTTGTTGGAAGAGAGACTGTTATTCAGAGCATCACTCAGTTTCTGGTTGAAAGCCAAAACAAGTATAAGCATCTAATCATTCAAGGATCTCCAGGGATTGGAAAGACCTCTGTTACTCTGCATCTCATTAATAGCACTGACAGTCAATTTGAGGAAAAATATGGCATGAGAAGATATTATGTAGCTTGTGATCAGTTTGTTGACCTTTCAAGCACTGTAAACTCTGAAAGTCAAAATACCAGAGGTGGCAATAATTTCAATGCATTTCCTGGAATATTTGTCAATCAAGAAGTCCCAATGGACATTGAGGCTTATCATTTCCTTGTTCAATTGTTCTTGTCATTGGGAATTGAATCACAGGCAGCAAGTGGTGGGCTTGAAGTTATAGAGAAGACACTTGCTCATAGAGATCAGCCACTCCTGCTGGTTTTGGATGATGTTGACAAGCTTTACCAAAAGAGTTCTTTTTTGGAAGATGATGGGAAGACCATTACTGTTGCTAAAATAATGCAAAGATTGTCTGCAATTGAAAATGTGTATTTGCTGCTGACAATGGATAAAATGGAGAATCAATCAGGAGCAGAGCCATGGAATGAGTTTGGTCATATCATTGAATTGCTACCTTTACCATTTTCTGCAGCCAAGACAGCATTTTCCCTACATGCTAGTCAAGAACTGGTAATTGAAAAGGGGTCAGATTGGGAGTGGATAGTAAACCAGCTAGAGGGAAATCCTTTAGCCATAATGCTGATGGCTAGACAGACTAGCATAGTTTCTTTGGAGTATTTACTTGAAATGTGGACTCACAAACCAGAGGAAGATATTGTAGCCTTCTGTTTGAATTTGTCATTTGAATTATGTGCTTCAGTCAACAAGAAAGTTTACACCTTGATCAATATTTTGTCATACTTTCCCAAAGGGATTTCTGCATGGCCAAGAGCTCTGAATGAGATGTGGGGCAGAGGTATTGAAAATCTAGACCAAGCTGTTATAGTATTGCTGAATGCAGGAATAATTAGCAGTCAAAACCAGACACTCAATTTGCAGCATTCTATCTACCTCTACATGCATTTGAAATATCCAATGCAAAAGAATGATTTTGAACAGGTTGAGAAGTACTATACATGGGTATTCCGTGGTCTCCAGCTGTCAGTTGAAACATTGGGTGCTCAAGAATTTCTTGAACCTCATATATTGAATATGTATCAGATCTTTAGTCATCAGATGGTACATTTTCCAAACAAGAATGCTCACATTGGGGCAGTCAGAAATGTTATTATCTTCAGGAAATTTATTGTTCTTACTTTTCCACTGATTGATATGTTGTTTCAACATGAGCAATTGAGTTGGGTGGACAAAGTAGATTTTAGGCTGAGAAAAGCTTGGATTTTCTACTGGATGCAAACATATGACAAAGCTGAACAAGAGATACTGTGTGCTCAAAGTATTATTAGCAGTCACAATGGCAATTTCATTGAGAGGACTTTTGATAGAATTGCTAATCATCATGTCAGAATTGGGAAGGAAGCAGATTGCCTCAGAGCTTTGAGTGATCTGTATATTCATGACAACAGGTTGAGTGATGCAGTACGGCTTCTGAACATAGCCAAAGGCAAATATATGGGTATCAGGGCAAAAGATGGTGCTGCAGTATGTTTCTGGCACCTAGGAGACATTCATAAATTGGTCTACCAATATGATCAGGCTTTGGAAAGTCTTTTGAAGGCCAGGCAGATATTTCTTAGTGTGAAAGAAGAGAGGTTTGCTGCATACTGCTTGTCTTCATCAGCAGATATCCTTAAAAGACAAGGAAACCTCTATCAGGCTGTAGAATTTTGGAATGAAGCTAGGGAGCACTTTTTAAGGATTGGAGATCTCCAAGGTGCTGCAGAGTCTTCAGAAGGATTAGGGAAGATCCATATACTTGAGATGAATTATAACGATGCTATTGATAAATTGGCAGTTGCTGCTAATGAGTTTATGAGTATTGGGCACCAGAAGGATGCTGCCCAGTGTTTGATGGAAGCAGGGAGTGTGTTTGAAATGCAAGAAAACTATCAGAAAGCCTGTGAACAATTTCTGCAAGCTGAGAGATTATTTTTGAGCTTAGGAGATCATCAGGCTGCAAAGTTCTGTTCTGAAAAAGCATCTGATGAGAGGAAATGAAGTTGCAGTAATGAAAATGAAATTCTGTTTAGAAATATGGATTGAATACATGCATGTATTACAGTTTGCTATGCTCCTGGTCTTGTTCTGGTAAATTGAATTTTGTATTCCTTTTATCGCAATCTTGAATATACTGCTGATTCTGAACTGAAACTCAAAAACTGATCATGCATTAGCAAGCCTAGGCTTTTCGCCACGATGATATCATGTGGTAAGTTCTGGTCTAAATAAATCCAGCTTTTTTGTTATAGCCTGTTATAGAGTACAGAGTACTCACCCAGCGATCTGTCAATGTATTGAAAGGACCCAGAGACGACAACCAAACGAAGCGTCACGGTGCATTTAGCAGCAATGCCAGGTGTCATCCTTCGAGTTACTCCTACTAGAGAGGCACTCGCTACGCCGGCTCCTGCTCTAAACTCTTTGCTGAGTCTCCTAAAGTCGGCTTGGACACTAAGATTTCCTCGGATTTGGGTTCCAGAACGCCCTGCTCGGAGGCCGGAGCAGAATCTCGATGACTTAAAAAAGCAATGCCGATGAAGCAGTAGTCCTCCACCTTCACGATTCACCCAGCCGGTGCAAAGAGAGATCCAGGTCCAGGGGTAATGGCAGCGAAAGCGAAAAGGAGAGCTCGACGTCAGGTACCGAACCTTCGTCCTCTCGTGATCGTAAACAATCACTGAGCTCAGGTTCAGCACCACCTACAAGACGACGACCTTCTATACGTGGTTCTCTTCGCCGTGGTGTCAGCTCTGGCACTCTTCCATCGTCGATTTCGGATTATGCAGCAACGCTAGCTCCCTCACCCGTTATCTCATCACTGGCAGAATCTCCCGAAACCACTCCTTCGTCCACATCTCATTCAAACAACAACACAGCTCCATTGCCCAATGTCCGCTCAGGAGGATCGTCGTGGTCGTCAACTTGGTGGAACGGTGACTAGCGAGAACAATGCAGAGGACAATGCCTGCACCGGTAGGTGATTATGACTTGGCTGATGAAGAGAATCTTCCGAATCCCTTCATTAAACGCGCGGAACGTGCAAGTCCCATGGGCGCTGCCAAGAAGAGTATGGGGAAGAGAGCGAGTGGAAACTGGGCACCCCGTGACGAGTGCGAGGAAGGCGAGTGAGGAGCTAGATAATCCTGCTAGGTATGTCAACATTACATTGAAAGCAATTGTCACTAGGGGCGTTAGAAACAAGGGTATACTGTGTACATAACTATAACAAAGAGTTGATCACAGAGTAGTACGAAAACAAATATCCAAAATAATGCAAAGCCAGTGTAAAGAAAATAAATCCTGGATCATCAGTCTGACCGATGAGTCCTGTGAAACGGACTTCGCTGATCAACCATTAAGTCTTCATTCAACTCTCTGTCAGGGTGGCTCTCGAAAGCCACGCAAAGATCCTCTATCTCCAGACACAACACTTCACCGGTGGGGTAATCCCTCCTTCCTTCTACATGATCCATCACTGACACATACACCATTCCAGATCGTGTATGATTATACCTCCTCACGTATTTTCCAACGTGTTGCTGTTCTCCTCCAACCACAACTGATAAGCCGTTATACCTCGCGGGATTCGGGTTCCGAGGGTATACCCAACGCGGACGGATAACTCGAGATTTCTTATAATGTTCCCAAATCACTTTTACTTCATTTTCGTCAAGTTTGGGGACGACGAAGATTGATTTGTTGGAAAAACCACCTCCATGAGCGATAACGGCAATCTTCTTCCCTCGTAAACGAGGGTTAAAGATCCAGTGGTCAGAGGTATCTGGCTCGGTTGAGCCCAAGGAAACGGCGCCAGAATCTGACGGGACGCTGGAGGCCCCGGTATTAGTAACAGAGTTGGGTGATCTCGGAGGTGTGACAGCTACTGCTGCAGGAGAACTCCTTAAATTATAGCGAGAAGGCGAGGATCCAGATTGGCTGGAATTAGTAACAGAGTTGGGTGATCTCGGAGATGTGACAGCTGCTGCTGTAGGAGAACTCCTTAAATTATAGCGAGAACGCGAGGATCCAGAATGGCTGGAAGTGGTGCTTGAAGGTGGACATGGAGAGTTGCTGAAAAGAGGAGAAAGATTCCGAAGGGAACGACCAGGAAGAGGACGAAGTGAGTACATTGACGAAGGCGAGAAAGTAGAGGAGGGAGGAGAAGAAAGAGATGACGACGATGATGATGCTGACGACGACGACGGCGCCGAGGACGAAGCCGACGATGATGAACTGAGAGATGGAAGAGGAGCAGTCGCAGAGGAAGAACCTGTCGACGAAGAGGACGAAGAGGAGTGAGACGATGTGGAAGAGGTGGAGGGAACATTAGACGTGGTGCCAGCACTTGACACATGGTCCATATGGGCAGGAGTGGTACTCGTCTGTCCCATCATCCTCGTCAATTCAGACACCGTGTACGACAACGCTATAGGCGGAAGCGGTATATCGCCCTCTGGGATCCTCTTATTATACCGACGCGCCTCCAAAACACTCCTTGGCCGAAAATCAACCTGAGCCGGTCTCAATTTATGCACCTCGTGTAACCATTTCAAGGTCCCAGTCGATTTGTCCTCTGTGGCAACGCCATAATAGTCCAAGTTGATACGAGCGTTTGTTCTTCCCGCTGTGAAACCGGAAAGTTCCACGATGAGCCTGAGACCGCTAGGGTACTCGACAGCTTTGGATTTACCCTTGTCGACGTTGCTGCGGGCAATCCTGGTGGTCGTAGAAGTAGAAGGGAGGGCGACAGGTATGACGTCCCTCACGACTGCGTGCTTTCCCTTCTCAGGATGAGCTTGAATGATAGTGACGTTGACATCTTTCCAAGGTGTCGTCACATTTTGAGGAGGAGGCTGTGTCACTGGGTACACCTCGTGCAATAGCTTTCCCGTCCTGAATTAAGATAAAATTATATGAGTAAACAGTGCCAGAGGGTGTAGAATGAGGAGAGCACACCAACCTAGCGTCAACGACACCAAAATAATCCAGCTCTATCCTCCTCGCGGGCATTCTAACGAGACCACGGCCAGCATCATCAGAAACTTCGACAGCAATCTTCACCCAGAGTCTCCTCGTAAGGGGAGAGTACCCTCTGAAGACACCCAGAACTGTAGTGTGCTTGCCACGGTCTGGACAACGAGGATCCATGATGATGACTTTGGCACCTTTACACGCTGAAAGCGTCTCTAGATTTGATACAGGAAGAGACCCTGCTCCAGACACATGCCGAGAAAGTGGGCCTGGTAATGTTAACGGATTAGAATTACGAAGGGAAGAGAATGAGGGTCCTGAAGTGTTGAGAGTATATGTGAACTCGAGAGGCACTGGTACCCGTCGCAGAAGGTTTGAGTGGACAGAAAATGACTGCAATGGAGTTTCAAGTGTACTGAGTACATATCCGAATCTCCTGGAACTCTAGGGTATGAGGCACCCACCTTCAAACCACTAAACTCTCCAGACGGTGACACAATAGATCCAGGCATCGTTTTCTCGATGACCTCCACTATGTCTTGACCCACATCACCGACATCTGAAACTACACCCGAGCCCCTTTCTCCACTGGACAAGCCCGGTGCCGGCGAAGAGGAAGATGACGAATGCGTGTTACGGTGACTGCCACTGCTACCAGTAGCATTAGCAGACACCACCCATCCACTCGAGCCCTTATTCGCTCCACCCGTCACGGTGACATAATCGCCCGCTTCAAAGACTTTGACGAGGTTCCACCATGGAAGAGATTGCAGTTCCATAAAGCTTGCAGCGTTTGGGTTCTCATCCCCTCTGAACCCAACCTCAAGCTGACCATTCGCCCGACTCAGCAACACAGTCCCAATGGACCCTGTCCCTGTCGCACTGAGACTTGACCCAGGTCCGCCTCTGCCTTGGACCCTCACCCTCACTCTATCCCCCTCATCAAACACCCACTCCGTTATTCTCGGGAAATGCCTTATCTCTTCCGGAATATCATGGTGTCCACTTCTGCTGAAAAGTTGGTAGAGCTCAAATGGGATGGTGTTGATATCCAGAGCGGCCGAAGCGTTATCTTCATCCAATACCTGCACCAGCTCAACCTTGAACCTCTTTACAAGCAGTCCATGCTGATACCTGTCCCTTTTCTGGTTCCTGTTCTCTTGAAACCAGTACCCATGTTCCTGTCCCCTGACTGGTTGGACAGAGTCTCGCCCATAGATCTGACGAATTTCGGCTGGGTTGAACAGTCGGTAAGGTGATAGGGCTGCGGAATCTGTAGTGGTGGTGGTGATGATGAGGGCAACATTACCAGGAGACCGAGCTGGAGGTCGTTTTCGTTTACGACTGTTGGTGCTAGACACAGAGCTCGTGGAGGCATCACTGGCATTGAAACCGGGACTAGAACGAGGGCTGGGGCAAGGACGGGAAAGGGGAAGAGACAACGACAACCTCGGCACCAGCAGCACCTTGACAGTTTCGACCGAAGTAGTATCACGACCCGTCCTAGGGCATATCCTATTTCGCCGTTATGTATCCCACCACGAATACGGACCCATTTGTGATTGGATTTGGGGTGGCGGCTCCTAACTGAATTAGGATGGGGATGGGTAGATGAAGATATAGAAGCGTTGGCGTTGAAAGGGACAGGATTGATGGAGCTGATACCGCAGCTGGCGCTTGGGTCTGCATCGTGCTCAACGGATTCGCAAATTAACGGCCCATTCACATGTGTAGATGCGCGATTACGAGTGACATAGGTAGACACACTCGCTATCCAGTTGCAGAGTTCGAAATCACGAAGTCGTCCTGCGACGTAGACCCAGCCTTGGATGTGCTCGTAACATTTGAATGAAAGGTCCTCGAGTCTGGAGAAGTTGAGGCAGGAAGATGAGGATTGGACTGCTTCAACAACTATACGTTCTTTCCCGTTCTGTAAGAAAATTAATGAGATAAGAAAAAGTCTGCCTTGATTGTTAAAACGCACTGTACAGCGAAATCTCCAAAGAGGTTCAAATCCTGTAACAGTCATCTGGATGATGTTGTGGAGGGTGTCTCCAACCTCGTCTTCTCGGCCGGATCCCATGTCCATGTCGGGAAAGGACTCCCGAGATGGGCCAGGACCCGAAGAGCTGTCACTAGCATCACTAAAAGCATCGCGGAAGGTCGGTGCATGGTTTGAGGGACCTTCACCCCGTGAGCGGTCGACAATATTATGAGCGAGATGAGTGTTTGCGCTTCTTGTCCTTCTTCGTCTGGTCGTCGGATCATCCAAACCGCCATCTGAATCGTCGTTGATAAAGTCTGTATAAGAAGACGCGTTCACTCAGTCAAACCCGGTAAAGCAAGCAAGAAAGCTGTAGACACACCGTCGGCGTCGTCGGAGTCGCTATCTAACCCTTCCTCATCCCTATCAGTGACTTCGGAACCAGCCTGTTCCGCTTCAATATCGAGGTATTGATTGCGTTTAGGTCTCTGTTTTCGTGCACCTACCGTCAGTTCAGCGTGAGAGGAACGTAAATAGCAAGGTTTATGCACCTTTAGACGACGACCGCTCATCCTTTCAGATTTCACTCTTGAGAAGACAAAGGACTGCTATCTCGTCCTCACGGCCTGCAGTCGAGGAGGCTCAGGAAGGATGGAAGCTGGGCAGGTACATAAGACTGACGGGCATCATGAGCGCTTGCGTCTGTATCGATCAGGACCCGTGCTTACCCCGGTGGTAAAATTTTTTTCGAACCAGGTGATTGTATATAAAGTGCTTTTTTGTAAATTTCCACAATGGTCAGACTACTCCATATGGGACCGGCTGTAGGCCGAACTCCTATATGGAGTAGCTCCGGCACCGGGAAAACTCCAGATCACGGCACGACAGTCTACCCTCGACAGCTTTTGTACCCTGATAGACATTCACTGGGTCACTACAAATTCAATTGGTTGACAACTGCAAAGAAGTCCACTGATCAGGAGGTCAGCATGAGCGCTTTTACTGTTCGATGAATCGATTGCTGAAGGCCTGAGCCAGGTTCTTCGCTGACATCAACATCCCTCTCCCCTACTTTGCCCCTAGGGATGCCCTGGATGTCCGATCGGGGCTGGATAAATATTATCTGCAGTTGTTGTAACACCTTCAACATTGGCAACGACAACTACGACGACCGCAATGATAACCGGGTAATCAACGGTAGCTTCAATGATACCCTAACTAGAAATGTCAGAAGCTACAATAGGGAAACTCGTGGCGTTGGGGACAACGGTGAGTCTTGCTTCCCTTTGACCTATCTGACTCCACTCATGCAATTCCTCAAGAGGGGCATCCCAGCGCCGTTGGACCCAGAATTACAAGTCGGTCTAACGTTGCCAGTGGTTCTCCTAGTCCAACTGCCCAGACTACGCCTAGACGACTCGATTACCAGACCTACTGACTCCAGCCCCTGCCGGTGCCAGCAATGTCACCCCAAGGCTTGACATCAGAATCTCCTAGCCATACATACCCTCCCCCAGCCTTTCTCTCAAGGACATAATTCCTGCGATACCCTATTTTCTGAAGAGGCTGACGAATACAAATATTTTAAGTGCTAGGTGTGTTGGTATAATTGTTACCATTGATTGCTCATGAAAATGTCGCTAGATGACTGGCAATTTTTTCTCATTCCAAGGCTCTTTCAGACGGTAGTCTGCATCCACTAGAAGATCCCATTTTTCCCTATTGTGACATCAGCTTCACCGACTCACCTTGCAGTCACATTCTCGAAAGCTTGAAAAATGCCCTCTGTCACCAACACAAACCCATCCATTGGAAAACCCCGCCTCGCTTCAACAGTCCCCTCCTCAATGTCATCATCATAGAGTGGACGGCGGAGTTCCCCCCATCCCCCGTGTTTTGTGGAACCTAGTAAGGAACCGGCGCCACACGAACTGTGTTATCAGAGTTGCGCCTGGAGCCCCGGTACCTGCGGAGGATCCCTCAGCGGGTATGAGAAGGACAGAGAGAATAGCGAGCCGAGGGAAAAAAAGAAGACGTGAAGAGACATTGAAATGAACAGGAGGAGTGTAAGGCAACACCCAGGCTAGGGCCAAGAACTGGTACGCCGGGGGTCCAGGAGGCGTCCGGAAATTGTGGAGGGAGTACTTAGAATGGCATGGTCAGGATATGGACCTTGTTAATTTATTTATAGGCAGGAATGACGAGACTTATCGATTGAGGAAAAGGGAAGAAGACGATCCCCTTATCCTCTCTACGCTGCAATGTTGCCCAAAGCTCTCCAAAGACGGGTCTGATACCTCGTATATGTACCGGTCAATCAGCAATAAGGAGGACGGGTGGGTCAGTGCGAATTTGAGTGGATGGGGTAGTGGGGAGGGTGGGTGGGGCACAAGAGAACTAGGTGTAGCCTACCTCACAGCATTGCGAAATCCTCCAGTAATGAAAATAGCATTCCCAGAAGCCATCATAATTGACAGACCTGTCGGGACGTTAGCCCCTGGTATGATTTGGGGTTGCACAAATAAGGAGGCTGCGGGAAAGCACGCGTTGAAAAGGGTACCCGGTGCGTATTCGGGAGCCTGGAGGGTAAAGATGTCGTCTCAGAAGCCAAAAAGAATGGAATAATAGAGGTATATACCATCCAGATTGAGACGAAAGCTGGACCGGAGCTCCCTACGGTGAGAACCTGGTCTGAACAGCAGACTGTCAGCAGTCGAGGACTATGCAGAAGTGTCGTAACTTACCAGTAACCCCACGGTATATACCATCCAGATCGAGACGAAAGCCGGACCGGAGCTCCCTACGGTGAGAACCTGGTCTGAACAGCAGACTGTCAGCAGCCGAGGACTATGCAGAAGTGTCGTAACTTACCAGTAACCCCACGGTATATACCATCCAGATCGAGACGAAAGCCGGACCGGAGCTCCCTACGGTGAGAACCTGGTCTGAACAGCAGACTGTCAGCAGCCGAGGACTATGCAGAAGTGTCGTAACTTACCAATAACCCCACTGTCCCCCGGACGAATATATCGGGTTTTGCTGTGATCTGACATACATATATGATGTGAGTCAAGGGCTCAAAAAGTGGGCGACACTCACCGTGCACAAAACACTGCCTGACCGCATACTCCCTCTCAAATCCGTCCAATCCGGAGGAGACACCACACTGGTACTAGGCTTTCGAGCCCCGCAAGCCTTCACTTATACCGTCGGGCTGGATGAGGCCGTGAGGAACAGTACTACTGCTCCTCACCGTCTAGTAGGCGCCTGGAGAATTGCTGGCGAATTTTAGAGCGCCTGAAAGTTGCCGTTATTTTGAGGGGCGCCTAAGATGTAAATGAATGGTTCAGTAGATAGCTGATAACTCACCATACTTGCCTCACAAAGAGACAAAGACTTCATGCGGTGGAAATGAGTTGCGCCGGGGGATTGGGTGTGAAGGCGAAGAAGGCCTGAAGCGGCGAGACACGGCCGGATTTCCCTCGACAGTGTGACGTCAGATCCTTTCTTTATCCCTCTCGACGTGCCAGTAACCACCACCAAAATGCTCAGTTACATATATCAACTGACCTATAGCCATGATCCCTGTCGAATCCAAAGGTCCTTGGTAGGGTCGGCGGCTTGTCGGCGTTTCGAAGGAGATGAAGGTCCACGAGACATCAAACTTTATCAATACGACAGATGATGGTGTCTCGCGCGCTTCTTTAACCAGGAGTCACGGGTTTCTGAAACTTTTCGTCTCTCCAAACAATGTACACTCATCTCGAGGGTAAGCAAGTTTCAGGCGACCTCGCTCAGGCGTCGAAGTTTACATCCACCTTTAATGGTGCTCACGAATTCACGATGTACGCTTCAGACAAGAAGGAAGTAGGGTTGGCTACTAGCGACTCAGATGTAGGAGGATACGGATGCGCAGAGGCTGCGGATTTAGGTCGGCTTCAGCCTATTCTGAAGGAATTGATGATACAGTGTGAAAGGGAACGAAAGGATGTTGATCCTGTCAAAGATTTCGTGGAGTTAGGAATGAGTGTTCTTTGTTTGCTGCGCCCTATGCAGGTGAGTATTTGCTTTCCCGTTTGCCGTTTGGCTGAAGTAATTCTGCTTATTTCAATAAAATCGCTTTATAAATGCAGAATGAGGTAGAGCCAGAGACATCCCTCCGACTCAACTTCAAGAGCAGTCAAAATGGATTAGATCCAGTCATCGGAAAGATCGTTGTTATCATTCAGCAATTTGGTAATACCGTTCAAGATATCCTGCAGGTTGAAATACAGGAAGGTAAGGTGGCTGGACAAAGAGAGGTGCAAAGAGTCGAAATGTTTGAAAAGGTTATCAATAGCTTTACGAGGTATGCTTTCTGAAACTTTTGAGAACGTCATGAAAGAATTTTGAAACAAACTAAAATTTCTAGTGAGCTCCGCAAGCTCGAGGAAACTCTTACACAAACACAGACAGTCAAGTCTCTTGGAGACGCCCACAAACCACTTCAAGTACTGCGCCAAGGACTCATGGCTCTGAATCCTTCCAATAAGATTAAGAATGTCATTTCTAAGAGCAAAGAGAAGCTTCAGGGTTATTTGTTGGAACTCAAGGTACGTTGATACTTCTGTTTTTAAAGCCAACCACTCAGGAATTTCCGTATTCACGCAGCTGACTCAACTTTTGATAATGTACAATACTGAGTCATTTCAAAGAACACCTTGCAATGGAATTCTTGGTGATCAGGTATGTGAAAGAAATTATTTGATTAATCATAGCGAAATAGTCTAATAAGCATATTCAGAACAATAAACTGGTCCAGATGCCAGCAGCCCCAAGTGCTTTTGTTGGAAGAGAGAATGTTATTCAGAGCATCACTCAGTTTCTGGTTGAAAGCCAAAACAAGTATAAGCATCTAATCATTCAAGGATCTCCAGGGATTGGAAAGACTTCTGTTACTCAGCAGCTCATTAATAGCACTGACAGACAATTTGAGAAAAAATATGGCATGAGAAGATATTATGTAGCTTGTGATCAGTTTGTTGACCTTTCAAGCACCATAAACTCTAAAAGTCAAAATACTGGAGGTGGCAATGATTTCAGTGCATTTCCTGGAATATTTGTCAATCAAGAAGTCCCAATGGACATTGAGGCTTATCATTTCCTTGTTCAATTGTTCTTGTCATTGGGAATTGAATCACAGGCAGCAAGTGGTGGGCTTGAAGTTATAGAGAAGACACTTGCTCATGGAGATCAGCCACTTCTGCTAGTTTTGGATGATGTTGACAAACTTTATCAAAAGAGTTCTTTTTCGGGAAATGGGAGGAAGACCCTTACTGTTGCTGAGATTGTGCAAAGACTGTCTGCAATTGAAAATGTGTATTTGCTGCTGACAATGGATAAAATGGAGAATCAATCAGGAGCAGAACCATGGAATGAATTGGGTCATATCATTGAATTGCTACCTTTACCATTTTCTGTGGCCAAGGCAGCATTTTCTCTTCATGCTGGCCAAGAACTGGTGATTGAAAAGGGATCAGATTGGGAATGGATAGTAAACCAGCTAGAGGGAAATCCTTTAGCCATAATGTTGATAGCTAGGCAGACTAGCATAGTTTCTTTGGAGTATTTGCTTGAGATGTGGACTCAAGAACCAGGGGAAGATATTGTAGCCTTCTGTTTGAATTTGTCATTTGAATTATGTGCTTCAGTCAACAAGAAAGTTTACGCCTTGATCAATATTTTGTCATACTTTCCCAAAGGGATTTCTGCATGGCCAAGAGCTCTGACTGAGATGTGGAGCAGAGGTATTGAAAATCTGGACCAAGCTGTTATAGTGTTGCTGAATGCAGGAATAATTAGCAGTCAAAACCAGACACTCAATTTGCAGCATTCTATCTACCTCTACATGCATTTGAAATATCCAATGCAAAAGGATGATTTTGAACAGGTTGAGAAGTACTATACATGGGTATTCCGTGGTCTCCAGCTATCAGTTGAAACATTGGCTGCTCAAGAATTTCTTGAACCTCATATATTGAATATGTATCAGATCTTTAGTCATCAGATGGTACATTTTCCAAACAAGAATGCTCACATTGGGGCAGTCAGAAATGTTACTATCTTCAGGAAATTTCTTGTTCTTACTTTTCCACTGATTGATATGTTGCTTGAACATGAGCAATTGAGTTGGGTGGACAAAGTAGATTTTAGGCTGAGAAAAGCTTGGATTTTCTACTGGATGCAAACATATGACAAAGCTGAACGAGAGATACTGTGTGCTCGAAGTATCATTAGCAGTCACAATGGCAATTTCATTGAGAGGACTTTTGATAGAATTGCCAATCATCATGTCAGAATTGAGAAGGAAGCAGATTGCCTCAGAGCTTTGAGTGATCTGTATATTCATGACAACAGGATGAGTGATGCAGTACAGCTTCTGAACATAGCCAAAGGCAAATATATGGGTATCAGGGCAAAAGATGGTGCTGCAGTATGTTTCTGGCGCCTAGGAGACATTTATAAATTGGGCTACAAATATGATCAAGCTTTGGAAAGTATTTTGGAGGCCAGGCAGATATTTCTTAGTGTGAAAGAAGAGAGGTTTGCTACATACTGCTTGTCTTCATCAGCAGATATCCTTAAAAGACAAGGAAACTTCTATCAGGCTGTAGAATTTTGGAATGAAGCTAGGGGGCACTTTTTGAGGATTGGAGATCTCCAAGGTGCTGCAGAGTCCTCAGAGGGATTAGGGAAGATCCATTTACTTGAGATGAATTATAACGATGCTATCAATAAATTGACAGTTGCTGCTAATGAGTTTATGAGTATTGGGCACCAGAAGGATGCTGCTCACTGTTTGATGGAAGCAGGGAATGCGTTTGAAATGCAAGAAAACTATCAGAAAGCCCGTGAACAATTTCTGCAAGCTGAGAGATTATTTTTGAGCTTAGGAGATCATCAGGCTGCAAAGCTCTGTTCAGAAAAAGCATCTGATGAGAGGAAATGAAGTTGCAGTAATGAAAATGAAATTTTGTTTAGAAATATGGATTGAATACATGTATGTATTACAGTTTGCTATGCTCCTGGTCTTGTTCTGGTAAATTGAAATTTGTATTCCTTTTATCACAATCTTGAATATATATACTGCTGATTCTGAACTGAAACTCAAAAACTGATCATGCATTAGCGAGCCTAGGTTTTTGGCCATGATTATATTATGTGGTAAGTTCTGGTCTAAAGACACCCAGCTTCTCCCACTTTTGTGTTATAAGTTAGAGTGACTAGCACCACACATCCAGTGATCTGTCAATGCATTAAAAGGACAGGACAACCCACGTCACGGTGCATTCAGTGTACAAGATGTAATGGAACATAGAGTAGCCTACGGAATATTCTCTGAAACTTTACATGGCATTTGTGGCGTACGCATTATTACTGTGACATCTCCGAGATCTCAGCTACTGTCCAATAGTACCCATGAGATCGCGCAGTTTATATACAACGGTGATTCTCAACCTTACTGGGTCGGTCAAATTGATAGATCGCAGGAATAACTTTGACGCACAAGGCGTCTCTACCATCACTGTCAATATGCCCTACGAGTCCTGTGAAACGGACTTCGCCGCTCATCCATTAGCCCATCATTCAGGTCTGTCAATCATGCTCTCATAAGCCACGCAAAGTTCTTCTATCCTCAGATACAACACTTCACCCGGGGCGCAATCTCTCCTTCCTTCCACATGTTCCATCACTTCCACATGCACCATTCCGAATTGTGTATGATTATACTTCCTCGCGTATTTTCCAATATGTTCCTCTTCTCCTCCAATCACGTTAACAAGCTATTACACCTCATGTTATGCGGGTGCCGAGGGTATATCCAACGCGGAGGGATAACTTGAGGTTTGTTATAATAATCCCAAATCATCTTTACTTCATTTTTCGTCAGAGAGAATGGGGATGACAGCGACTTCTTTGTCGAGAAAACCGCCTCCATGGGCGATAACGACGATCTTCTTCCCTCGTAAACGTGGGTTAAGGATCCAGTGGTCAGATATATCGGGCTCAGTGGAGCCCAAGGAAATGGCGCCAGAATCTGACGGGACGCTGGAGGCCCTGGCATCAGTAACAGAGCTGGGTGATCTCGGGGGAGAAAGGGAGATTGTAGCTGCAGCAGCAGGAGAAGCCCTTAAATTAGAGGAAGGAGGCGAGAATTGGGATTGGCTAGAAGTGATGCCCGAAGGTGGGCATGGCGGGTTGCTAAAAGGAGGAGAAAGATTCCGAGAGGAACGATGACGACGACGAACTGAGTCAGTTGACGAAGACATGGAGGTAGATGGAGGAGAAGAAATAGATGATGGTGATGATGATGCTGACGACGGCGACGGTGAGGACGAAGACGAAGATAAAGAAAGAGTTGAGGTTGAAGAAGGAGTCGCAGATGAATGACTGGAGGACGGCAACGAGGAAGAGATGAGAGGTGGAGGAGTGTCCGCAGAGGAAGAACCAGTCGGCGAAGAGGAAGAAGTGGATTGGGCCGTCGTGGAAGAGGTCGAGGAAACATTAGACGTGGTGCCAGCACTTGGCACATGGTCCATATGTACAGGAGTGGTAACCGTTTGTTCCATCATCCTCGTCAATTCAGACACCGTGTACGACAACGCTATAGGCGGAAGCGGTATATCGCCCTCTGGTATCCTCTCATTATACTGACGCGCCTCCAACACACTCCTTGGCTGAAAACCGGCCTTTATTTGAGCTGGTCTCAAATTATACACCTCGTGTAACCATTTCAAGGTCCCATTAGTCGAATTGTCCTCTGTAGCCACGCCATAATAGTCCAAGTTGAGACGAGGGTTTGTTCTTCCGGCTGTGAAACCAGAAAGTTCCACGATGAGCTTCAGACCGCTGGGATACTCGACAGTGTGACGCTTGTTGACGTTGCTGCTGGTGTTCCTTGTGGTTGTAGAAGGGAAGACAGGTACGACGTCCCTCACGACTGCATGCTTTCCCTTCTCAGGATGAGTTGTAATGATAGTAACGTTGACTGAAGCAAAAATCGTGGATGTAGACAAGCCAAACTGATCCACGTCCTTATCCTGATCCAACACCACCACCTGCTCAAGCTTAAACCTTTTCACGAGCAGCCTATGCTGATATCTGTTCCCTTGAAACCAATACCCATTCTCGTCTCCCCTGACTGGTTGGACAGAGTCTTGCCCATAAACTTGACGAATTTCGGTTGGGTTAAAAAGTCGGTAAGGTGGTAAGGCTGCGACTGCAGCGGCGGCGTCTACAGTGGTGGTGGTGGTGAGCGCAGCAGTACTAGGAATCCGAGCTCGAGGTCGTCGCTTTCGTTTACGACTGCTGGTGCTAGACACAGCTCGTGGAAGCATCACTAGTACTGGGACTAGAATGAGGGCTGGAGCTAGAGCTGGAACTTGGAGAAGGACGGGGAGGAGGAAGAGGGAGAGACAACGATATCCTTGGCACCAGCAACACCTTGACCCTTTCGACCGAGCTAGCATCACGACCCGTCCCAATGGCGTATCCAATCTCCCTGTTATGTTTACTGCCGCGGATGCGGACCCATTTGTGGAAGAAGTCAGGTTTGGATTTGGATTTGGCGTGGCGCTTGCTAATTGCATTAGGATAGGGATGGGTAGATGAAGATGTAGAAGCGTTGGCGTTGAAAGGGACAGGATTGATGGAGTTGATACCGCAGCTGGCGCTTGGGTCTGCATCATGCTCAACGGATTCGCAAATTAACGGCCCATTCACATGTGTAGATGCGCGATTACGAGTGACATAGGTAGACACACTCGCTATTCACGTGCAGAGTTCGGAATAACGAGGTCGTCCTGCGACGTAGACCCAGCCTTGGATGTGTTGGTAAGATTTGAATGAAAGGTCCTCGAGTCCGAAGAGGTTGAGGCGGGAAGATGAAGATCGCAGTTTTCCGACGACTTGGCGTTCTTTCCCGTTCTGCAGGAAATTTAATGAGAAAGAAAAACATGTGCCTTGTTAATAATAACGCACTGTGCAGCGAAATCTCCAAACGGGTTCACATTCTGAAACAGTCATCTTGACAATGTCGTGGAGGGTGTCTCCAATCTCGTCTTCTTGACCGGAACCCATGTCCATGTCCATGTCGGGAGGAGACTCCCGAGACGAGCCGAGGTCTGAAAAAACTACCACTGGCATCATTAAAAGCATCGTGAAAGGTCGGTGCATGGTTTGAGGGATCTTCACCCCGTGAGCGGTCGGCAATGATATGGGCGAGATAAGTATTGGCGCTCCTTGTCCTTCTTCGTCTGGTCATCGGACCATCCAGACCGCCATCTGAATCGCTGTCTAAAGACGAATCGTCGTTGATAAAGTCTGTACAAAAAAGACGCGTTCACCCAGTCGAAACCAAGACAAAGCAAGCAAGAAAGCCGTAGACACACCGTCGTTGGAGTAGTGTCAACTAGAGATAGATGTGGCTTGGAATGATGTTGTGTTGCTACGCTACCCGTGTACAAGTGTCCTATGTAGCTAAAGCTAATGCCAAACAAAGCCAAACAATGACTAAGCCTGGCATGTACCCCTACTCCATGTGCCCCCATTAAAAAAGATAGCAACGTCCTCGTCGCTCTGCTCCAATCTGCTCTAAACTGCTCGGTCATCTCACCTCCCCTTTACTCTTCCTCTATGTCTACCCATTCGTCATCTTCCTTCTCCACTACTCCACTACCCCGCAAACAACCTCAATCTTCTAGCATGCACTTCCCCTTCCAACCGTACTCCCGCCATCGTTTCCAGCCTATACGAATTGACGTTACGCCCTATCACTTTGTGTGGTGCTGACCACATGGGTGCTAGTTTGCGTTCCGTTTTGAAAGTGTTGAATAAGTTCGCCTCGTTTCACTTGTACTAGATCCCCTGCTTTGAATATCACTTCTTTTTTTGTTTGTTTTAACACTGCTCTGTCGAATGCCGCTTTCCTCTTCAACGCATGTCTAACCGTAGTTTCGTATCCGTTGGTTCTTTGTTGGTCAATGTAAGCTGCCTGCACCTCGACGTCTTTTTGGGTTATTTCTGTTGTCGCAACTTCTATTGGCGTTTTTGGTGTATTCACAGCAATTCCGAATAGCAGTTCTTTAGGTGAGTATTGGAGTGCTGGTAGTGTTCTGTTGTTAAGGGTGTTAACCGCTTCCTCCAGGAACTCTGGCCAGTGCTCAGGTAATGATGTCCATGACATGTTTTTGAAGTGTTCGGATTCGACGCTGATGTCTGGGGCCACTAACCTCTTTAGGATGTGGAGCAAGAGCTTGTTGGTGCCTTCGACTAACCCGTTGACCCACGCCGAGTACACTGGCGTAAATCGTTGTGTTATTCCATGTTCCTGGCAGAATTCGGCGACTTCGTGGTTTTTAAAGTGGGATCCATTATCCGTCATGAACGTTTCAGGAGGCATGTATAGGTGACATAGGTCTCGCAAACTTTCCAGTGTAGTTTTTGCTGACCCCTTCTTTTTGAACTTGAAGGCCCATACGTGTTGCGAGTATGCGTCGATATACACTCCTAGTTGGTTGTATCTGCCCTTCCCTTTCGACATGGATAAATAATCTCCTGCCAGCAACTCGAATGGATGTCATCCGTGTGATTGGTTCTAGCAACGCGTTCAGGTGTGTTGCTCCGAAATTCGCGCATCGTCTGCAACCTTGTATCCCTTCCATGATTGCTCTGTCCATTCCGGGGCACCAGACTCTGTCCATCAATGCGATCTTCACCATATCTCGGCCAAAATGTCCTCCCTTCTCGTGAGTTTCCTTTGCCAGTATTACTGCTTCCTTCCATGTGACGCACTCTAGCTTTCCCCTTGCTCGGAAGTTTTTCGGATCTCCCACTTTCCATAACTTCCTCTTCTCCTCGTCAATCATATACCCCTGTGCTCAGTGCTTGGCTCTTCTGCGTCGGTCATATGACCCACTCGACTGCAGTCCTTCCAATGCCTCGATCACCTCCACAAACATCTTCTCCTCCTTGAACCGTTCCTTCAGGTCAGTATACTTCCCCATTTCCTCCTGCACCTGACATATATCATTGACTAGACCTCTACTGATTTCCCAGTCCTCTGACACCGTCCATTCGCTACCGTCCCCTTCCTCTCTCGGCTTCCCTTCCCACTTTCGGCTCAATCCGTCTGCGACTACATTCAGCCTCCCTGGAATGTGTCGTACATCTACGATGCAGTACGACATTATTCTGTCTCGCCACCTTGCATGTGCTGCGTTGAGGTCTTTGTTACTTAGGACGTCTCGTAACGCTTGGCAGTCAGTTTCAATCTCTACCGGGAATCCCCAAATGACGTTGGAGAACTTGTCAAGGCTGAACTTCAGTGCAGCAAACTCTAGTAAGAACAGTTTGTATTTCCGTTCAGTCGTTGACGTTCGTTTTGATGCGAAGGCGATGGGGAATCGTTTTTTCCGTTGTGGTTCCGTCTGCTTTCGTCACCTTCATTGTTTGGGCTAACACTGCTGCAAACCCTTCTTTGCACCCATCCGACGTCACTATGAAGTTGGACCCATCCCATTGAGGTGCCTTTAGGACTGGTTCCAAGGTGAGTGCTGCCTTTAACTGCAAGAATGACTTCGTTTCTTTCTCTCCCCATCTGTCCTTCAGCTTATGTGCTGCCATTGTCGTCCTCCATGCGCTTTTACCCGCACCTTTGGGTATGTCGACCTCCTTTACTAGCTCCCTCAGCGGTCCTTCTATAATCGCATAGTCTTTGACTAGGTCTCGGAAATGTCCCGTTAGTCCCAGGAATGAGGCCAAGTGTAACGCGTCATCTGGTATTGGCCAGTTGACTATGGCTGTCAAATTTGCCGGGTCTGCTGTGACTCCTGTCGCACTGACTTTGGCACCAGCGAATATACCCTCGGATACAAAGAATTCGGATTTGGCTGCGGATAATGACAATTTCCTGCTTCTGACCCGATTGAATATCCTCCTCAACTTCCCCATCATCTCGTCAAAGTCATCTGCTGAAGATCCGCCATCGTCAACGAAGAGCTTGATTGTGCCGTCTCTTAGCAGATCGTGCAAGTTGTCTGCCATGAGTGCTGCAAACATGGGATGGTGCGCCCGTTAGGCCAAACGGCATTCTTACGTACCAGAAGTATCCTCGTCCTTCAACGTAGAATGCTGTGTATGGTCTGGACTCTGGGTCTACTTCGACAGCGTAGAACCCTGAAGCAAAGTCGAAGAAGGAGAGGTACTTGTGACCACTGAGCGCTTGCTGTTTGGTACGTAGGTCTCCTTGGGGCATTGGCGCTATCTCTGTATACTTGTTGACTTCTTCGAAGTTTTGGCAGATTCTCCACTTCTGCGGTTTTGTGGGATCTTGGGGTGGTACTGGGGCTTCTATTGGTGTATTGCGAGGTGGTAATTCTTGGAACTGGGAAGGTAGTCCGGCTGCTACACACTGTTCATTTATGCGATATTGTAGTTCCTCCAATGATAGTCCTCCCCGTTCGTGTGCTTTTTTCGCAAGTGTTGTTGGAGATACGCATTTGACTTGATCTGGTTGTACGTGTTCTATGATTCCAGCGGCGAGTAATTCATCCAGCTTCCCATGTAAGAACTCCTTTTGGGGTGGAGTTAGACGCTTTTGGCATACTTTGGTCCCCATTTTCACGCCCTCCGGTAGTTTCAGGGTGTGAATTGCGCCGTCTACTGCCCGTACTTCGCTGACTGACAATGCGAAACAGTCTGCATACTCCATTAATAATGCTTCCACTTTGCGTCGTTCCTCTAGTGAGAGGTTGTCCCCAATCCTGACAAGCTTCAATATCTCTTGTACCCTCTCTCGTCCAAATGCGCCTTCTTCGCCATTGTTCCTTGTGAATATATTCCCTGATGCTGAGTCAACATCCAGAGCGTCTGGTATGACATCGACACCTGGTGACTGGTCCACGGGTTCGTTTGGCTCTACCAAGCAAAACCATGTCATCTGTGGAATCGACGTTGTCAGCAACGTTCACGTTGGAGATATTCGTGGCTTTGGAGACTCCCTCAAGGGGGGTGCGTTACTTCCCCCCAGTGAGTTTGCATGCTTTTGCAACTGCTTTAGGCGACTAATCTCCTTCCTCATACTTTCTCTTGGTCTTCCACTTTTTCCCCACCTGTATATGGCCCTTCCTAGGCTTCCTACTGTGTCCAGTGTTCTTCCTTCGTTGTTTCTCCCTTTCTTCCTGGCCTTGTCTTCTAATTCTTTCCAACAACTCTTTTCTTTGTCATGTCTTCTGCTCCCGAGGTGTTTCGAAGACGTATGAGTATGTTGTATCTCTTTTTGGTTCAGTCTGTGGATTATTGTGAGTGGGTATCGTTTCCTCCTCATTGAGAGTTTTCTGATCCACTTCCCTGTCCCTCGGGATATCTGTGTTACTAGATACCCCAATATCATTGCACGCGTTGCCAACTGGTGTTTGCTCTATTACATCTCTTCCTCCACTTCCTTTATCTGCCACCTCTTCCAATACGGGTGTTTGTCTGGGATCGCCTTGGAGCGTCGTTCGCTCTCTTTCCTTTTTGCGTCTTCATCCTCTATTTCCTCCATCATTACTGTCATTACTTTTCTTGGCATAATCTTTTTCCCCAGCCCGTCGTTGAAGATTGTTCTCGATTTGCTTCCAACTTTGACTTTTATCATGTCGCCGTCGTATTCATGGGTCACTTTGAATTGCTTCAATAGTGGTTTCCCGAACAATAGGCTCCAACTTCCCTGGCTGTCAAACACCTCAAATGATCCTTCTACATCCAATCCCTTCACTCTGACTTTTCCTTTCCACGTCGCTTCTGAGTTTACGCATCTTCCGTCTGCCATGCACATAACTTTCGTTGACTTTTCCCATCCTCGTATCTGGTTCTGCAGGTTGTGGTATACTTCAATGTCCATGCATGCTACCATTGCTCTGTCGTCAACTAGTGCCGGTATTTGCACTGCATTGTTGTCGTTGTCCACCAATTCAACTGTTGTGTTGAATGGTTTACAGGTACGGCTTAGAATGCTTTCGACGGTGTGCACATCAATAATATCATTTTCTGATATAGCATCGTGTTTTACATCCATGAAATTGTCCATAGTTCGGGTCTCGTGGTCGCCGTTTACTCCACTGACCCTTCCCCTTTTCCCGACTTGAAACCCGACAAACAAATCTTCCTCCTCCCTGACCAGATTCACCCCAATTGCATTGACTCGTCCCAACTCTCTTTGTACGAATGCCCTAAAGTTGCCTTCTACCTTCCTTATCTTGGACTCCGATGTGCATGGGTTTAGGGTACCATCTGCTCCTCTGCCATGCCATCTCTTGCCGCAAATGAAGCATTCACCTGACCCTGGTTTGAGAGTGCCCGGCTGGTATGGGAACGACGTGTTCTCGTTGAAGACGGGGTTGCTACCATGTTTGTCATGGAACTTGACGACGTCATTCTTCCACTCTACTATACCAGCGTCCGTGTTCAGTTGTTGGTCGTATTTGTTAATGTTGGTTTGCAGGGTGGCTTTCTGAGCATCTGTAAAGTTGCTCACGTGTGGTGGTCACCTGGCTCCACGAGTTGGTGTTGGTGGTGGGCTTGTGATCTGGGCGTTGGCAAACGCTCGCGCTAGCGGTTTGCTAGGTGTTTCTGGCATAGGGGGAATCTGCATGTTCTTCTGTCCTTCCTCTAACTTTTGCAGCCTCTCTTCCTCCTCTCTCACATCCTTCAGCTCCTGTGCATCCACGTTCTTGATCGCGTCGGTAAAGTCCTTCCAGGTTTTGTTTTCCTTTGGAACCTTCTTTCTGAGTACCTTTGGCAGATGTTCCCGCACTGCCCTGATGTCTGATGACCCGTCTGCAATTTCGGCAGCCTTCGCAACCTCCATCAATCTACACGCAAACTTTTGGTGAGTCCATTGCTGGTCTTCGTCTCTCATTCCTAGTTCCTTCAGCGTGATCCGCATGGCCAGTAGCTCGTCCACATGGTCTGCGACCATTGGTTCAGCTATATCGGGTGGTGGAACTCCTTTAGGAATTCGGCTCGGAATTTCTTCCAGTCTTCCTTTGTTCCCTGCTCCAAATTTTCATACCATTTGTCAACTCGGCTGCCCGCTTTGAAAAGCAGGCTGACACTGCCTCCCATTTCGTTTGGGACTATGTTTATCTGCCTCATATACATCTCGGCCTTCCTCAGGAAGTCTAGGGGATTTGTCTTCTCCTTGGACCCTCCTGCGAATTCTGGGGCTGCCATCGTGTCGAAATTAACTTTTGGCTTCGGTTTCGGTGACGGCGGTGTTAGAGCTGGTGAGTTTACGCGTGATGGGATGTGTGATGGTGGTACTGATGGGTTTAAGAGTCCGCGTTCTTTGTGTTCTCGGGCGATACGATCTACCCAAGTTTCTGTATCTTGTATCTGTGGCGGTGAAGTTGGTGGTGTGAAACTTTCCGGCTCTGGACCAAATTGGTTCGAATCGGTGATGGATGACTCTGTGAGTGACGATATGGTGGTGAGTGTTCCCGAAAGCGTGGGATTTGTAGCTGATGATGCGACTGGTTCTGTAGGTGCGGTGGCTGATACTGTGGGTGCGGTAGTCGTTGCGACGAAACGCCCTTTACTATCGCGAGGTCTTTCTTTCGCTATTTCGCTGTTTTCGGTGGTTCTCTGTGGTTATGCGTACGGTGTGTGGTGTCGAATCTCGCTCTCGTCACCAAGATGGAGTAGTGTCAACTAGAGATAGATGTGCTTGGAATGATGTTGTGTTGCTACGCTACCCGTGTACAAGTGTCCTATGTAGCTAAAGCTAATGCCAAACAAAGCCAAACAATGACTAAGCCTGGCATGTACCCCTACTCCACCGGGCCACTCTAGATATACACGCCGAAAAGACCAAAATATCCGCTCGACAGATAGATGACCGAATAGATATACCAAAATGAGACATATTTGTAGCCTAGATATACATCTAAAAAGATAATGTATCAGGAAGCTAGATACGTGAACAGAAACTCGATATATTTGGATGCCTTTTGGGTCATTTGATTGGTGAGCAGACATGTTTTATTTCGAATCTATGAAAAGAAATGCAAAAAGACTTTATTTTCGTACACATTCCAGATCACCTATCCGTCGAGCGGATATTTTTGTTCAATTCAGTCAAAAATATCCGCTCGACAGATAGATGATCCGGAATGTGTACGAAAATAAGGTCTTTTTGTATTTCTTTTCATAGATTCAAAACAAAATGTGTCTGCTGATCAATCAAATGTACCAGAAAGTGTCCAGATATATCAACTTCCTGTTCACATATCTAGCTTCCTGATACATTATCTCTTTAGACGTATATCTAGGCTACAAATATGTCTTGTTTTGGTATGTCTATTCGGTCACCTATCCGTCGAGCGGATATTTTAGTCTTTTCGGCGTGATATAGTTGCTCATACCCTCGAGCCTCAATGACCGAAAACGATTTGGCCAAAACGCGTAAAATTGCGAGCGAAGTGGAATGGAAACCAATGGTTTCCAAAGCTTGGAACCAAAGACTTTGCAGGTGCGCTAGATCACTCGGATCCGAGCCTGATGATGTAAATGGTGTATTGCGAGCATCGAAGTATAACGGTACTCCCCGAAGCTATGATAGGAGAATCCGTTTTCGACGAGAACGATAGGTCCTCGTTTGCGGGTCATTTCAGCGAAGAATAGGTAGGATTGCACGAAACAGCGTGTTGTTTCTGGTCGATAGGAGATGAGCTTTCGGAATAGGATCATGAACCAGTATATCGCTTGTCGAGAGAGCATGATTAATTGAAGTTTTCGAGAATAACTGGATGTATGAGTGAAAACACCCAAAGCGGATTAATAGTCAAGATTGCTGACGAGAGTCGAGATTCAGCACATGTACTGAAGTCTTGCAACGCCACGGAAGCAAAGTCGGAATTGAAAGGTTCCACTGGGCCTCGAGAGAGATTGGTACTTCCTTGTAGCTGCAAAGCTGAATGTTCTTAACCACCTCCTGGATTATCCTGACCCAGTGATGGAAGATATCCAACTCCGCAATCAAGACGTATAGGAATGCGATCAGCGGCATGGCTTCGGGACTGAGCACATCGTCAGGTATCCGTTTGGGGAGTGTAACTGCGAGGAGGAGTTTCGAGACAGTGGTAAGAAACGAATCCTGGAATTCCTGGTCTTGCTGGTCATGGATGGGAGACTTGAGGTATCCATCCACCAGGAAAACCAACCACGTCCAGATTTGTGGCCAATGTCTCTGAAGGGATCCACGCATCTTGGTATCACTGATACTGTTCCCTCCAAGTCCGACAGCTCCATTAGCAATACAAAGCAGAGAGAGTGCGGCCAAACGATGAGATTGGGGAGGTGGGCTTGTGGGAGATACAGATTCTGTTGGCTTGGACGGCAGAAACGACATGAAAATGGGCATAGCGCTCCAGAAGATACTGGAAGAGTGCAGAGACTTGTCTCTCAAGTCTTCGAGAGCCTTTGCAGATCCGCTTCTTGCACTGGCTTCGAGAGACTGTAGACACCTCTGAACGAGTATCCGATGGCATTATGAAGATGACTAGCCTCCAAGGACATGATAAACTGCTCAAGACATGGATGTCTAGGTGGCTATACGCTTGAAGCCTTTGCCAATCAAGTACAAACATTCCAAGTCAAATCTCCGTCATCGCATCCCCTTGATCCCGTTGTCATCGTCCACGACGACCACAAGACCCGTTTTGACGAAGAGACCAGCCCACTCCCCTCGAACAACGACCACATCTACCGCGCCACTCTTCAAATCAACGAGCCTGTGCTCCCCGTCTTCCAAATACCTTCCGAGCCTTATCATTGCCTCCACCATTGACAATGAGCTCAACAACGTCGAGTGCCCCGAGCACCACCAGCAACAGCAACACTGACGGCTCTGCATCTCGTTCCCGTACTACGTCCAACCGTCTTCCTTCTCTCAACCAACTCGCGGCTCGTATCAATATCAGCAACACATCTGACCCAAATGCTGCCAATGGTACCAACGTCTCTGGTGTTGGCTCTGGATCTTCCGAAGCGGGTTTTCCAACAAACGCTCCTCGTCCGCGCCTTGCCGCATTCGCGTTACGAACAAACTCCAACGTCAGTCTATCTGCGACTTCTGCGAGTTCGGGTGATTCCATGGCGGTTAACCCTCCTGGAACGAGGTCTGGGAGTCCAATGGCGCTTAGTGTGAGCTCGGTAGGGAGCTCTACTACGGCGTCAAGTGTTAATGGGGATGGGACAGAGGATGGAGAGTCTGGAGGAGAACCTCTGACGAGTGAGAAGTTGGAGAAATTGAATGAGGCGACTGGGTCTAATGTGACGCCGATTCCAGCTGGTATGTCCGCTCCTGTCTACACGACTTTCCCGCTAACATTTCTGTCTTCTATTTTGTCTCACAGATAAGAAAATGGTTAAAGGCTACAAAAACATTCCTAGTCTGGACGCCATTGCCAAATTTGCCATGCAACGAAACCGGACACTATCAGTGGATGGTTCCGCTAAACCACCCGAGCCAGAGATGATTGAGGATCCGAAGACACCGGGTATACAAGTCAAAGCGCCCGAGCATCCTTTGCAGTACCCTTGGTGAGTCGGCGATGTTTCATCCCGGTTCTATGAGCTGGCACTGATGCGATCATTGTCATCTTTTTCCCCTCTTATCCATATACTTGGGTGCATCTAGGACTATCTACCACGACACCAAAGCTAAATTTCCCTTTACACCCGCTACCGCTAGTCTCGACAGCGCATCCACCGGCGCCAACTCTGCTGGCACCGGCAGCGGCACTGCCCCCTCCCAGCCTTCCAGCGCCTCCTTCTCCACCTCCGAATTCGCCCACCACGCTCCCGAATCCACGGATTACGAAGCCGGCTTGACCGTCATCGGTTCCTTCACCACCGTCGAAGCCTTCTGTCGCTACTTCAATTGGCTCAAACCTCCTTCCAAACTGGAAAGAAACTCCAACTATCACTTGTTTAAATCGGGCATTAAACCGATGTGGGAAGACCCTGCGAATGCGAATGGAGGGAAGTGGGTGTTGACGATGAAGAATAATCCTGCGTTGTTGGATAGATGTTGGAGTTGGGTCGCTATGGCTCTCGTTGGCGAAGAGCTCGAAGAAGGTGCTGATGAGATTTGTGGAGCTGTTGTTTCTTTACGATCCAAAGTGGATCGTATACAGATTTGGACGAGGAAGAAGGACGATGTGGAAAGGCTTAATGGCATAGGGAAGAAACTCGTCAAGTTGCTCGACGTGAGTGAAGCAGATGGGATTGGGTTGGAGTTTCAGTATAATACGGATGATAGGCCGCTTCCGAATAAGTTTTTGAGCATTCAGGCTATGCCTGGGACGGGGTTACAGACAAAGTTTTATCGGGGCCACCTGGGGGTGGAGCGTTTGGGTGCTCTTGGGAATTTTGGAGGAGCGGCGGGTGGTGGACCAGTGGGCGGTGGTGTTTCACTTGGAGGCCATCGAGGTCCGGGGTGGACGCAGGTGGGTGGTGCAATGGTGGTGCAGGTGGGACATCATCATAGTCAGTTCTGTTGGTGGTCCTGGGGCTGGGGCTGGTGGTGAAGGAGATGGTGCACAAGTACAAGGACAAGGACAGAATCAGTCAGGTCCGCTTAGTGCAGGCGCGGGTACCGGGCGGGGACCAGGGGGAGCAGGGTTTTGGAAACTTTGGAGTTGGAGGACCTATATACTTGGAGGGCGAGTCGGAGGGGATGAGCCTCGAACATCTGCGGTCCTAGTCCTAGTCCTAGTCCTAGGCTTAGGTGTGGGTCGGGTTGGTGTTCTCGTGTTTTGGTTTTGGTTTTCTTACAGACTGGGTTGGGGCTTAGCGCTGTAGTATAAGGAGGAAGTTCTGCCGTTGCAAAGGCTGGTTGTATGTACTACTCGAAATTTTTGTCGGGAAAAGAGGAGAGAAGACGTGTCTGTCTTACGCATCAAAATTTTCTACTGTTTACTGTACATAAGCAAATATTATCTATGTAGCTTTAAGCTGTAACTCTTTGACGATGGGAGGCAGAAGATGTTTTGACTTGCTTGGTGAAGTCTTCGAGTGTATAGCCACAGGCTTCGAAAGGACTCTTTCAAACCACTACAGGACGTTTCTAACTTATCTAGCTCCTGTGGAGGAGTACAACTTACCAGCACGCTAGGGTAGATATGCAATGTTCACTTTCTTTTCTTCTAATAACTGAGAAACCGGCACTACTCACCTTATCACAGACCGTCGGGTGACCTTGACGGCGTCGGGTTCAACGTCGGTTCATGAACTGCTACCTCCATCCTCCAATTTACTCCTCGGTACGAGGGTCCTGGGATTCTCTTTGGGGTGTAAAATATAAGTGACGACTTTGTGAATGCACGCGCAACCTGCAACTTCTGCTAGTTGCTAGTCTCCTCTAAGCAACAAGGGGTACCCACTTTCTTACTGCCGGACATCACCTTCATTTTCGGTCATAAGGCCGCCTGATGCACCCCCCTCCCCCCCCTCCCCCCTCTCCTTCCTTTTATGGAAGGTAGTATGTAAGCAAAAGTTACATAAGCTTACGCTCATCTCCCAACCCCATCATCAGCGCTCTTTTGACTCATATTTTACTGCACTAAAAGTGTGTATACATGCTCTTTTTTGTCCCCTATTTTAGATTGTACATATGCTGAACCTGCATTTTTTCTTACACTTACTGGCCATGATGTCATGCAGTACAGTCAACATGGTTGCAATGGAAACGGTCCAGCCTCCTTCTAGATTTGGTTTCTCAGCTAACAGAATGAGCCTAAGTATGCTGTTTTTGTTCTTCATTTATGCTTTTAGCAAGTCTTGTACTGAATGGAAGGCTCTTTACAGGTCATCAAGTGCCTTATTACATAGCATGTCACTTTGGGTCATAAGGACCCCTACACCCCCCCCCTCCCCCCCCCCCAAGGTGATGTCAGGTATTAAGGTTCTGGGTACCCCTTGCTCTAAGCAAATTTGTGCTCGGCTCGGTACCTTTGCTCTAACGCTTGGGAAGGGTCTCAGCGGGTAAGGACTAAGGTCTGACTTGGCAGTTAATTCCTCAAGTTTTCTCCCTGCTTCTGACACAAATTTTTACGTCCTCTAGGTCTTAGCAATAATCTAAGGCGGGCCTCCGATCGTCAACCCTTCCCGGCTCTAGCTCGAGTCTGCTGAACGGGAATCCCTTGTCATCTTCGAGTCCCTCGTTGACCTCTCTTCTCTACTCCTTTCTCCTTCCCCCTCCGTCAGGCAATGGCCCTGCTAACTTGTGGTTTTTTGATGGTCGCCGGTTAGACTCGAGCCAGTCACTTCTGCAAAGGTTTGATGAACATTAAAGCCGGTCAAACCGAAACGGACGGTAAGCGATAATCATTCGAAAGCATCCGCTCCTGACATCGCGAATTTCCTCCGAGTCCTGACAGACTCTGGTGCTGGTTTCGCGCTCACATAGTAGGCGAAGATCCGTTGGAGTGGGAGGAGGAGGAGGAGTTTATTGCGCGGCATGGTCCCCGTGTGGGATGTTGATATCTAGACCCGCATCAAAGTCTCTTCAAGGCGCAGATGATGATCACTGTAGAGGAGTCATCAAAGTGTTACACAGAGCGAGTGGTTCCTGTCTAGGCGCCTGCTGATGAGATCAGTTTATCTACTATAGATACGTGTATTCCTGTATTCAGCTTGGCTTGTTACTATCATTCAGAACTACGGCAGCCTCTGAGTCGCGAGCTCGTCTGCGTTCCGGTAGTAAGTCCCAGGAACGACGAAGTACTGTTGCTTACATTGGGATACTTCCCGGAAACCGGCGAGCTCAAGTTGAACCCAGCCGTGTAATAAACTACGCCTCCTCATCCTGGCCCTAAGCGCCAAAGTTCAACATCAAAATTTCAAGGGTTCCAAAATTCTTCTCCCGCGTCTATCCAACAAAGTCTTCCTTTGATACCCGATGAAAATGGTGTTGGTGTTATTTTGGGGAAGACAAGGTCAAGGAAGTTTGGAATGCCTTCAAGATGAGGGATTGAGGTGACTATGGCGTTTGAAGGAGAGGGAACGTGTTGAGAAGACTTTTGATAAATCGAGTACTAGTCTTATCTCTCTGGGCTTTTACTAAGAATAGATCAGGTATTGACAACAGAGTTTTGTGAATATCGAAGAACCCTTGATTGGAGCTTTCCGCGACGAGATTTTTGGAACACCTGGCCTTACAGAGCATCAGAATTCTCGTTGCAGAAGAGCTCTATTGATACTGTCTCTTTCATCAAAGATCAGTGGTTTGACGAGTACATGAGACTCCACTCTGGTTAGATTAGAGACTGATTCTGATTCTGATCCGTGTTGAGAAGAAATGTCTGCATTCCATCAATCAGCAATCGTAATACCCTTTATTGCTACCGACCGCTTTATTGCCGGCCACCATTCGTTCAGACAGAACTTCAAGATGAGGGATTGAGGTGACTATGGCGTTTGAAGGAGAGGGAACGTGTTGAGAAGACTTTTGATAAATCGAGTACTAGTCTTATCTCTCTGGGCTTTTACTAAGAATAGATCAGGTATTGGCAACAGAGTTTTGTGAATATCGAAGAACCCTTGATTGGAGCTTTCCGCGACGAGATTTTTGGAACACCTGGCCTTACAGAGCATCAGAATTCTCGTTGCAGAAGAGCTCTATTGATACTGTCTCTTTCATCAAAGATCAGTGGTTTGACGAGTACATGAGACTCCACTCTGGTTAGATTAGAGACTGATTCTGATTCTGATCCGTGTTGAGAAGAAATGTCTGCATTCCATCAATCAGCAATCGTAACACCCTTTATTGCTACCGACCGCTTTATTGCCGGCCACCATTCGTTCAGACAGAAATAAATGGCTCGTACTGACTTATAAGCTACACTCTATTGAGGCATAATCAATCCTTCCCCACTCCTCCGAATTCCAAGTTGCAGGATACCTACAGTTTTACATCTGCCATTATGTCGCAACCTGAACCTGGTCCTCCTGGCGGCCCTCCTGGGGTGAGTATCAACATTGCTCCAGATTTTGATGGCCCATTCTTTGGATACTCCCTTTCCTTGATGTATGTCGTTGACTTTTCCGTGATTTTTCTAACACAAATAAAATTTATGCAGTCTGTTTGGGATAATAGTCTCCCAAGGATGGATTTATATCCACAACAACAAGGATAATTGGATGCTAAGGTCTTATGTAGGCTATACTTGATTAATCTGTGTGGGCTATTGCTAACTCCGAACCAGGTGGTCTTTATAATGTACGCAAAGCACCACTTGCCCATTTACTTTGTTGCCTTGCATAACGTACTCGAAAACAGCATGCTCGACATGACTTTCACGTTCTTGGATGTTCAGATCATTCACTCCTTCCTGGTAAATTTGAATGTTACTTGAATAAAATTGCCAGTCGCTCAAATTTTTCTCCCTTGTAATTAAGGTGAAAATTTTGGAAATGTTTTCAATCTTTCCACGTCAAATGGGTGCGTTATACTAATAGGCTCTCGCCT